>JARHVA010005218.1:0-72500 GCA_037957365.1 Torreya grandis | reverse complement strand
TTTTGATCATCAACAGTTTACCAATACTTTTGATGGTCCTCTTAGGGCAATTATTTCCTTGGGGTCAACCATTGACAATCAAGTCAACCATTTATAGTCACTATTAGTGACCCTTGGTAGTGAACCTCAAACCCTAAACCTCCTTTAAACACATCTAATCTATCCTAAAAAATTTCCCCCCTTTCCTACACTACCAACACACCTAAATACACCCTAACCCCAATATTCCTTTACATCATTTCTCATAAAAAGGTAAACCCTAAAACAAGTAGAACCTAAGGAATCACCTACTTGACATGATACCCTGCTACCACCCATATAATTCAATCCATATACTACAAACAAATTCATGAATAAAATTCAAAAACACACTAACCCTACCTCATTTTGTGAGCAGTGTTGAGGTCTCAATATACACCCAACCACCTTGCCACATCCACCTCCCACATCCATTTGATATATGCTATACCACATACTATATTTTTCCAAATCAGCATGTACCCTCCAATCATGGATAATATTTTCACTAAGCACAAAATTCCAAGCTCACCAAATGCTAAAAGTCAATAGTGTTAAAATGTGATAAAACTCTTTTTTTCACTTTTTGACCATGGTTTATAGGGTTTATTACCCAATTGTTGACAGTCAGATCAATCATCATTGATCAAGCCCAACCATCAGTGGATGGGTTATGTACCCTTTTAACCTAAACTTGACCCTAAATTTTGAAACCTTTTGACCTCTTTGGGAGTTACCCTCTCCCCCAACCATCAAGAACTACATTTGGATTAAAGTCTATGTTGGATCCATTACCCATGAGACTATGTAAGTAGGATTTTCTTGCCTCATGCATTAGAAGTCAGCTCAACCACTCCCTACCCAACCAAAAAACCCACCCATTTTACCACATCCATGTCAATGTTGGATTTTGTTTACACCAACCTATTCACATACCTTCCAACAACCTTGCTTTGGTCATTATTGACGACCTTGACCTATTTTTTCCAAGATTAACCTTTTTGAATTATGCACCACCTTGTGCACAACCCATCCATTGGTGTTTTTCTTAGGAGAACTTGCTACCTTGGATACTTGAGTACACATCTAATTTATCTAGGTGACTTCATATGCATGACCTGATCAACTATGACCAATGTTGGGGATCAGTTACCTAATCATTTATCCTATAACCCAAACTTATTTTCAACATTGGTAATTTTAGTCTTTGTGTGATTTTGAATCTTACACTTAGTCACATTTTGTGTAAAAATTTGTGTTTCAAATACCCACACTTTTTCATGCCCCACCTCATGACCTCCATTCTACCTTTTATCAAACCATGACCTGATTTACATATTCCCTCATCAACTCCTAGTTTGAGGGGGAACACCTCCTCCCTCCCATACTTGAGGCAGCTAGTCCTAGACCTTGACCAACCACCTATTTCATTATGTAGCTTTCTTAAAGCTACAGAACAAAAAGGGGGAAAATATAGACAACTGAAAACTACATAATGATAGTTTTCAATGTTGACATGTGGACCCTTGATCAACTTTATATCTAGTGGACCACCTTGTTCACTAGAACTCATTTATAGCTTCTCTATATCGAACACCCCTTAAATGCATCATTTAATTCATAACCTTTCTACCCATTTACTCATGGCCCCTTGATCATTGATGGTTAGGGTAATCACTGATGATTGGTCATAACTATTGATAGTTTGGGTCACCAAACTTGCCTTAAGCTTTAAAAGCACTGTTAGCTTTATTTGAGATTATCATCTTCCAAAATGGAAACTTTCTTTAAAACCATCTTTTAAAGAGAAATAAAAATAGGCAACTTTATCCCCTACCAACTTAGCAACTTTCTCTCTCCTTACTTAGCAACTTTGGGCTATAAATTGAAGGCTCTTAGAGGAGATGAGGATCTAAAAAAATTACATCCAAGCTCCCTTGTTTTCTTCATCTAAGTATCCAGGACCCCAAAACTCTATCCACATGACTATTGAAATTTGGAGATATTGTTATGCTACCCAATTTCCTTTAGATCACTATCATCATCCATTTAGCATTTTACAAGTATCTCTTATTTATTTTTATATGTTTCCCTTCTTTATTGACTTGTTTGTCTTAATCAAGCCACTTGCACTTCATCTCTTTATAACCCCTTTACAATCCTCTACCCATAAACCATTTCCCCCCTAACTCCATATCCATACACTTCCCATTTGTAACCATCATACGTTGTTGTAACCATCACCGGTCACAACAACCATCATCATTCACCTGACTGTCACTGATTAGACCTAACCATTGTTGGTTAATCTAACCACCACTAGTCATTGTTAGAAAATAATATATTGTTATTTTAAGGTATTTTTCACCCCAACCAACCCATTTTCATATTTTTGACTTATTTATAGAGCCTATTCAAATTTTTTGATACTAACCTTGATATAATTTTGCATGGTATTGACCCACCATTCTACCTTTTATTGAAAAAGTAATTTTATTTATTTTTGGCATAAGAATTTTCTTTCTTGTCAATCTAAATACAAACATATTTTAATTTTTTATCAAATATTTTTATCATTAGGGGAGTGAATTGAAAACCATCCAAAGGATCTTTCACTTCTTAGATCTAGTATTGTTAGGTAGTCCACCCTTCATACTCATCTAACTAACAAGTTGTTTTAGTGAAATCTTATTATAGATAGTCCTTCCTCACCAAAAAGGATTTATCACTTCATCTAGTCATCAATGAGTACAATATTTACCAAATACACACCACTCATATTTTTTTCTCTCCCATTCACTAAAATTAAAAGTAAAAATAGAGTAAGAAATAGTAGGAAATAGGTATGAACTTGGTTCCCTAGTGAAATGGATGCATATAGGAATAAGGAATATTTAAATTTTCTTAAGCATTCATATGAGGCATTGGATCACTCAAGAGAATTTCAAGGTAATCATACAAGAGTAAGACCTTAAGTCGAAGTCTATAACTAGACCACATCTAGACCCTACCTAACCTAATACGGTGTCATGAGGAGTTATCAAGGCCTATGAAGGATGTAAAGTAGTGTTTGAGAATGAGATAGGTTTATTGAGATTGTAAATGAGTTGTTGAGATAATTTAAAAATGGTTAAAAGGTCAATTTCAAAACCTAATATGACTTGCAGGTCAAGGCCTAGAAAGCAAAGAGAGAGAGCATGGCTAGATGATGTATTAGGATCAATTTCCAAAGAAAGTGTCAATATGTGAGAATTGATAGATTTTTGTCATGTTTTTTAAAGTATGTTTACCAAGTTTGACATTAAATTTTGTAATAAAAGGAAAAAAAAAGTGTTTTGAGGTCTTCATGTGCATTTGTATGTGTAACCTTTACATGGGAACTTGGGTTGTTTAAGAGGAATGGGGAAGTTTCCTAGATAAGATATATAGGCATTATTTTTGGAAATGACGGGAAATCATTTATGAACAATCATTAACACCAAAAATAATGTTAACCTTTTGTAAAACCCGAACAATGACCCAATGTGAAATATCTTGTTCAAAATAGCCCAAAATGGATTGGTATGACTAAATAATTAGTTTTAGGTTATATTAAACTCTCCAAGGCACCTCCAGGTGTGATTGGTTTGTTAGGTGAGTGAGTGGACCCTATAGGAAAGGCCTTATTTCTTGAAGATTTGATATAGCAGTCAAATTTTACCAAATTAAAGTTTATAAATAGATTGAGGTTGAAAATTTGAACTTGTACTTAATGTCCATGGTGGTTTCTAGTAATTTTATAGGCCTCAGGTGTGCTAAGATGATCACAGAAGTTAACCTATTGTTAAAAGGCCTTATGATGCAAATAGTGAAAAAGCTAGTCAAAAGTGAGAAGATGATGAGGGATGTGATATCATGGATTAGGGATAAATCCAAGTACATGGATAAATTATTAAATACTTTTAATACATTATCATGTTGGATAGAGGTTTTAAAGGTCATTGGATATGATGAAAATGTTTCTCATAAGTTGATCTATCTAGTGTAGATGAGATAATGAAGGTGTAAGGTTATGAGATTTGTCTTCAAGACCAATATTGACATATAAACATGTTATAATTCTATATAATAATGTTATAATTATATCATAGGAATAATCACATGCATTAAGAGTATCTGTAAGTTTCTACATATGTGTTGAAGGTCAAAATCACCATGACTATGCATTAAAGGAAATTGATAGATTTGAGTAAAAAAGTTACAGTGATGAGTTGGAGGCTATTTTCCCTAAGTCAATGTATATTATGCACATAATTTTTTTTTACCTTAATTACTTATCCATGATTTTTATAATCTTGTAAGTTAGTGAAAGTGATTGGAATGTTGAAGCCAAAATGGATTGACTAGTTTAGGTTTGACTATGTATACTAAAGATAAAAGATTGGTCTATGAGACTAATATTTTGCATTAAACCTTGTGATATTTGCACTTTATAATTATATATATATATATAGATAGATAGATAAATAGATATATATACATATATATATATATATATATATATATATTTACATATATATATAGATATATATACATATATATATAGATATATATATACATATATATATATATATATATATATATATATATGTCTATTAATATCTTGAATGTGTCAAATTTCATAAGGATACTTCCCATGAAATCTGACACATTTAAGATATTAATAGACATATATATATATATATACATATATATATATATATACATATATATATATATACATATATATATATATACATATATATATATATACATATATATATATATACATATATATATATACATATATATATATATATATATATACATATACATATATATATGTATATATATATATACATATACATATATATATATATATACACATATACATATATATATACATATACACATATATATACATATATATATATATATATATATATATATATATATATATGTCTATTAATATCTTGAATGTGTCAGATTTCATAGGAAGTATCCTTTCAAGTGTTGAACATCAAGTTTCCATGATTGTGTTGTGAGGCTAGTTGGTAGTTCTAAGTAGGCTACTTGCAAAGAAGGGTTTGAATACTTTTGCCCTGAGTTGTGAAGTCTGAATCATGTGGTGATGAACTTGAGGTCATGTATCTTCTATATATGTTATTTTTTCCATGGTTTTTGGTAAATTTTTTATACTATAGATGTTCAAAACAAACCTTTTGGGTATGCATAGGCCTAATTGCGAACAATGCTAATAGCTTGATTCAAGTGGTGATTGGAGATAAAAAGTGTTTTGAAGATTATATAAACTTATCAAGGGTATATATTAATGGTATATGATGTGTTATATATATTTAATATTTATTAATGTGCCCTAAATAAGGCTAAGTATAATG
Source organism: Torreya grandis (assembly GCA_037957365.1). Classification (NCBI taxonomy): domain Eukaryota; kingdom Viridiplantae; phylum Streptophyta; class Pinopsida; order Cupressales; family Taxaceae; genus Torreya; species Torreya grandis. The sequence continues at coordinate 67,065 of JARHVA010005218.1, read as the reverse complement.
TGTATTAAGTAGACCTAATGGGTTTAGGTCTCTATGAGACCTAAAGATGAGATAATAACTAATAGAGGTAGGTCATACCTAAAGGGACTCAAATCACATTTTATCCATGTCAATGAGATGTCCTAAGATCAATTTCATGGCTAACCTAATAGGATAAAGGTTTCTTAGTTAGAGGTACAATCACTACGAGGGGGGTGAATTAGTTATGCAAGCAAATCAACTTCAATTTTAATCCTTCAAACTCTTAAACATTAAACATAAATATTCATGAAGAATATAAGCCATTAATTGCAATGGATAAATAAAAACATTCAAGATCAAAGCACATAACACATAAACTATGTGGGAAACCCTCATCAGGGATACATCCCACTCTCAAGCCTGTAAACACATGGAATATTGTCTTATAAGATATCACAAACAAGAGACTTTAGTGAAGAACCCATTTCATAAATATCACAAACCCCTAAGCATGGACAAGAACCCACTTTCCCTATATTTTGAGCAGAATGCCTTTTGATATCAACACCTCCAAAACTTTTATTACCTTCCAATATAATGGATAAATAGTGAAAAACATTTCTCTTCAACCCTTCACACTTTATCAAACCTTCACACACAAGCAATGCATCCAAAATAGCCTTTTGGATCACTCTACACCTTTTCACTCATCCTAAATCATCAACCCTACAAATCACTATTACAACATTAGAAACACGACCACTAGGTCATACACATATCACTCACACTACTCTACTCTTCAATCCATCCACCAATATTTCTCTCACTTCTCTTTTCTTTGCTCATTCACTCTAGAAACCTTCATCTTTGATTTTGCTCTTTATAGAGCCTAAAAGATCACCACCTTATTGGTTAGCCATAATACATTCCTTAAATCTTAAGTCTTATATTCCAATTATAAAAATATCAAAACCACATACATATGTTTATCGTATCTTTGATACATCACCCTTAAGCAACAACACCTTTCAATTAGGCCTAAGTATCCCTTTTAGGTTCATGGAGACTTATTCATCATTTTAACACTTCATCAAGTAAAAATAGAATCACAAAACCACTTGAAAACACATAAGTCCATGCCACATGACCATTAATACATCTTCAAGTTATTACATTCATCACTACACACCTCTACATATGTAAAACCTAACAATCATTTGCCTTGTACATGAAAACATTATGAATGAATAAACAATCAACTTCCAAGCAATAGTTCATACTGAATATGGATTGGTCAAACCTGTAAAATCCATATATATGATAATTATGGATTATAAAACATTATCAAATAGATAATTCATTATGAAACATCCAAACAACATCAATAAAAACTCAAACATCCTTCTCAGGTCATTTATAGAATAAAGTCAAACCCTCAGTCAACTTTGAACCACAATAAATACAATTTTATGACTAGTCGAACCTCCAAAAAACATTCCTAAATTTCCTTTAAGTTATATACTAATTTTATTTTTACTTCATCATCAAATTCATCCATCATCAAATTTTATAGGTAAACCATTGCATACTAGTTTTCCTTTGTAAATTCAAATATTTGAATTCCAATAATCACTAAAAAATGCAAATTTGACTATAGAAAATGATGAAATCAGTCTGGGAGAGAAAATTTAAACTATAATAACTTTTTATATACATCATTTCATGGTCTAAAATATTAAACACATACTCTAGGCACAAAACTAAAAATACCTATGTGACCACTTTCTTATGAAATATTCACACATGCAAATGTTGACATCATCAATCTACTTACTTAAGAAACTTTTCCAAGATGAATAGGATAACCTAGAACTTCATATAATCATATGGATTAATTTCACTTCAAAAATTACACAAAAAACACCTTATACCCCATATGAGCCCTCAAACGTGGTCAACACATCATCAACATCCATCATCTTGCCTAACCAAGTAAACATTGCAAGATTTATGCATGATCACTAAGGCACACTTTGTCATTGACCTACGAGCATAATTAGCACCTCATGAAAAATTTTGGCCACATTGGAGACATCATTTAAAATACCTCAATAATCTCCACCTATTTCATTGATGTCAACACTTGTAAACACTAACACAAAGATATGCACAAACTTTTTTTCTCTCTATAAACACTTTCTCCCCCTTTGACACAATGACAAAGTGGGCTTACCTATTGATATTGAGGACCTATAAATGTTTTAAAATCCAACATAAATAATTTACCTCCTCTAATATATAATACAAACTCCCCTATCACTTTGCATACCATTTCTTACCATGACTACCTCAAATCTTCTCATTGACAACACTCTTCTTTGATCGTGCACTACTATATGAAGACGTAATGAATAATATCAGTAAAATAGGAGTGATCACACCTTAATAAAATTTATAGGAACTCCCCCTAAGTCACTTGAATGTAAGCACCCCTTGATCACCTTTAGACCATCTCTAACCATAATGAAACTTCATAGTTGCCTTTATATTTTATTTCACAAGCCAACTCCATGATCATCAAAAGATGTTAAAACCATTATTCAAACATGAAATATGATCAAAATATACTAAAAAACTCATATTAGAATGATAATACCTTCGTATTTTGGATTAAATGACCAAAAAGTCCATTTGAATCATTTAGCCTTGTCAAGAGGCCTAATAGACCTACCTGAACCTTGCAGAGCCCATAAATTTCTATGTAGAGACCTTCATGACTTGAAATTCCATATTTGATTCACACTCATATTACCCATTATGAATTCAAATTTTGATCATCCAAATCTTCCTCTACACCATATCTCTTTCACAAATTGACCTACCAATTAGCCCTCCATTTGCACAAATGTTCAACCATAGAATAAACCATATACTTACATATGATTGTAAAGTAGTTTTTGAGTACCAATTTGGAAATTTAAACAAATTAAGTAGCCTTAGACCTCTACTCCTTTGTTAATATCATTAACCCACATGGGCTAAAACACTAGGGCATCAAAGAAAAATTTGGTCAACTTATCATCTTCCATTCAACGCTAGATCCTAAAACATTTCTCACACTTAGAGGTCACCAATACACACTAATATACTATTTATTTAGGTTTTAATCCTTGGGGAACCCATAGAACTATGAACATGGTTTTTGTCATATTAGCCCTTAAGCAGAGACTGTCATAATCAAAATCCATCAAAATTATTCAACTTGACCTCAAGAGGTATTCAAACCCTAAAACCACCTAGAACACACCTATATGATTTTAACACACCTTTATATGACACAAAGTCACCTTGAACACTCACCAATCTTCATATGACACATGAAAAGTTCATGATTGTGCCTATAGACCCTGTGTATACCCCTGTCACTATATCAAAACACCTTCAAATAATAATGTGATTAATTTAACTCCTTTAAGACACCTTTTATATTTGAAAATATAAAATCCAATTGGCCTCAACCCTTGTTTAGCTTCATATATCTCAAAGACACTAATTTTGCATGATGAGCTCTCACTAGATAGTGAACACTGAGCAAAATGGTCAAACTGAACAAATGGTCATGAATGGTTATTTTGACCAAATTAACACATCTGAACCTATGGATTACACTTGAAAAATTCCTTTCCACACTCCAAATAAATCTTACCTTCATTCTTCATTATTTGACCAACTAAACCAAGCTTCAAACATTGACTAAAACTTGCCTTTAGGACCACTATTTTTGAATAGATTTCTTAAAGTTTTTCATCACTAATTATTGGAGCAAGATCATGAACTTATTTATCCCCTTTAACTAATGACCTTATATTTATTTACATATAATGAGAAGACTCCCAAGCTTTGTCTTAGATATTCAAATGTTGCTTTTGTCAATGTCTTAGTCATAATATTTTCAAGTTATTCTTTTGTAGGAACATACTCTAATTTAACACTTTGATTACCCACTTTTTCTTTCAAGAAATGACATCTAATATGAATGTGCTTAGTTTTTGAGTGCATAAAAGGATTATTTGAGAGACTAATTTCACTAGTATAATCACAATAGATAAGACAAGGTTCTTTTGTCTTACCTTATAGTCTTTCAAGGTTTTCTTCATCCATATTAATTTTGTGCAATAGGAAGTAATGAATATATACTCAAATTCTTCAATTGATAAGAATACGTAATCTTGTTTATTGCTTAGTGAAGACACCAAGCATTCACCCATGAAGAAAAAAACACCACTAGTACTCCTATCATCCACACACCCTACCCAATTTATATTAGTGTATGTACTTAGAGTGAACTCATTGCTCCTGGGGTACCATAAACCATATTATATGGTGCCCTTGAGATACCTCAAGATCCTTTTAATTGATTTCAAGTGAGACTCTCTATGAACAACTTCAAACCTACCTACAAGGCCTACTACTTACATGATATCAGGCCTAAAAGTAGTAGAGTACAAAAGACTTCCAATCATGGATCTATACAAGGTTTGTTCAACCTCTGATGAGTCATCTTGTTTACTTAACTTGAATCCTGTGATCATTGGAGTACTCATTGGCTTACAATCCATCATTCCAAACTTCTTTAGCATATCCTTTATGTATTTTGCCTATGAAATAAATATCCCTACATCAAGTTGGTTAATCTACAATCCTAAAAAGAAAGAAAGTTCTCCCAACATTGGCATTTCAAACTTAGTCTTCATAGCATCTAAAAACTCTCTACTCATGTTGTCATTATCAGATCCAAAAACTATGTCGTCAACATAGACTACCACTAGTATTTGATGAGTGCCCTCTATCTTAATGTGCAAATTGTTGTCAACTACCCCTCTTTTGATGCCTTGGCTTAATAGATACTTGTCTAACCTATCATACCAATCATTAGGAGCTTGTTCAAGACCATATAAATCCTTATTTAGTTCACAAACATATTCTTGATTACTTGACATGGAAAAACCTATAGGTATCTCAATATAGACTTCATCTAAATTACAATTCAAAAATGTAGATTTCACATCTATTTGGTAAAATTTAAAACATTTAAAGCTTGCATATGATAACAAGAGTCTAATTAGTTCCATTATTTCCATAGGATCAAAGGTCTCATCAAATTCTATCCCTTCAACTTGAGCATATCCTTTACACATCATTATAGCCGTATTTCTTGTGACCTCTCCTTTCTAATTCATCTTATTTCTAAATACCCACTTAGTTCCTATCACTTTTTTCTATTTTGGCCTAGGTATTGTTGACCAACTTTGAATTTTAGTCAAATTAGGTCAACCCATATATTTATAAAAATTTTAAAGGTTTCCATATGTCCTATGGGTGTGTCATGTTGGTCTATCATATTACTTATCCTTGCTCTAGCCTTGGTTTAAGCTCATCTCCCTTGTAATTGTCTAGTCAATAGAGTCAAAAGTTGGTTAACCTCAGTCAAACATGGTAAAATGTCCAAATTATCTTGAAACTATCCTAAATTGTCTATTTATATGTTTTAAGGTGTTTCTAAGTCTTGATTTTGTCCTTTACCATGTCTTATGTGCAAAAAGTGTCATGTTGGCATATTTATAGCATAATAAATGACTTGTACAGTCTTTTAAGGAAGAATTTTTGTAATCAATGTGTAGGAGGTCATAATATATTAGGAGCAATCATATTTTATTCAAATAGGTAGTTATATGTAGAGGAAGGCATTTTTCCCTTGATTTAAGGCCTTTATTGGCACTTATACTGACTTGGGAAGTCCATTTCTAGCTTAAAATGTGGGAAAAGTGTATTTGCACCTCCCTAAACTCCTTTCCATGACTTTTGTGTAGATATTTCATCATAAATTTTAGTTTAAACTTCTATTTCTTCCTTCTTGTCCTTGTAAACTAAGAAAGGTCAATTTCAAGTGCTTGGTGTGGGTCATACAGTTGGAGTTGAGAGGAATAATCTTGGGGGTTGAAAGGAATCTGAGTCTACTTCATTTTCATGGCAATAAATATAAGTTTAATGGATTATCCTTTATGAACCATCACTTAGACTCCACATATCTTTCTATGCATTCACATCCTTGAGGGGTCTCCTTTCGAGCTAGTTTCAGATTTTTTTGCTTTGGTTTAATGGTGATGATAGTTTCATATGTTTCTTATGGATTCTCTACTATTCTTCCATTGATCTCTTGATTTTTGAGGTCTCAATAGTTCAAAAATCCTCTTCCTAATCTTTTTTTGGTCTAATTTCAGCCTTACTGCTCCATACTCAGAAAATGACAACCTCCAGGTGCCTTGAAGATGTTGTGAAGTTTATTTCAAGTGTTATTGATGAAGGTTGTGTTGACCAAATTTGACATTTGGTAAAATTTAAATCAAACCCATAATTTTTTAAAATTTATATATGTTTATTATTTTCTTATAGGGGTGTCATTGTAATTCAAATGTTCCACTTATGTCTAGCCTAGTCTTAGTTCAAGTCTAGCCCTTTGTACTAGCCAATTCAATGATGGTTAACCCTAGTCAAATAGGGTCAAACCTTTTCAAAGGCATGAATTATGTTATGTTGGTCTTAATATTTTTTTTAATATGATTTAAAACATCTTTATTTCATTTGATTCCTTTTATCATGTTCAATATGTAAAAAATTGCTTATGGGACCACTTTGAGCTAAAAAAGAGGAATTGTAGGGATGGCTGAAGTGATAAACCTATCACAAAGCTTTTTCCAATGTGGTAGAGGTTAGAGGATGTTATTTTTAGGTTTGTGACAATTTAAGATGCATTTATAATCAGAAAAGGGGAGTTTATCCTTGTTTTTAGACCCTCCTAGGCACTTGTATAGTCCCCATGATCCATTTTTTAGCAAAAAATATGGGGGGTGTCTATTTCCATCCCAAAACCCACTTAAACATTTTAAATTTAAGGATAATTCAAAAATATGATTCTAAAACTCAATTTCCTTCCTTTTCTTCTTGGATTACAAAGGAAGGTTAACTTCAAGCACTTGGTACAAAAGGTATATGTAGTGTTAGGAGGATTGATTATATAGGTGGATTATAATATGAATTTAATTAATTTTAATATATATATATATATATATATATATATATATATATATATATATATTCCTCTTCCTTCATTAAAAATCATGAACAATCGAGATAGCCTTTTGTAGAATTGCATCCAAGAGGGGTGCACTTTTGCATTTGTTTTTGGTTTTAAAAAATACTTGGAGATATGTGGTGTTTATAGGATGTTTTAAGGCTATAATAAATCTCTATCCATGATATTTTCAACATCTAACACTTCATTCTTCACTAATTTTGAAGGAGATCACAAATGGTGCTTGTTTCTTGAAGTTTGCAAAGTTGGGTGTAGGACCTATGTTTTTCCAATGTCTAAGGAGATTAATGGTGGTGATAATATTATTTAGGTTAATGTATGAATATAAATTTCATGTAATCATATTTTTGGAGTTCCAACTAGCATCCTTCCAAAGTCAAATTGCCAATCTTTATCTTGTTTGTTACCTTGTCACTTTTAGTCAAGTTTGTGCCTATTTAATGAAATTTGTATGAAGTGAGAGAGTTTTAAGTACATTTGAGATAAATTTTGATCCTTATATTTTCCCAATATCAAATATTATCATTTAATTAATACTTAAGATGATATACATGTAAGTTTTCACTTCAAGAAGGGTCAGTTTCATTTTTGGTTCTCAGTACTCAAATGGGGAAAATAGAGATCCTATAACTTTCATGGATTAGTATTGGATATGATAGAGGATGTTTCCATCACTTTTATTTATTTTTCATTATATCCCTATTCACTTATTATAATTATTCCAAATTTTTTGGCCAAATAGTAAGTGGAAACTATAATTTGAACTCCTACAAGTGGTTAAGAACCTACTAAAAACTAGCAGTAACATCTACAGGATTCTCAAAGAGAGCGCACCATAAAAGAAATTTGGTAAGACATAAACCATGTAAAATAATATAAAACTTCTCAAAATTATCTACAAGGACACTCCAAGCAAATTTAGCATGAGAAAGGGTATAATTGATGATATTGACCTATTAGGCATGTACCCTATTTATACAATAGGGGAGAATTGTACCTACAATTAGTTTGTTAAGCATTAGGTCACCCTTTTCAAGATTATCATTGTTTGTGGGTTTTAAAGATAAATTAAAACAATAAATTTTTAAATTTTTGATTTTTTAACAAGATATAACTTCCAAGGAGAGGTCAAAGTTCCTTATAGTGACCTACAACCCTTGTACATACTCAAACAGGGATCCAAGAATCAGACTAAGGATCAAGGTATGAAATGGTTATTTTGATCACTAAAAGTGGTTTTAATGTTATATATAACATATAATATTTTTATAAATACCTTAAAATGTTATAGATACCTTATTTCTCCTATCAAAACCCTAAAGCCATCAATAGTAGGCTTAAGATGACAAACATAGCCAAGAAAGGGGTTGTGAATAGTTAGAGGACAGTTGGGGCTTGACAAGGTTTGAAAGTGTTAATTTTTAAGATAATAATGAAAAAGGTTATATTACTCAATTAATAATTGAGATAAGGTCCACAAACATCATTTTTAATTCCTAAAATAACCTACAGGAAGGGTTCATGAGGTGTCTCAGTCTTAAGCATAGGTGCTTAACCTTGGAGATGAAAAGAACATAAATGAATGAGAAAGTGAACCTAGACTAGGAGCATGTAATTATTAACATTTTCATGAAGTTTTTATAATCATATAACAATTTTTTGTGTCATCAAAATCATGGTCAGGCCCAAAGTAACCTATAGTCAGGTTAGACCAAGCTAAAACAGGAAATGAGCGTGATAAATATTGTAAGTGTTAGCATCATTATGATACCAAGGATATACATTGTTTTTATTATTTAAATGTTTTAAAAAGGAATATAAGTGGATCTTATTACCTTATAGGAACCCAAAAAAAGAGGATATTCACCAAAAGTGCCCCTACCTACAAACACAGTCAAATAGGTTCATCTTCCAAGCTTGAACAAAGTGTAGGTTTGACTACTCCAAGATGGAATGAATGTGTAAAAACTAATAGGGTCATAAAATAACATATAGTAAATGTTATTATATGAAAATAAATTTAAAATAACATTAAAATACCATCTTCTTATTAGCAAAGTTGACACAGTCCATATAGTCAGGTTAAGGGAACCTTGTTTCAAGAGGTAAGTGGAGGGTTTCACAAGCAAGAAAGATTTTCAAAGTATTTAAGAGATTAAAAATATTTAATTTAATTATGGAGAACATTTAAAATTATTTTATAAACATGTATGATATATGTAAGTATCATCCATAAGGAGGTTTAGGAAAAAAAACATGCAAAAATAGGGTTTTTGATCCCTTTTTTGAGAAAATGGAGATGGTTAGACCCCTTAGACAAGGAATATGAAAAAACCATTTAGTAAAATTGATAAAAAAATAAATTTTTGAGCTCAAAAAATATTAAATTTTCTCATCCAATTATGCCTAATACCCTATATTTTATCTTAGAGTTAGGTCAATCCTTTCATGCACAAGAATGGTAGTTTTTGGGAAAAGTGAAGAATGGAAGGCTTGTACTCATTTTGATTATTAAAGGAGGTTTTTAAAGTTTTTGGAAATAGGAATAAACATTAAAAAACATATTTTAGGGTTAGAATTCCAATAGGGTGTTCTGGACAAGGAGGTCTGCAAGTAGGTCTAACAATAAAGCATGCAAATCTAGCACCTAAGGTAAAGTCACTCCAAGTTTTAAGATTAACCAAAAAATTTAGTGCCTTAAATGAATTACATGTGAGTTATGATTATGTTTTAAATATTTTATAAGACTTGATAAGTGAAAATAGAGGGTCATGTAGATAAAAAATGCAAACAGGCTCATTAACAAGAGGAAGGCCTTGTTCCAAACTAGGGGTCATTTCCATTTTTGGCCTTTGGTGATCCATTAAAGTTGTTGGAGAGTGTTTATGGATTAGATACATATATATTAAAACATTTGGATGTAAAAATAACTCCATAAGAAGCCATTTTTGGCCTGAAGAGTGCTTAGACCCTCATGAGAAGCATATAAATGACTCAAGGGTCAACTTTGGACACTCATACCTTCCACCATATTTTTCATTGGAATATAAGACATTTGGATATGTTATGGAGGATCCTTAAATATCCCTCAGTTTAATTTATAAAGGGTTTTAATGTTTGACCTTTATGAACAAAGGTTAAAAGTTTAGGGCACTCAAAACCCTTGTAAAACCCTCACAAGGACTTGACTAGAGAAAGCTTGCCATTAGAGCATCTAAATGAAATAACATGGAAATTAAACCACCTTTAATTTTCAAATTAATCTCATATGATTCCACACATGTGCTTTTTGTATAGAATTGTACGAATCAAGGGAAAACAAGTCTTATTTTGACTATTTTGAACAGTGTGCAAGCTATGAGAGGAGTTAGAAGATGAAAAAAACTTTGGAAGGAATATTTACACTTGATATAAATCACATAATTCATCTCATCTCATGTATCATCTTCTAAGTGTCTTACCTAGGCTTTCATTTTCAGCCAGTCTAGTGAGCCAATTAGTGAACACTTTTGGAAAGTAGTGAAAAGTAATTAGGGAAGCCTTTTAAAGGTTTTTTCTTGAAATTTATTATATGGGAACATTTTAAAAGTGTCATTACCTCTTTTTCATGGATAAATTTGGAAAATTTAGAGTTTTTGAATGCCAAGTGTATAAGGTGCATGAAAAAGAGCCATTTTGAAATTGCATAGATAATTTTACATGTACACAAGAATATGTACGGTCAAGGATAAATAAAATTAATGTGTGAAATTTTTTATAACCCATATTTATTATACCAAACATCATACTTTACCATATCTAGATAAAAGGTAGTTTTGGAAGGTGAATCATGAAGGCCGTTTCCTATGCTAGAATTATAGGTTTTATGCCACTTCTCACCATTCTTATGAATTGTTTTGGATAAGTAGACCTCTGTGACATTGAATATCTCTCCAAACACCTCTTACACATGAAAATTTAACTAATTCTCTCAAGGTGACACATGTCTAAGTGACCCTTGGATTTCCTTTGCTTGTTCTTACTCTCAAATCTATAAATATGCATTATCTTGGCTCCTTTGAGAAGCTTCCTTTTCTTGATGGGGAAAATCTGGCCAAATTTTTAATTTAAGAAATATTTAATAAATATACAGGTTTTATTACTACTCATATGATATAATATTGAGTAATGACTTGATTCTTGTTGGTCTAATCTAGTGAAATATTATATTTTCTAGATTGTACTCTTGATGGTCTACCAATTTGCAAAAGGGAGATTATTGTAGGTCTTTGATAGTATTATTTTATAAGTGTATATATATCCTATAACTTTTCCATGATTTTATCCCTCCTTTTAATCATTCATTCCATTCCTAAGAATCATATACCTTCTTGAATCTAGCATATGAAACATTGATGTAGCAATGGATCCTAAGTTGTGAGTCTTATGTGTGAAACATCCTTTTTTGTCTTTAAGTAGTGGATTTAGTAAAGTGAGAATAAATTATATGTTTTTTCATCACCATTTTTTTGTTTTAATTATTTTTCTTGATCCCTTTTCATATTCAAGTTACTAATTTAAAGAGAAAGCCTCAAAGAGTGCATTACGGGGAGTTGTCCCCTTATCTAGACATTCATTTCTCAACATTGTCACCCATAGAAAGAGAAATATCTCTATGGTGCCACTTGGATGAGGAGAATTATTCATTTATTCAAGGTCTAAAATCCAAGTATCAATAGTTTTTGGCATGCTCAGTGGGACTTCTAATCTCCTAGAATATTGTTCAATATTGGTGCTAGTCTTGGCATAAGTGAAGTTGAAAGAAACATCGACATTCAATACCTAGTGACTCCATTTAAGAATTAAAGTATTTCGTTGATGATAAATCCTTATTTCCATGCCAAATTTAACCTAGGTCTACTACTAAAGGTGTTTGTGCAACTAACTCCATATTCCACCAAAAGGTTTAGGTTTGTAAATACTCATCCTTACAAAAGAGATTTTGTGTTTAAAGATTCTAAGTTTTTGTTACATTCCATTAATAACATATATATTTATATTTATAATATTTAAATAAGGCATCATTTTTTTCCTTTCATCAAATCATCTCCTTTGAATCTTACCTAATATGATCAAATTCTAAGAGCGGCCCTTAAGAGTGTTCCATCTTTTAGTGGGGATGGTCATATTACTGCCATTGAACATATTATAAACATATAAAACTTTTTTAATATCCTAAAAATTACCCAAGAGAATTTGGCTATTAAATTTTTGGCCTTTTCCTTCAAAGGCAAAGTTTTGGATTGGTATGGTACCCTAGCTAAAAATTCCATTGGCTCATGGGATGAATCGGGAGATCTATTGACTAATATGTTTGGGGAGAAGAGTTATCGCTTGTCTATAGATTAGTAATTAACCAATATTGAGAGTTAACCACATGATTTTATTTAAGATTTTAATACTAGATTTCAAAAAACATGGGATAGGATCCCAGCTCTTGTGAGACCTACTCCAAACTATGCATTTTTGTACTACCTAAAAGTGTTGAATAGTGACATTGCCATGATGATTCAATATATGGGTGGAAACACATTGCCTAATACATAATAAATAGACATAAAATCTGAGAAATTTATTTTCTAAGTAGGAAAGATAGCTCTTAGACCTCCAATGCCACTATTCCCTGATTTGCATTTTCCTAGTCAAGGTGCATTACCCACTTTAGCCCCATTTGCCTAATCAAGAAAGGCCTATCATTGCCCCTTCAATTGAAATACATATAGATAAAATATTTATTAAAATTTTTAAAAATTAGTTATTTTACCTCAAAATACAAAAATATCAAGGTTATAGGCCATATCAAACATATAATCAGTTTAGGCAAACAAGTAAACCTCATTTCTAAAATAATACACAAGGACAAGGCCAAATTACTCATGTCAAGAATTATCAAATATATAATCCTAATGATCCCTCATCCTCCAAATCCCTTATCCCCACTCAAAACAACTTGTTCCAAGAATAACCCAACTATTCATCTTTTGAACATGGTCAAGCACATGTGACTTATACAAATAAAATGCACAATCAAGGCATGGTAATGTAAGGTAGCCAATATTTACAAGCTACAAATTTTTGAGGATCCATGCAAGGTGGGGTGGAAAATTTATAACCTTATACTAAATATATCCTCATAAATCATTTTTAGGGTGAGTTTTGTGCCATTAATTACATGGGGAATACAAGCAATCATAATACTAGTGTTGCCTCCAACACTAGGTCCAAAAGGAGGGCTATTGAGGAGACTCAAGGAACCAATCAAGGACATATTTTTTCCCCTAAATCAGATTATATGGGAATTTGTATTAATTTATCTCATAAGGCACAATAAAATTAGATATTTCAAAGCATGAAGCCGACTCCTATGTCTCCATCTCCACAAGCTACATCACAAGGTGTTAGTGCTCCTAAAGAGTTCCCTAAGGCGAGTAATCCTTCCATTAATATTGTGGAACAAATGAAGAAGATAAATATGAACATATAATTATGGGATTATATATAATTATCAAGGTATAAATATATAATGCAAAATGAATTACATAGATTGGGTGAACAAGCTAGCCCATCTATAAATGACAATGTGGTTTTAGTCAATGAAACTCAATCTATAGATGGTTAAGTAAAGATAGATGAGAAGACTCCTCATTTTTACATATATATAATCATTGGTGATTTATTAGTCAATAATTGTATCATATATAGTGGAGCAAGGATATTAGTTATGCCCAAATGTATAGTAGATAAGCTAGGCCTCAAGTATGAGCCAATGACTAAAGGAGTTTTGTAATTAGATGGATCACTAGCCAAGACATTAGGGGTAGTTAAAGGTTTGAATTTGATCCTTCATGATTGTCCTAATTTTTCAATTCCTCATGATGTGGTGGTGGTATATTTACCTTCCTATTTTTATCTTTGCTTGTCAATATACTTTACATCCAAGATAGGTGGATACATGGTAGTTAATTCATTCTACATGGTGTTCAGAACAATATGGCACTAAGGTGAAGATTGAGTCAGAACCTATTCATAGAGATCACTTAGAACCATACTAACCTAATGTATCAAATGTTAACATTCTATCATTGATGAAGAGGAGCTTCACATTGATCAATCCCAATCATCTTATCTTGAAGGAGTTTATGATTTGTTCTTAGATGAGTAGGGAGATGAGCACTATGAACATGATCCTTAAAAGTTTATTGATGAATCTAGTCTTGAGGTCTATTATATTCATGAGAAGGATGTTTTTATGCCTAATTGTGGTAGCTCTTTTTTGATGGGTATAAAAGCAAGATTGGGGTAGGTGGTGGAGCTATGTTGGTTTCACCTTCCAAGGAGAGGTATTATTCAACCTTTAGATTTCAGTTCTCATGCACTTGTAATGTGGTAGAGTATGAGTCCATTATCCATGGCCTTGAATGGGATATAAAAAGAGGAGTTAAGGAACTACAAGTGTATGGAGATAGTGAACTTGTTGTGAATCAAGTTAGAGGGTAGAATTTGACCAAGAACTCCTTGCTCAAGTCCTACAAGCATAAATTTTGGGATATTATAGAATATTTCATGGATTTTAACATCACATCTATTTCAGGGGAAGACAATAAGCATGATGATAGGTTGGCATCTATTGGTGCTCAATTTGGTGTTCCAAAAGGCATAAGAGAAGACAAGAATAAACCTCATCTAAAGGTGATTGTGAGACCTTTTATACTAGATAATGTCACCAATTGGAAGGTATTTGAGAGTGACAAAAAAATAGACCGCTTCCTACATGAATAAGTTGAGTTCTCTAAAAAAAAATCAGTCTAAGCTACAATAACAATATGAAGGTTAGATTGTCCAACTAAAGTCTAAAAAGCTTCCCAAAGGTCTAGTGACTCTTGAAAACATTTTCAATAATGATGATCAAATTAAGAAAGATAAGGTAATCATGTAAACAAAACAAGATAACTATGAAAAGGTAGATATATTTAAGGACAATATACTTGCACTTGGAAAGGTATGCACTAGTCAAGAGAAGCATGATTTCATTGAACTATGTAAGGAGTTTAGTGATATTTTTCAATGGGAATATAGTGACTTGAAGGTTTTTGATCCAAGATTGGCTCAACACGCCACAAAGATAGATGAAAATTCCAAACCCATCAATAAAAGACAAATGTCAATCAATCCCAAGATTTAAACACTCATGAAGAAAGAGCTCACTAAGTTTATTGAATCTAGAATCATTTTTCCTATCAAGAATTCTTCTTGGTTGGCCAACTTAGTACTTGTTAGAATAAGAATGGGCATATCAGATTGTGTGTGGACTTTATGGAATTGAATAGGGTCTATTTGAGAGATCATTATCCCCTCCCTTATATTTAGAAAATTTTGCAAGTGGTGGTAGGTAGTGAGAGGTTTTCTCTCCTAGATGGTTATTACAAGTACAATCATATTTTGGTGAAATAAAGTGACCAATACAAGATAACCTTTACCACAAAATGGGGAACATATTTATATAGGAATATTCAATTTGGATTTTCAAATTCTAGATCTAATTTTTAGGTTGCAATGGATATGCCTTTCCAAGGACTAATCAATGACATTATATTGGTCTATCTTGATGATGTGACAATTTTCTCCAAAGATGCAAATGATAATTTGAAGCACCTAAAGAAAATATTTCAGAGGTGTAGAGAGTATGAGATATCTCTAAACCCAAATAAATGTTTTTTTGTTCTCCATGAAGGCAAACTACTAGTGCATATTATTTCTAAGAAAGGCTTGTCCATTGATCATGAGAGAGTGAAAGATATTTTAGCATTATCTTTGCCTAAACATAAGAAGGCATTACAAAGCTTATTTGGTAAGATAAATTTAATTAGGAGATTCATTCCTAACTTTGTTAATTTGATCAGACCTTTAATATCTATGCTAAGGAAGGATGAGATATTCACTTGGACAAAAAGGAGAAAAGAAAGTTTTGAGGAAATCAAAGAAGCAATTGCCCAAGCCACTACTCTTACAAGTCTAGAATTCTCTAAGGACTATAATTTGTACACTTTTAGGAATGAAGAGATGATTTTTACCATGATTACCCAAGAAAATGATGAGAATTTGGCACAGCATATTGCCTTTTTTAGCCAATGTTTACAGGGGTATGAGGTAAAGTATACTTATGTTGAGAAACAAATGATTTTAGCTATTAAGAGCTTGAAGAAATTTAGACACATGCTATCAAATTATAAGATTCAAATAATTTTTAATCATCCTAGTGCAAATGACTTTCTATTGAGTAGATATTTGAATGAGAAAAGGGAAGGTTGGATCACCGAATTGATGGAGTATGATGTGGAGATCAAAACAACCAAGCTAGTAAAAGGAAAAGGTCTATGTGAGCATCTTGCTTCAGACTTGAAAGAGAAAAGGGAGGTTATTTTAGAACTCCATGATGACCTTATATTATTTTTACCTTAATTAATAAAGAGTTGGACATGGGACATGATTCATTTCCTTTGAACAAATAAGTATCCACAAGGTCTTGATAGAGTTAGAAGAAGGTATTATAGGTTACAATCCATTCCCTATGTACTTGTTGATGGAGTGATATTTAGGAAGGAATTTCTAGGTGTGTTTTTGAGGTGTATTGATTTGTATTAGATTGACAAAGTATTACATGAGTTATATGATGGGCTAGTTAGTGGTCATTTTTCTCCAAGAACTACAACTGCTAAGAGTATGAGGGCTAGTTACTTTTGTCCTAGATTGTTCAAAGAAGCCCATGTTTGGCTAAGAAAATGCTAAAAGTGTGCTCTTTTTAATGTAAAATAAAATCTAGTTGCCTTACCTCTTCACCCAATCTAGGTTAAACAACCCTTTATTCAATGGGGTTTGTATTTCATAAGCCTAATAAATCATCCTTCTAGTGTTAGTCACAAATGGGTGTTGACTACCACTAATTACTTTATAAGATGGGTGGAGGCTATAGCTCTTAAAGAGGCAAATGAGAATTCAATCCTAGACTTCTATGAGAGTATAGTGACCAAATTTTGAGCTCACTCAATAATCATCTTAGATAATACATTGTCCTTTATAGGAACAAGGACAAGTGAATGGGCTTTGAAGCATGACATCTACCTCATCACCTCTTCCAATTATTACCCCCATGTAAATGGACTAGATGAGTCCATAAAAAATAATTTAATTATGATTATAAAGAGGGCAATGGAGGAGAATCAAAGTAATTGGAACTCCAAGTTAAAGATAGCCCTTTGGACTAATATGATCACCCCAAAGAGAGTAATTAGTAACTTACCATACACACTTGTGTATAGAAGGGAGGCTAGGCTTCCTATCTCACTTGAGTTACCATCCTTAGACCTTACCTATCGTATGTAATTGATGGAGAATGAGAGCATGAAAGTGAGGTTGTGTGAGTTAATGGAGCTTGAGGAGACAAGATATCAATCTATGCAGGCTTCGACCACTCACCAAGAACAAAAAAAGAAGTATTTTGACAAGAAGTCCATGCCAAAAAGTTTTAAGGAAGGAGACATTGTCCTAAAATGGTATAAAAATAGGGCCAAACCTAGAAGACACACAAATTTTGATACTTTGTGGAGTGTCCCATATGTGATTACTCAATGCAAGTCACCTAATGCTTTCCAAATTTCAAATTTGGATGGAGAGGAGATTAATATAAAAGTAAATGGGATACACATAAATCATTGTTACTAAGGTTCTCTTCATCCCTTGTACATAGTTTCTTTCTTTCCTTGTGTTCCCTAAGTGCTCATGCACAAGTGTGAGTTATCCTTATCTTGTCTTATGTTGTCTTTGCTTGGTCTTGTTGTGTTGTGTAGTGTATTTGATTTATGTTTTTTTTTTGTCATATATTTTTTATTAATATTAAATAATCCATTGATTCTATTTGCCCTTAGTTGGATAAGGTTACTAGTATCAAAACATAGACAAGCATGTTCACACTAATAGTTGCCAAAAGTGTTGACCAAATTTAACCTTTGGTCAACTTTGAGTCAATCCCATAATTTTTAAAACTTTATATAATTTTATTCTTGTATTACATGGGTTTCATTGTAATCCAAATGTTTCATTTATGCCTAGACTAGTCTTAGTTCAAGTCTAAACATTTGTACTAGCCAAGTCAATGATGGTTAACCTTGGTCAAATAGGGACAAACCTAGTCCAAGGCATGAATTATGTTGGTTTGGTACTAATATTTTTTTGAATGTAATTTAAGACATCTTTAGTTCATTTTATTACTTTTATCATGTTTAATATGCAAAAAATTGCCTTATAGGCCCACTTTGAGCTAAAAAGGAGGACTTGTACAGATGGGTGAAGTGAGAAACTTGTAACCAAGATATGAAAAAAAATTAGAGGTCAAAGGATGTTATTTTCAGGTTTTTTATAGTTCAATATGTAGTTATAGTCAAAAAATGGGAGTTCCTCCTTATTTCTAGGCCCTCTTGGGCACTTGTATGGTCCCCATGATCAATATTTTAGCTAAAAATGTGGGTGGGGTGGGGGGACGGTGTCTCTTCCAATCCCACACCCATTTACACATTTATAATTCAAGGATAATTCAAAAATATTATTGTATAAGTTACTTTCTTTCCTTTTCCTCTTGGCATGTAAAGGAAGGTCAACTTTAAGCACTTGGTACGGAAGATACAAGTATATTTGGGAGGAGTGATTATATAGGTGGATTTTAATATAAATGTAATTAACTTTTATAAAATTATTTTTTATTTTGGTGCCTCCTACTTTATGTAAATTTGTTAACAATCCAAGCAGCCTTTTGTAGAATTGCATCTAAGAGGGGTACACTTATACATCTATTTTTGGTTTTCAAAAATCCTTAGAGCTACGTTGTCTAGATAAGATGTTTTTAGGCTGGAATAAATATATATACATGATATTTTTAACATATAACACTTCATTCTTCATTGCTTTTGAAGGAGATCACAAATGGTGTTTTTTTCTTGAAGTTTGCAAAGTTGGATACAAGCCCTATGTTTTTCCAACATCCAAGGAGACTCATTATGATGATAATATGATTTAGGTTCATGTATTAATATCCATTTCATGTAATCATTTTGTGGGAGGTCCAACTAGCACCCTTTCAAAGTTAAATTGCCCATCTTTACCTTGTTTGTTGCCTTGTCACTTTCAGTCAAGTTTGTGCCTATTTCATAGAAGTTGTACAAAAGTGAGAGAGTATTAAGTACATGTTTGGATCCATTTTGAGCCCTAAATTTCCCCAATATCAAATTTTTTTCATTCCATGAATACTTAAGATGATATATAAGCAAGTTTTCACTTTAAGAAGGGTCAATTCCATTTTGGGCTCTCAGTCCTCAAATGGGGAAAATAGAAATCCTATAGCTTTTGTGGATTATTATTTGTGATGATGGAGGATTTTTCAATCACTTTTATTTATTTTTCCTTGTATCCCTCTTCACCTAGTACAACTATGACAAATTTGGGGGCTAAAGGGTAAGTGGAAAGTGTACTTTGAACTCCTACAAGTGGTTAAGAATCAACTAAAAACTAACAATAACATCTATAGGATTCTCAAAGAGAGTGCACCATACAAGACATTTGGTAAACCCTAAACCATGTAAAACAAGATAAAACTACTCAAAGGATCTAAAATGTCACTCCAAGCAAATTTGGCATGAGAAAGGGTATAATTGATTATAATGACCTATTAGGCCTATACCCTATCCATACAACAAAGGAAGAATTATACCTATAGTTAGTTTATTAAGAATTAGGTCACCCTTTTCAAGCTTATCATTGTTTGGGGGTTTTCAAGATAAATGACACCAATCACTTGGAATTTTTTTGATTTTTTAATAAGAGCTAACTTCCAAGGAGAGGTCAAAGTTCCTTATAGTGACCTATAGAGCCTGTACAGACTGAGACAAGGATCCAAGAATGAGACTAAGGATCAAGGTATGGGATGGTTGTTTTGATCACTCAAAGTGGTTTCAAGGTTAGAGATATCATGGAATATTCTTATAAATACCTTAAAATTTTCTATTGACCTATTGCTCCTATCAAAACCCTAAAGCCATTTACAATAGGACTAAGATGACAAACACATCCAAGAAAGGGTTTGTGAATAGTTGGAGGACAGTTGGGGGTTGACAAAGTTTAAATGTGTTAATTTTGAAGATAATAATTAAAAATGTTTTATTACTCAATTAATCATTAGGATAAGGTCCACAAACATCATTTTTAAGTCCTAAAATAACCTATAGGTAGGGTTCATGAGGTGTCTCAATCTTAAGCATAAGTGTTTAACCTTGAAGATGAAAAGAACATAAATTAAGGAGAAAGTGAAATTTTCCTAGGAGCATGGAATTATGACCATTTTAATGAAGTTTTTATCATCATATACCATTTTTTTGTGTCATCAAAAGCATGGTTAGCCCAAGGTAACCTATAGTTAGGTTAGGCCAAGCTAAAATAGGAAATGAGCAGGGTTAGTATTGTAAGTGTCAACATGATTGTGAGACCAAGGATAGATATTTTTTTTAATATTTAAATATTTTAAAGATAATATAAAGTAATATTATTACCTTGGAGGATCCCCAAATAAGAGGATATTCACCAAAAGTACCCCTACCTACAAACATAGTCAAATAGGTTTATCTTCCAAGCTTCAGCAAAGTGTAGGTTTGACTACTCCAAGATGGAAGGAAGGTCTAAAACCTAACATGGTGGTAAAAAAAATCATATTAATGTTATTATATTCAAATCACGTGAAAATAAAATTCCAAGACCATATTTTTATGAGCAAATTTGACACAGTCTGTACAGTCGGGCTAAGGGAACCTTGTTTCAAGGGGTAAGTGGAGGGTTTCACTAGAAAGAAATATTTTCAAAGGATTAAAAATATTAATGAGCTCCAATTAAGGATGGATAAAATTTATAAGTGGTTTATAAACATGGATGAGATATGGGAGTATCATCTAGAAGGAGGTTTAGGCAAAAAACATACAAAAATAGGGTTTTTGACCCCTTTTTGAGAAAGTGGAGATGGTTAGACCCCTTAGACAAGGAATATGACAAAACCATTAGATAAAATTGATAATAAACACCTTATGGAGCTCAAAAAATATTCACTTTTCTCATCCAATTAGGTTTAATACTCTATATTTTATCTCAGAGGTAGGTCATTCATTTCATGTACAAGAATGGTAGTTTTTAGGAAAAGTGAAGAATGGAGGGATTTTACTCATTTTGATTAGTCAAGGAGGTTTGGATAGTATGGGGACACATGAAGGAACATGAAAAACTAGCTTGAATGGTTGGAATATTAATAGGTCATCTAGACAAGGAGGTTTACAAGTAGGTCTAATAATAAAGCATGAAAATCTAGCACCTGATGCAAAGTTACTCCAAGTTATAAGATTAAACAAACATTAAAATCACTTCCATGGGATTTAGGATGATGTTTTCAATCTTTTATAAGACTTGGTAAGTGCAAATAGGGGTCATGTAACTAAAAATTCAAACTAGATCATTGGCAAGAGGAAGGCCTTGTTCCAAACTATGGGTCATTTCCCTTTTTGGCATTTGGTGTTCCATTATCATTTTTGAAGAGTGTTTATGGAGTAGAAATAGAGATATTAAAACCTTTTTTTCAAAAAATAACTCCATAGGTTGCCAGTTTTGGCCTGAAGAGTTCTTAGACCCTCATGATAAGCATAAAAATGACTTGAGGGTCAACTTTTGAAACTCATACCTTCAACCATATTTTTCATGGGACTGTTATCCATTTGGATATGTTAGGTAGGGTCCTTAAAGAGACCTTAATTGTATTTATAAAGGGTTCCAACATCTGACCTTTATGAACAAAGGTTAAGAGTTTAGGCTACTCAAAACCCTTGTAAAACCCTCGTAAGGACACAACTAGAGAAATATTTCCATTAGAGAATATAAATGAAATATAATGGAAATAAAACCATGTGGAATTATAGATTACTCTTATAGAATCCCATAAATGTGTTTTTTTGTACGGAATTATAAGGATCAGGGGAAAACAAGGCTTGTTTTGACTATTTGAATGGTGTGAAAGATATTAGAAGATGAAAAAAACTTTTTAAGGAATATTTACACTTGAGATAAATCAAAAAATTCATCTCATCTCATGGATCAACCTATAAGTGTCCCAACTAGGCTCTCACTTTCAGCTAGTCTAGTGAGCTAGCTAGTGAACACTTGTGGAAAGTGGTGAAAAGCAGCTAGGGAAGCCTTTTAAAGGTTTTTTTATTGAAACTAATGATATGGGAACCTTTTAAAAGTTTCATGACATCTTTTACATGGATTAGTTTGGAAAATTGGGAGTTATTGAATGCCAAGGGTATAAAGTGCATGGAAAAGAGCCATTTTGAAACTACTAGAGCTAATTTTACATGTCCACAAGAATAGGGATTGTTAGGGATCAATCCAATGCATGTGATGAATTTTTTATAACCCCTCTTTGTCATGCCAACCATTAGACCTGAACATATGCATATAAAAGGTAGTTTTGGAAGGTGAATCATGAAGGTAGTTTCTTATGCCAAAATTATAGGTCTTGTGCCACTTTTCACCATTCGTATGACTTGTTTTGTACAAATAGACCTCTATGACATGGCATATATTACCCCACACCTATTACACATGAAAATTTAATTGATTCTCTCAAGGTGACACATGAACAAGTGACCCTTGGACTTCCTTTACTTGCTTTTACTCTCAAAGCTTTAAATATGCATTTTATTGGCTCATTTGAGTATCCTCTATTGGTTGATGGGGAAAATCTAGCCAAATTTGCAATTTAAGAACTATTGAATAAATATACAAGTGTTATTTCCACTCATATATTTTAATATTTAGTAATGAATTGAATCTTTTGGGTCTAGTCTAGTGAAAGATTATCTTTTCTATCTTGTACTTTTGATGGTCTACTAATTTATAAAAAAAGGATTGTTGCAGGTCTTTGCTAGTATTATTTTTCAAAGTGTAGAGATATCCTATAGGTGGTCCATGATTTTATCCATCCTTAGAATCATTCATTCCCTTCCTAAGAATCATATACCTTCTTAAATCTAGCATATGAAACATTGGTGTATCAATGGATCCTAAGTTGTGAGTCTTGTGTGTGAAACATCCTTATTTGTCTTTAAGTAATGGTTTCAATCAAGTGAGAGGAAATTATATATTGGTGCATCACACTTTTAGTTTTTTGGTTGTTTTTCTTAATCCATTTTCATCTTCAAGTTACTAAGTTAAATAAAAATCTTCAAACAATGCATCAAGGGGAGCTAGCCCATCATCCATAGATTCATTTCTCAACATTATCACCCATAGAAAGATAAATATCTCCATGATGCCACTTGGATGAGGAGAATTAGGCATCTCCTCAGTGGTGTAAATCCAATTTTCAATAGGTTTTTCAATTGAATGCTAATAGTTTAATTTGAAGGTGTTTGAAGCATTTTAACAAACCTTCTTGCTCAATTCCATCCTTCCTACCTACACACAGTCAAATGCATACTTTCAGGTGACCTGAGTAGAAGGTGTAGAGGTTATATGGATAATTAAAAATGTTTGAGGACCTCATTTTATCTAGGTGTGGTGTAGGCCTTAGAAGACTTGTATTCACGAAGATAGGGTAATCAAAAAAGTAAGGAGCCTCCAAAGCATAAAAGTGACTAAAACTGAGAACATTGATCCCTATTCTGTTACAATAGAGCTCCTATCTCTTTTAGAATGATTTTGTAACTATTATGTTTTAACCTTTGGTCACTCCTTGTGCATTATTCTTGTATAATCTAGTATGTAAAATAGGTGTTCCAAGTTATAAAATATGAAAACAAGTGGAGAGGGGTGTTCAAGAGGCTCAAAACCATGATAAAAAACACTAAAAGTTTTTAGTAATGTCTACAGGTCTAAAGGGAAAAATGACCTTTTGACACCCTAAGGAGGTAATTAAGGAAAACTCCCATGACTTGGATGGTTAAAAGGATAAAATAGTTTCCATGGTCTAAAATATCAAGAGGAGAAGGTGGTATCATATATTGGTGACCTTACACACTCACTCCTTGTCCATGCACTATCTCAAAAAATGCATCTATAGCCAAGGTAGTGTTTCAAGCTTGAAAGAAGTCTCTTCTTGTATAGATGGAGTTTAGGTTATGTTCATGATTTTAAATGGATGATTAGAGAATGTATCAAGCTCCCAAGTATCTTCATGATTATAAATGATTGATCTTGAACCTATGATCACTTATAGGGTTCAATAGATATAGGATATCTCAGTCCTATAGGTAGAGAAGACTAAGTTGTAAAATAGGTGTTGGTAAATCCATTGGCAGAGGTTATTATGAGAAGTAAAATAGGAAAATTGAAGGAGATTTTATATAAAATATTAAGTTAATTTGTTACCCTATTATTATTTCTTATAAACATACTCAAATTCTCCTTAGGCAAGGAAAATGAACACCTACAACAACAAGCAAATTGTGACCTATAAATTTGATGCATGATTGGTGTCTAGGGTTCTTATTGGAGGAAAATAATCCAATCAATTATTTTTTGGAATAGGATGAGTTCATAAAAATACTAACCCACTTATTAAAAGTCTAAAAGTATATAAATACACTTATAAGATAGTGAAACAAAGTGTCTCAATCCACCTACACCCAGGTAAATTGATAATGGACTTTTGGTGTTTTGAAGGACAAAATCATGATGGGAAACCTAAATTAAAGAGTAATGGTAGTATAATATTTAAATTAGGGTTTTAAAAACTATTATTAGGCATAAAAACATGATAATGGCCACTTACAGGGGTCTATCAATGTAACATATAGTTAGTGTCTTGTAGACTAGTCTTATCTTTGTAAGAGCATAGAGATGGTTTGAGAGGTCAAGTTTCTAGAGAGAGTATTTGAAACAATCCTATGTGATGTTGAAATATATAAAAATCCTTTACACCTATATAAAAATATCAATATCCTTCATTTTTTCACAAAACTCACTCAACTTGTTAAAGTCCCCTACACAGTCTACCTTCAAAAGTCCAATCTTGGGTTTTGAAGAGTTGGAGGTCTTATTGATGGCGTTATAAGATAATTTTTGGTATGGAGATTTCTTGGTACATTTTTGATAACATATAATTTTTTTTGTGTGATAAAATCAAGGTATCATTCCGCTATTCTATCTCAGAGACAAGGCCCTTTTGCCTTGCATAAAGAGGAAGTTTTGAGGAAAAAGGATGAAATTATTGACCAAAACTTAATGGGACCCTTCAAGAAGGTGTATAAATCTAGATAAAATCCATATAAACCTATAAAACCTAGATAAGATCTCTGAATCCAAATAGGATGCCCTAGGCAACAAGGGTTGCAGTTAAACCCAATAGGCAAGGTTAAAGGCAAGGGGCCAAATAGGAGGCCATTTATATTTATAGTCTTTACCAAGAATTAAAATTATTTGATTCATGTTTTAAAAATCAAAATGGATGTGTCGAAGCTATATATATGCAAGGAAAATGTTAAAGGGTCATTTTGAGTCCTAGGTAATAGGCAAAATTTTGAAAATAAGATCTAAGGCTAAGGTAAATGGTGAGTTATTTGCATTTATAACATTAGATGACATTCCCAATGGCTAGGGACACATTTTTTGGGTCATACTAGAGGTTTTTTATCCCCTTTTTTACAAATTCATCAAGAAGCCATTTTTGGCTTGGAATGAACTCAAACCCTCACAGAATGTAGGAAAAAGGTTTAAAGGGTCAAGTTGAGATGATTATATCTCTCATAAAAAATTTCATGGGACCCTAAGTTGTTTAAGGAGGATGAATATGGTCTTAAGGAATACCTTAGTATAATTTTATCATAGTTCCAACATCTATTCTTTATGAACAAATGTTAAGACTTAAAACCACTCCAAAACCCTTGTAAACCCTCTCTAAGGACCTGATTAGGAAGATGAAATAAATTAAGAATCCAAATTAAGTGGAAATTCCATGGAAAAAACTTTAAGTAGTATATCACTCTCCAAGGACCTAACACATGTGACTGAGGTTTACTATGCTTGTATAGATTGTGCAAAACAAGGCTCTTTTTGACTAATTTATGTTTATAGTAGGTTTGAAATGGTTTAAAATGATTAAATCAATTTTGATAGGCATATTGAGACTTATTATAAGTATCAATGGCCAATCTATGAGGTATCAAAATTCTTAAGTGTGCCTACCATCTTTTTCATTTCAACTAGTCATTGTGAATGGGCAGTGAACACTTAGGAAAAGTGGTGAAACTCCATTTTGGAATCCTTTTAAGGCTTATTTATTGAACCTAGTGACTTGGAAACTATTTAGAAGTGTCATTACTCATTTTTCATGGATTATATTACATAATTAGAAAGCTCTTAGGTTCCAAATGTGAAAGGTTCATGGATAGGAATCATTTTAGGAATGTCAGAGATGATTGTGCATGGCTAGAAGAATAGGAATGATTAGAGACTAATCCAATGAATGTGAGGTATTTTTTTTAACCCATCCCACTCAGATACATCATCAAACTTTACCATATGTAGTGATGAGGTAGGTTTTTGAAGGCAAATGATGAAGGCAGTTTCTTATGCAAGCACAAGGGAATCTACACCACATGTGAAGGAGTTGAACAAGTTTGAGGGACATTTTTCCTTGATTTAATTAAAAAAATATCTAAAAAATTATTATATGACTATTTGAACTCCTCATTTATTAACAATTTTCTCTATGACTCTTGAGCTTTTGTTTCTCTCTCTCCTCTCACAATTTGTATAAATTTTAGCCTTTTGGCTATTGTACAAATCTCTCTACCTGGGTATGGAAAAGTCCTACCAAATTTTTGAATTGAGAAAATATAGTTGTTTTTACCTCATTAAATATTGCACTAAGTGCATAAAATGTTTTTTGGTCTTGTGCAAGTGTATTTTGGCTTACCTTCACATGTTATATATTGGTTATGTAAATGCATGGAAAGAAGTCATTTTGAGACTATCATGGATGATTATGTATGGCTAGAATGATACGAATGATTAGAGGCTAATACAATGCATTTTATGCATTTTTATTAACCCCTCCCATTTAGACCCATCATCATACCTAATCATATGTAGTGATAAGGTAGTTTTGGAAGACAAATCATGAGGAGAAGTTTTCTAAGGAAAAGAGTTTTTAGACCACTTTGAAAGAGTTAGATGATTTGAGATGACACTTTTGGCTCCTAAAATTTCATGAATCACCTCATATCTTTCCTACATGCACAAATAACTAATATTTTTAGTTGGACAAGTGTTTAATGACTCTCGAGCTTCCTTCTCTCTCTCTCTCTCTCTCTCTCTATATATATATATATATATATATATATATATGTATATATATATATATGTATATATATATATATATACATATATATATATATATGTATATATATATATATATATATATATATATATATATATATATATATATAAACTAGCCTTTTGGCATTATATCTATCTCTCCACCTTGGTATGGTGAAACCTTGCAAATTTTTTGCCTTGAGATATTAAATATAGTTGCTTTTACCTCATTCAATATTTCACTAAGTGTATGCAATGGTTTTTGGTCTTCTACAAGTGTAGCTTTCTTTACCTTCACATGTTACTCTTCCTAATACCTTGTGTGTTTTGGAATCTTTATTTTGTAGGTCAGCAAGAAGTGTTTAATATTGATGTTGTAGGTGTAATGAGTGATCTATAGAATAGAGTGTCTTAGAATGCCTATTTTATAAGTCCTTTTAGCCTAAGATATCTCTAAAACCCCATGTTGAAACATTAATGTGAAAGAGAAGGTTATCATTGGATGAAGTGTATGTGCATACTTCTTCTTGGTTCTAAGTGCATGTCAAAAGGTGTGAGTAGAGCATATGTTTAGTGTATCACCTCCCATAGAGTATATTTGATTTTATCTATTCTTATCCATTTTCATCCCCCCAAGTGTTATTATTGTGATTGGGATTTAATGATGCATCAAGGGGAACTAGCCCCTAATCTAGAGATCCACCTCATATTTGGTAACCCACAGCCTTGAGGTGGTTCTATTGTGCCACTTGAACAAGGACTGACTTGTCATATCCTCATTAGGTGAAAGTTCAATTGACAATAAGAACCAAACATGAAACTGATACTATCAAAATCAAGCATGAATTTGAATAATATATACTTCTAGAATTATATGAAGCAACACTTATTGAAGGCTTTGAAGATGTTGTAACAAGTGAGAAGTACAATGGGATCCATCAAGAAGACATATACTTCCAACAAGCTATCTCATACATGGATACACAAATATACCATGGTGAGATAAAAGGACAATCGTATGAGGCATGTTTCCAAGTTCAAGAAGACTTTATCTACTTTGGAGACCTATTTTAGATGATTCCATCAATTGACATGCCAAGCCAAGAATCAAGGAATAAACATGAGTCATCTAGTGCTCCATTCAAGGAGAAGCATTCTTGGTATCCTCATTCATCTAGTGAGGAAGGAGATTCAAGGTAATTTCCTTTTGATCTAGGAAGGGAAGTGTTTTTGGTTAGTGTACATAATTAGTTTTCTTTCAGTTGTATCATTTTTTCCCTAAGTACTAAGTAGCATAAGTGTTGTCTTTGTTTTGTGTGTTTGCTTAGGTTTTTTGTGTGTTGTTCTTTCCTTTATGTGTTTTGAGGTAAGTCAGATGTCTTATTATTCAATTCAAGGTCTGTTACTAATATTTCCAAGTGAATTTTGACTCCCTTTGCCCAATAGATAGGATAAGGCTACTGGTCCGTAACATAGGCAAACATGTTACCCCTAGGAATTACCAAAAGTGTTGACTAAATTTTAATTTTAGTAAAATTGGTTAAAAACATACATTTATAAACTATTTATAGGTTTTTATATGTATTATTGGTATGTCATGATGGTCTATCATCTTACTTATCCTTGTTCCAACCTTGGTTTAAGCTCATCTCCCTTGTAATTACCTAGTCAACTAGAGTCAAAAGTTGGTCAACTTTAGTCAAAAATGGTAAAAGGTCAAAATTATCTTGAAAATTTATTAATTTGGTAATTTATATGTTTGTTTTTAAGTCTTGATTTTTTCCTTTACCATGTCTTATGTGTAAAAAGTGTCATTTTCGTATATTTCTAGCATAATAAATAACTTGTACAAACTTTCAAGTAAGAATTTTTATCACCAAGAGATATTTAAATTTTGAGGAGGTTATAATATATTATGATCATTCATATGTCAGTCCAAGAGGTAGTTATATGTAGAAGAAGGTAGTTTTCCCTTGATTTTAGGCCTTTATTGGCACTTATACGGACTTGGGAAGTCCATTTCCAACTTAAAACATATGTAAAAATTGTCTCTTCACCTCCATAGACTCTTTTACATGTCTTGTGTGTAGATATTTCATCATAAATTTTAGTTTGAAATTTTATTTCTTCTTTCTTATCCTTGCAAACCAAGAAAGGTCAATTTTAAATGCTTGGTGTGGGCTATACAGTTGGATTTGAGAGGAATAATATTGGGGGTTGAAATAAATCTAAGTATACTTCATTTTCATGGAAATAATTATAATTTTAATGGATTTTAATTTATGAACCATCACTTATACTCTAGGTAGCTTTTTATCCATTCACATCCATGAGGGGTCTCCTTTTGAGCTAGTTTCAGATTTATTTGCTTTGGTTTGATGGTTCTGATAGTTTCATATGTTCCTTGTGGATTATCCATTGGTTTTACATTGATCTCTTTATTTTTTATGTCATAAAATTTCAAAAAGCCTCTTCCTAAGCTTTTTTTGGTCTAATTTCACCCTCACTACTCCTTACTAAAAAAATGACAACCTACAGGTGCCTTGAAGGCGTTTTGAAGTTGATTTCAGGTTTTATTGATGAATATTGTTTAATTGAAGGATAAAAGTTGCATTTTAAGGTGTTTGAATCCTTTTTAAAAACCTTCTTGCTCAATTCCATCCTTCCTGCCTACACATAGTTAAATGCATACTTTCAGGTGACCTGAGCAGAAGGTGTAGAGGTTCTATGGAGAATTAAAAATGTTTGAGGACCCATTTTTTTCTAGGTATGATGTAAACCTTAGCAAACTTGTATTAAAGGAGATAGGGCAATCAACAAAGTAAGGAACCTCCAAAGCACAAAAGTGACTGAAACTCAGAACCTTGATCTATATATTGTCAAAATAGAGCCCCTAGCTCTTTTAGAATGATATTTTAACAATGTTGTTTAAACCTTTAGTCACTCGTGAATTATCCTTGTAGCTCCTAGTATGGACAATAGGTGTGCCAAGTTTTAAAGGATGAGAAAAAGTGGAGAGAGGTGTTCAAGAGGCTCAAACACACTGAAAGGTTTCAATAATGTCTATAGGTTTGAAGGGAAAAATGACCTTTTGACACCCTAAGGAGGTAAGCAAGGAAAAATCCCATGACTTGGATGGTTAAAAGGATAAAATAGTTTTCATGGTCTAAAATATCAATAGGAGAAGGTGGTAGCTTGTATTGGTGACCTCACACTCTCACTCCCTATCCATACACTATCTTAGAAAATGCATCTACAACCAAGGTAGAGTTTCAAGCTTAAAAGAAGTCTCTTTTTGTATAAATGGAGTTTAATTTAAGTTAATGATTTGAAATGGATGACTAGAGACTATATCAATATCTAAAGTCTCTTCATGAGTAGAAATGATTGATCTTTAACCTATGAGTAGCAACAAGATTTAATAGATATAGGATATCTCAGTCCTATAAGTAGAGAATACTAAGTTGTAAAATAGGTGCTAGTAAAGCCATTGACATAGGTTATTATGAGAATTAAAATAGGAAAATTGATGGATCTTATGTCTAAAATATTAATTGAAGTTGGTACCCTATTCTTAGTTCTTAGAAACATGCTCAAATGCTCTTTAGGCAAGGAAAATGAACACCTATAACAACAAGCAAATAGTAACCTATAAATTTGATGCATGACTGGTATTTAGCGTTCTTGTTGGAGGAAACTAATCCAATAAATTATTTTTGGACTAGTATGAATTCATAAAAATCCTAACCCACTTATTAGAAGTTCAAAATTATATAAAGAAACCTACTGGATAGTGAAACAAAGTGTCTCAGTCCACCTACAACCAGGTAGATAGATAAAGGACTTTTGGTGTTTTGAAGGACAAAATCATGATGGGAAACATAAAATCAAGAGGAATGGTAGTATAATATTTCAATTAGGATTTTTAACACTATTATTAGGCCTAAAACCATGCCAAATAGCTACCTACATGGGTCTATCAATGTAACATATAGTTAGGGTCTTGTAGACTAGTCTTATGTTTACAAGAGCATAGAGATGGTTTGAGAGGTAAAGTTGTTGGAGAGAGCCTTTGGATACATAATATGTGATTTTTAAACATATAAAAATCCTTAAAACCTATAGGGTAAGATCAATAGCCTTCATTTTTTCACAAAACTCAGTTAACTTGTTAAAGTTCCCTACATAATCTACCTTCAAAAGTCCATTCTTGGGTTTTGAAGAGTTGGAGGTCTTATTTATGGAGTTAGAAGATAATTTTTGGTATGGATATTACTTGGGACATTTTATATAACCTATAATTGTTTTTTAAAATAAAATCAAGGTATCATTCCTCTATTATATCTTAGACATAGGGCCCTTTTTCCTTGCATTAAGAGGCAATTTGGAGTAAAAAGGATGAAATTGGTGACCAAAACTTAAGGGGACCCTTAAAAAAGGTTTTTTAAGCTGGATAACATCCATATAAACCTATAAAACATATATAGGATCTCTAAATTCAAATAAGATTCCCTAGGCAATAAATGTTGCAGTTAAACCCAATAGGTAAGGTTAAAGCCAAGGGGCCAAATAGGAGGCCATTTCCATTTCTAGTATTTTCAAAACATTAAAATTCTTTGATTCATGTTTTAATAAATAAAATTGATGTTTAAAAGATATATATATATATATATATATATATATATATATATATATATGAAATGAAAGTGCAAAATCATCATTTTGAGTCTTAGGTAGTAGGCAAACTTGTGAAAATAAGGTTTAGGCCTAAGGTAAATGGTGACTCATTTGCATTTATAGCATTAAATGACCTTCCCAATGGCTATGGATACATTTTTGGGATCATAATATAGGTTTTTTAGGCCTTTTTTTACATACAAATTCATCAAGAAGCCATTTTTGGCTTGGAATGAACTCAGACCCTCACAGAATGCAAGAAAAGGGTTCAAAGCGTCAACTTGAGATGCTTATATCTCTCATAACACTTTCCATGGGACCATGAGTTGTTTATGTAGGATGAAGAGGGTCATAGATAATCCATTTTTTTAATTTTATTATAGTTTTAATATCTGTTCTTTATGAACAAATTTAAGACCTAAAACCACTCCAAAACCCTTATAAGCCCTCTTTAAAGGCCTGATTGGGAAGATGAGATAAATTAAGCATCCATATGTAGTGAAAAGGCCATGAAAAAAACTTTAAGCATAAAAATACTCTCTAGGTACCTGACACATGTGACTGAGGTGTACTACACTTGTATAAACAGTGCAAAATAATGGTCTTTTTTACTAATTTATGTGATTTATAGGTGTGAAAGGGTTTCATATGATAAAATAAATTTTTAGAGGTAGATTAATAATTATTATAAGTCTATATGTCAATTTTATTAGGTATACAAAATACTAAGTGTGCCTACCATCTTTTTCATTTTAGCTAGTCATAGTGAATGGGTAGTGAACACTTAGGAAAAGTGGTGAAACTCCATTTGGGAAGATTTTTAAGGATTTTTTATTGAACCTAATGACTTAAAAACCATTTAAAAGTTTAATTCTTCCTTTTTCATATATTTTAATATATAATTGGAAAGGTCTTTGGTGCCAAGTGTGAGAGGTGCATGGAAAGGTGTCATTTTGGGATTGTTAGGGATCATTATGCATGGGTAGAAGAATAAGAATGATTAGAGACCACTCTAATGAATTTTAAGGATTTTTTCTAATCCATCCCACTTATATCCATAATTATATCCTACCTTATGTATTTATGAGGTAGTTTTGTGAATGCAAGTGATGAAGGTAGTTTATTATGCAAGCACAAGGGAATCTATGCCACATGTGAAGGAGTTGAACAAGTTTGAGCAAAATTTGTCCTTGATTCCCTAAAAAAAATAAATCACACATGATTATATGACTATTTTAACTTCTCATTTATTTTCAAGTGTCTCTATAAATCTTGAGCTTCTCTTTCTCTATCTCTTCTCACAATTTCTATAAATTCTAGCCTTTTGGCTATTGTACAGATCTCTCCACCTAGGTATGGTGAATCCCTACCAAATTTTTTCCTTTAGATAATAATTATATCTATTTTTACCTCATTCAATATTTCACTAAGTCCATATAATGGTTTTTGGTCTTATACAAGTATATTTTGGCTTACCTTCACATGTTACTCTTCTTAGTGCCTTGTGTGTTTGTAATCTCTCTTTTCCAGATCAACAAGAAATGTCTAATGTGGATTATAGGTTTAGTGATTAGTCTATTCAATATTTTTTCTTATAATTCCTATTGTTTAATTCTTCCTATCCTAGGCTCTCTTTAAGACCCCATGCTTGAAACATTGATGTGAAAAGGAACATTGTCATTGGATGAAGTGTATGTATAGACTTCTTCTTGGTTCCAAGTGCATGTTAGATGGTGTGAGTAGAAAAATTATTTATTTTATCACCTCCCCTATATTATATTTGATTTTATATATTATTTTCCCTTTTCATCCCCCCAACAGTTAGTAGCAAGATTGATCAAAGTGATAGATCAAGGGGAACTAGCCCCCCATCTAGAGATCCACCTCAAAGTTGGGTCACCCACAGTTGAGAGGTTGTTCCATTTTGAAAATTTAATGAGAGACTTATCATCTCCTCAATGGGTATGATTTTAAGTAACAATAGGCACCAAAACTAATGTTTCATTATTTACTATTTGATCAAGTTTTGCATCTATTGCACATGTCTAATTTTCATCTTTGGTAGCTCCCAAGAATGTTTTGGGCTCAACCTTGGATAAAAATGTTGTGTCTTGTTGATTTTGATTGATCAACATTCTCCTTCTAGTCTATAAACTTGCATTCACATATCCAATTACCTAGGAAACTAGAATATCATTCTATATTCTAGTAAATGGAGATTTAGTGTTCTATCTTCCCTCTTCCTCTTCATCATCTAATTGATCAGATATACCTTCATTATTTTAATTAGAGTTATCTAAAGTGCTATTTATATAAAAGTTAGGCCACTTTATTTTACTTACCTCTTCAAATCTTACATTTAAACTTTCAACAACCTTGTGAATTCTCTTATTGAAGCATATATAAGTAGAACATATAGAGGAATAACCCAAAAAGATACCCTCATCAGACCTTGAATCAAATTGACTAATATTTTCTTCATCCCTCTTTAAAAAACACATTCTCCCAAACACTCTAAAATGTTTGACATTAGCTTCCCTATTTTTCCATAGCTCATATGGAGTCTTATAATAATTTACTCTATTTTGACATCTATTTAAGATGTATACTAATGTGTTCTCTGTATTTTCCCAAAAACCATTTGATAGTTTGGAATATTTAAGCATGGCTCTACTTATCTCTTGGATAATATTATTTTTCCTATCAACTACCCCATTCTATTGGGGTGTCCTAAAAAGAGATTATTATCTTTTAATCCCTTGATCTTCACAAAAGGTATCAAACTCATAAGACAAAAATTCACCTCCTCTATTTGATCTTACATACTTGATTTTTGATCCCTTTTCATTTTCAACAATATCTTTGAATGTTTTAAACTTTGTAAAGGCTTTTGATTTTCTTTAATTAAATATATCCAAGTCATCCTAGTAAAGTCATTAATTAATATCATAAAGTAACTATTATCTTGAATACCTTGAGTTATTATAGGTCCACATAGGTTAGTGTGGATTAGCTCCAATGGTACTATGGTGAATTTATCCTTAGATTTGTATCTTATTTTGGTTTTTTTTACCATGAAGGCATGTATTGAAAAGAATATGAGGAATTTTATTGATTTTAGGCATATGGATCACTAATCCTTTTGAATTGATCCTCATCAAGTTGCTACAATTTAAATTTCCAAGTCTTTTATGCCAAATCCTTGTTTCCTCTAATTGATTCATGAAAATATTTTCCCTTTTGGATTCATGGAACAAATACAAGTTGTTATCTACCTTTTGAATATTTGTAACTAATTTTCCAGACTTAGCTCTTCTCACTTCACACCCATTATCATGAAAAGTCAAAACATTTCCTTGCTTACACATTTGGATAACACTTAGAAGATTGTGATTTAGACCTTATACATATAAAACATTTTTATTTTTAGTATTACCATTATCCAAACATACAAAACCTTTTCCAACTATGTTAGTAGAGTTGTCTCCAAATCTTACTGAACCCGAATTGTGTTTTTGAGAGAGATAAACTTGCTCTTGTCTCCTATCATATGACTTGAGCATACAATTTATATGTACCATTTATTTTTTCATCCTCTTTATTATGTAAGGTAGTTTGGATAAACATTGACTCTTCCTTTGGTGCACTACCTAAATTTTGCTTCTTCTTTTCTTTAATCTTGGATTTTTCTTCCTTGAACCATTTGATGGTGTCAATGACTTGTATGTCCTTTTCACAATAGGAACTCTAACATTACTTTGTTATTTATCATTTTTGGTTGTATTTTTAGCATATAACCTCATTATTATTCTTTGAAGAGAAAGTATAGTCCCTATATCTATGACCATATTGATTACAAGTGTAACAGTGCCTATTGAAGACATAACTATAGGTATTCGTGTTAGACATACCTTTTACTTGATCATCAATGACCCAAGAAGTTTCATATTTAAATTATTCAATATAGTTAGGAATTTGATTTTATTTAGACAAAATAACATCTATATATGTCATAGATTTATCTTTCAAATTATCCATTCTTTGATTCAACCCTTTATCCATCATGTCCTATAAATTATTAACTATTGTTTCTAATTTATCTATTTATGTCTTCACAACATCAATGATTGCAATAATATCACAACATATTGAGGAAGTCATATCTAAATTTTTTCTTCCTTTCTTATTCTTAAGTCTTTCATTATCTTCCTCTAGACATTTGATCTCTGATAAAGCACATACTAGCTCACCTTGAATATATGTCTCAGCGTCTTTATCTCTATTGTACCTTTCATCACCTTCAAGTGGTTAAACTTGAAAAGAAGGTATGGATATGATACCAATTTTTATAGGTAAAATCACTAGGGGGATGAATCAATGACGTAATAAAATCAACTTTAATTCCAATCCTTTAAACTCATGATCATTCAACATAAGCATTCTTGAAGCATATATACCATTCATTACAATGTACAAATAAAAAGATGCAATATCAAAGAACATAACACATGAATTATGTGGAAACCCATCATGGGGGATAAAATCCACTCTCAATCCTAAAAATACATTTAATACAATCCTATAAGAGATTAAAAAACAAGATACATTAGTGAAGTACCCACTTCACAAGGAGAACCAACCCCTAAGCATGGACAAACACCCACTTGCCCTAGATGTTGAGCACCCACATAACACCTTATGATATCAACACCTATAAAAATATTATTTCCTTCTAATCTAATGGATAAATAGTGAAAAACAACTCTCTTCAACCCTTCACACTTTTTCAAGCCTTCACACATAAACAATGCATCCAAAACAATCTTTTGGATCACTCAACACCTTTTCACTCATCCTCAATAATCAATGATATAAAATACTATTAAAAAATCAAAAACATGAACAATATCTCAAACACATATCCTTCACATTGATTTTCTCTTCAATCCATCCACCAAGCTTACTCTCACTTCTCTTTTATTCGCTCATTTACTCTAGAAACCTTCATCTTTGATTTTGCACTTTATAGAGTCTATATGATCACCACCTTCTTGGTCAACCACAAGACACTACTTAAATTTTAAATATTTTATCCCACCTATAAAAATATCAATACCAATTAAATATATTAACCATAGCTTTGATATATCACCCTTAAGTAACGACACCTTTCAATTAGGCCTAAGTAGCCCTTTTAGTTCCATGAAGACCTATTCATCCTTTTAACACTTTTCCAAGTAAAAATAAAAATAAAAGATCACTTAAAAGTATATATTTCCATACCACATGACCCTTAAGACATCCTCAAGTGATTACATTCATCACTAAACACTTATGCATATGCAAAACCTAACAATTACTTGCCTTGCACATGAAAACATCATGAATGGATAAATAGTCAACTTCCAAGAAATGGTTCATATTTAATATGGATTGATCAAACCTACCAAATACATATAAATTATCCTCATGTATTATAAAACACTTTTAGATAGATAATTCACTATGAAATAGTCAAACACCATCAAGAAAAACTTAAACATCCTTCTTGGGTCATTTGCAAAGTAAAATCAAACCATTAGTTAAATTTGAACCATAATAAATGAAATTATAAAACCAATAAAATGTATAAAATAATTTTAATATATTCACCTTAATTTATGTACCACTTTTATTTTTACTCCATCATCAAATTCATCCATAATCAAAAGCTATAGGTAAAACATTTTAAACTAGTTTTCCTTTGTAAATTTAAATATTTGAATTCCAAAAATCACTAAAAATGCAAATTTGACTATGGAAAATGATGAAATAAGTTTGGGAGAGAAAATTTTCACTATAATAAATTTTTATAGACATCATTTCAAGCTAGAAAAATTAAAACACATATTCTAGGTAAAAAATTGAATAGATCCATTTGACCACTTTTTTTGACACTTTCACACATGTGAATGCTGACATAATCAATATGCTTACTTAGGAAACTATGCTAAGATGACTAGGATAACCTAGACCTTAAAAATAATACTCAAATGGATTCCTTTCACTTACACAAGTATACCAATCTCTTTTTACACCCCATATGACCCCTCAAACATGGTCAACACATCATCAACATCCATCATCTTGCCTAACCATGCGAACATTGTAAGGTTCATGCATGATCACTAAGGCACAATTTGTCATTGACCTATTAGAATAATTGACACCTCATGAAAACTCTTGACCACCTTGGATACATCATTGACAATACCTCAATAGTTTGGCTAACTAAGAAGGATGTGTACAAGAGACATGTATAAATACTACACAATTTTAGGCCTATTAGTGAGTGAAGTGTGAAGCAAATATAATAACATATTTTAAAATATAATAATTCCTTGTATACCATCACATGATTTTATATTATATATTATGAAATTTTTATAAAGGTAATATGCATGAAAATCAAGGTCATATGACCTAATTAAGTCAAGAAGAGGACTAGTTGAATGAAGAAGCCTATAAGGCAGTTTGAGAGCGTTTAAAGGAAGAGAAGAGATGAAGAAAGAGATAACCATATTTTTTATGTACAAAAAAAGTGATATAAATATGATAAAGGGTTTCATGTGGATGATTTAATGTTGAATCACCTAGGGGTTTGGTGCCTCCTTGCAAGTGGGAACTTTCTAAAGTCTAATCAAGTGGGTGCTTAGCTAATTGGGGTTGGTGTTCCATGTGAAGTGTGTTATTATTTAAATTTTTTGTTTTTATTATAGGACTATAGTTTATTTTTAGATATCAATGTGTTTTTATCCCCTTGAGGGTTTCCCACACAAAATTTGTGGTCTTATGTTCTTATATTTCATGCATATATGAATGGTTACTTAGTCACTATGTGATATACATGATTAAATGAATTTTAATGAATGATTAAGTGTAATTTAAAGAGTAACT
The DNA here is from genome assembly GCA_037957365.1 of Torreya grandis. Taxonomy (NCBI): domain Eukaryota; kingdom Viridiplantae; phylum Streptophyta; class Pinopsida; order Cupressales; family Taxaceae; genus Torreya; species Torreya grandis. Next base: position 27,902 of record JARHVA010005218.1, on the reverse strand, counting down.
CACCCCCCAGTCATCTTGATTCCAACATTTTGTATTAGATCTTAGTCCTTTCAAGCAGGTCTAAAATCCTAAAGGAAATCTTAGAAGTAAAGATGGATAGTTAGCAAGCTTAAGGTGGTTTCACTACCAATAAGGCTACATTATTTACTGGATTTAATTATGTATTTTTTAATGTTAGGATGAATATATATTTTATATTTCAATATCATGATATTTGGTAATTAGTTGTGGATGGCTATACTTCCTGTCATATTCCACCAATTGATGCAACAAGTAAGAAGTTCAGTGAAAATAATTATAAGGCAATGAATGCTATTTTGTGTGGCCTATCAGAGGTATATATTATGAAGGTGATGAAATATGTATCAACCAAAGATACATGGGAAAAATTGAACACCATATATAAATAGGACACGAAGGCAAATATGGACAAGTTGAAGACCCATTGGAGATAGTTTCAAAGTTTGAAGATAAGTGAAGATAAAACCATTACATCATACCTATTGAAGGTTGATGAAGCTATCAATGTCTTTAGAGGATTGGGATAAGAAGTGAAAGATTCTAAATTTTTTCAAAAATTATTGAGATCACTAACTCCTAAGTTTGACTCTAAGGTATCTACAGTGGAAGAGATGTAAGATTTGGACAAGCTTGAAATAGATGGGATTCATGGCATCTTGACTGCATATGAGATAAGAAAAAATGAAGGAAGACTTCCTAATAAGGAATCATCTTTCAAAGTTGAGAATAACTCAATAACTAAGAAGGTCAAGGATGAGGAATGTTTAGATGTTGATGATGATCAACTAATAGCCATGTTTTCAATAAAATTAAAGTTTAGCTTAGGTAAGTACAAGGGGAAGTTTCCTTTAAGATGTTTCAATTATGAAAATATTGGTCACTTTACATCCAAATGTCCTAATAAGGATAAATTTGGGAATAATTAATAACATGGTGAAGATCATGGAGATGACAAGAAGACCTACAGTAATAAAAACAAGGAGTTTAGAAAGTATGAAGGAAAGAAAGAAACCTTTAAGAATAAAAAAATCTTCTATACTAAAGAAAATAATTCTTCTAATGTAAGTGACTCAAGTGCATCTAATAGTGATGATTGTAGTAATGAACTTGAACATAACAATAATGAAACTTTATTCATGGTCATATAATTAGACAATGAGGGTTGTTAAAATGGGAAAGTCCTTATGGTTGATGTAAAATCAGATGAATAAGAAGCTAAATTAAATATTGAGGCAAAATTACTGAGTTCAATAGAGGATTTAAAGTTATAAATAAGAAATAATCACAAACTAAGATCATAAGTTAAAGACTATGAGGTGTAGATTATCTTGTTTGAGGAGAGACTAAATAACACCTCTAAGGAGTATGATGAGATCATCAATAAAATTGAAGTACAAATGGAGATATTTAAATAATACATAAAATCCAAAGAGGAATAATACACTAATTATGGAACTAAAAGTAGAATCTTTGAAAGCTGAGGTGAATCAAGCATCTATCAAGGTGAGTAATGTTGTGAAGTTTGAAAAGATCACTAAGGCTCTAGATGACATCTTGAGTAGTCAAAATTCTACAAGTGACAAGATAGGTCTTGGTTTCAAATAAGATCAAAATATGGTATCTCAAGTCAAAAACAAGGCTATTGAATAAAACAAGGTCAACGTGAAAAGACCTATCAAAAATCCTAATGCTAGGAGGTATTCTAGTTCATTCAATCATTATTGTTTTGTATGAAATTAATTTGGTAATTGACCAAGATAGTGTAAAAGAGCCTCCAAGAATGAGTACTCATGGGACTATGGAATAATTCATAGTTCACATCATTTAAAAGGTATGTATGTGGTTATTTTCTATAGGTGTCATAATGTGGGACACATTAATTTTATCCTAATAGATTTACAAGGTCATCAACTCAAAATAGGATGTATGAAGCCCTTAACATGCAAGAAAGAAGGAAGATATATATATATATATATGGAAACCAAAAATAGTGAGGATGAGTCATGATCAGTCTACAAGCTCAAGTGAGTTGTTGTTATGATAGAGTATGCTTCAAATGTCAAATCAAGTCAGGAATACGTGTTGTCATTTGACATTGATGATCAAATGATTGATGAAGAGTTCAATCCTATAGTGCCAATCAAGCCTAAAAGGATACTCAAGGACATTTAGTCTTGTGAGAATATGGATATCTAGGAATGTCCTAAACTTGAGTTATTATAGTACCTTATGGAAGAGGTGACTCTAATATGCTTCATGGAGACACACTTCAAGTTAGTAGAAGCATGTTAGATTCTTGGTATGAGGGGGAGCTATTCATGTTGTTAATTGAGCTTGACCTCTGTTTAAAAGTGGTCTTGTAATATGATCTCATTTTAAGTAGGTATGAATGGAGTAAGGGGGAACATTTTTCCTTAATAATTCATATTCTATGTGTTGAAATTTTATTGCAAAGAAGGTTGATAGTTGTGGAAGACCTTTGTCATTCATGTCAAAGGGGGAGAAAGTTCAAGAAAGGAGATGATAGTGAGTAGTTTGAAGAATTTTTATCAATGAATAAAAAATGCAAAGTTTGTTGATAAGTGTTGTCATTGATGTCAAGCTACATCTGGTGAAGATGCATGGTGAGTGATCTATGAGGTATGAACTTATGTGCCTAATGTGACAAGGAAGTCATGTGAAAAGAGATAAATTAAAGGAAACCTATTATATCTCTATTGAGAGGTAATTTGAAGGAAACTTAAAGATTATTCTAAGTTTGATGCCAAGATTCAGGCTAAGGTAAGCACGTTTGAGTACTAGTCTTTGAGTAAAAGGTGTCTTGAGAAGTTTAGTTATATCAAACACAATCATATCATGATCATATGCATGATTAAAATGAAGAGGTATGTGAAGAGGCATGCTATTTTTTGAGGATCATGAAATTCATGTGATCAAGGTGTGGAAGCATTAAGGAGTGTTTTAAAGTTAGTTGTCAAGCTTCAAGTGCTTAAAAAACCTACTCATGACATTAGTCATAACATGAAGAGACCTTGTGAGAAGGTATGAACTTGGTTCCCTAGTGAGATGGATGCATAGAGGCATAAGAGATTGTGTAAAGTTTATTGATAATGAATATGAGGCACTAGATTACTCAGGAGAATTTTAAGGTGAGCCTATAGGGGTGAGACTTTAAGTCCAAGTCTACAACTAGATCACCTCTAGACCCAGTCTAACCTAGTGAGGTGTCATGAGGAGTTGTCAAGGCCTATGAAGGATGTAAATTAGTGTTTGAACATGAGATAGGTTTCTTGATCTTTTAAATTAAGTTTTGAGATAACTGGAGAGTAGTTCAAAGGTCAGTTTCAAGACCTAATGCGACTTTCAAGTCAAGGCCTACAAGAGAGAGAGAGAGAGAGAGAGAGAGAGAGAGAGAGAGAGAGAGAGAGAGAGAGAGAGAGAGAGAGAGATCATGGTTAGATGGGGTATCAGGATTAGTTTCTAAGGAAAGTGTGAATATTTGAGAATTGATATAGTTTTTTCATGTTTTTTCAAGTATTTTGACCAAGTTTTAGGTCAAAGTTACAATAAAAGATAATAAAAAGTGTTTTGAGGTCTCTTATGTGAATAGAATGAAGAATTATCAACCTAAAAATAAATTTAAAGTGTTCATTGGAATGTATAACCTCTTCATGGGAACATAATTTGTTTATGATAAATGGGTAAGGTTCCTAAATAATATTTCTATTCATTAGTTTTGGAAATGATGGGAAATCCTTTATGAACAATCATTAACACCAAAAAAATAGTTAACCCTCTTTAAAACCCTAAAAATGACCTGATGTGAAATATATTGTTCAAAAAATCCCATAATGGATTGGTATGTCTAGATAAATGGCTGGAGGTTATATTTAACTCTCCTAGGAATCTCCCGGTGTGATTGTTTTGTTAGGTAAGTGACTGGACCTTATAGGAAAGGTTTTGTTTCTCAGAGATTTATTTTAGCAGTCAGATTTGACCAAGTCAAAGTTGATAAATGGATGAATTTTTAATATTGAGACTTATAATTTATGTCCATTGTGGTTTTTGAGAAGGTTCTAGACCTTACTTTTTCTAAAAAAGTTAAACAAGTTAACCTATCACTAAAAGGCCTAACGATTCAAATAGTGAGAAACCTAGTTAAAAGTGAAAAGATGATTAGGGATTTGTTATCATAGATTAGGGATAAATAAAATTATGTGGAGACATTATTTAATAATTTTAATACATTATCATGTTGGATATAATTTTTTTTGGTTAGTATATATGATGAAAATGTTGCTCATAAGTTGGCTTGTCTAGTGAAAATGAGTTAGTGAAAGTGTAAGGTTATGAGATTGGTCTAGAAGACCAATATTTACATATAATAAATTTATATTTATATATAATAATGGTATAATTATATAATAAGGTAATTCACATGCATCGAGAGTCTTTGAAAGTGTTTATATAGGTGTTAAAGGTCAAAATCACCATGACTATGTATTAAGGGAAGCTGGCAGATCTAAGTAAACAAGTTACAGTGATGAGTTGGAGTCTATTTTACCTAATTTGATATATATAATGAACATAATATTATTATTTTTTACTTTAATTACCTATAAATTATTTTTTTAATCTTGGAAGTTATTCAAAGTGATTGGAATGTTGAAGCCAAAATGGGTTGACTAGTTTAGGTTTGATTGTGTGTACTAAAGACAAAAGATTGGTCTACAAGACGAATATTTGGCATTATAAATTATGATATTTGTACTTTATATATATATATATATATATATATATATATATATATATATATATATATATATATATATATATATATATATATATATATATATATATATATATATATATATATATATATATATATAAAATAATAATAATAAATTGGAGTTTTCATAGGTCATATTAAGTATTCTTTAAAGTGTTTAAGATCAAGTTTCCATGACTGTGTTTTGAGGCTAGTTGGCAAATCTGAGTGGGCTACTTGCAAAGAAGGGTTTGAATAAATTTTTTTTGAGTTTTGAAGTTTAAATAATGTGGTGATTAATTTAGGTTATTTATCTTATTTATATGTGATTTTTTTCCTTGGTTGTTTGGAAATTTTGTTTTATGCTACAAATGTTCAAAATAAACTTTTTGTGTATGCACAGGCCTAATTGTGAACAGTGTTAATGGCATGATTCAAGTGGTGATTGGAGATAAATAGTGTTTTATAGATTATATTATATTTTAATTGGTCTATTTTAATGTTATATTATTTTTTCCTTCCATTTAAGGTTTTTTAATGTGTCCTAAATAAGGCTAAGTGTAATGTGTACTAAGTAGACGTAATGGGATTACGTCTCCATGAGACCTAAAGTTGAGATAAGGCCTAATTGATGTAGGTTAGACATTAATGGAATAAAATAAAATTTTATACATGTCTATGAGATTTACTAATATTAATCTCATGTTTTACCTAGGAGGATAAATGTGTTTAGTTGACTAAGAAGGATATGTACAAGAGACATGTATAAATACTAGGCAATTTTAGGCCTATTAGTGAGTGAAGTGTGAAGTGAATATAATAACATATTAAAAAGTATAATAATTTATTTTTTACCATAATATTATTTTATATGATCTATTATGAAATTTTTATAAAGGTACTATTCATGAAAAATCAAGGTCGTCTGACCTAATCAAGTCAAGAAGAAGACTAGTTGAGTGAAGAAGCCTAAAAGGCAATTTAAGAGGGTTTGAAGAAAGAGAAGAGATGAATAAGAATATTATTAGAGTTCAAACCAATAATTTTGGGGTATTTCAATTTTAAACTTCAATTTCAAGCCTTTCAAACTCTTCATCAAATATTACAAGCATTCATAAAGCATATAAGATGTTCATCATAATGAATAAGAAAGATGATGCAAGATCACACATAACATAAGATATATGTAGGAAAACCTATTGGGGAATAAAACCCAATCTCAATCCTAGAAACACATGGAATAATTGTCTTATAAGATAATTACAAACATGAGACAATTTTTAGTGAAGCACCCACTTCACAAGGATAACCCACCCCTAAGTATGAATAAACACCCACTTGTTCTAGATGTTGATCACCCACACAAAACCTATAAAATAAACATCTCCAAAACTTTTATTATAGATCAATATGGTAGGTAAATAATGTATAACATCTCTCAATCAACTCATCACACACATTCAAACTTTCTCATACATGTAATGCATCCAAAATAACCTTTTGGATCTCTCTAGTCTTCTTCGCTCATCCTCAATCTATTATGTACTTTATTAAATCCATTGATCACACCATCTATGATCTCTCTTTTGTCTCTATATTATTCTCTCTCAATTTATGACCATTCAGTTCTATAAACCATTTCCTTGGTCTCCACTATTTATAGAGTCCTCATGCATATCAACTTCTTTTTAGCCATAAGGCTTGCCTTAACCATTAAGACATACAATTCTAAATATCATATTCACAAGTTTAATATATCATATATGGGTCATAATTAAGAAACTATGCCTTTTAATTAGGCCTTAATATCCCTTATAAGTCTTATTGAGACCTATTCACCCATTTATCACTCCATCAATAAAATTAAGAACAAATGATTAATCTCAAATACCTGGGTCCACTCCATATGACCCCTAAGACATCTTCATGTGATTAATTTTGACAAAAAACCCTTTGAATAAAGCACAAATTTCTCAAACATCATTTTAAACATAATAACACCATAAATGATTAAATAGTCAACTTTGAAGCTCTATAACTTTGACTGTACAAACATTTAGACCATCTAACTAGGTTCTCTAGATGCATCTTGAAGTTTTCTATAACTTTGATTTTTAATGAATCAATAAATTTATCCTAGATCAAAATTATAGATCAAAAACTATATACTATTTTTCCATTTTAAATTTAAATATTTAAATTCCAACGATTACTAAGAAAATGTTAAACTTTGGACACTTTGACCTCATATCGTGCTCCCTGACAATTTTGACTAAATACATGCCATTGATCTCCTTATATTATCTTTGTATTTATCTTTAAATACTCATTATTGATCTAATATCTGATCTCCCACAATTATTCCACTTGGTAGCTTTTCATTCCTTTTATGCACATTGACTCTTTGACTCAACCCACACTATCAATCTTTTGACTGCACGATCATATGCTCACCATTGATCTTCTATCCAAGATAAAAAAATGTGACACATGTCACTATCATGTTCATTATTTGACATATTTAACTTTATGTGCACCATTGGATCAAGATCTATAATTTATCATGAACCATTAGATCTACTAACTAGTTTACCTTAAACTTTAATGAAGTTAAACTGGATGGTCTCTGGTTCAAGATAATTTGCAAGAGAAACTTTGAAGGTTTATAAATTGAGCTCAGAAACACTTAAAGAGTAAATAAATTTAGGGGACCATATTGACACTATATAAAATATCCTCATGAACTCTTTTTACCTTGGTTGACTTTTTAAGTAATAATAATAAATTCACAAACTTGTCGGTTCATCCATATTTGCATGATGTACAGTGATGGTCTAGCTTTTCTTAAGCTATAATATGCATGTTTCTCATTCTAAATTATTAATTTACATATCAAAGCTTCACAAATACATATATGGATACCTCACAACTTCTTTTTTCCCCTTACATACTTGCATATGTGCTATATATTCTCCAAACTACAAACACAACTTATTTATCATTAATGCACTAGTATCTCATGCTCTCTTCAACATCAATGACAACCTAAGATAAATGAACATGATCAACAATCTCCCCCTTTGTCATTTATGGAAAAACACCCTTAGAATGACTTCATACTCTTTTAAATTGAGCTCCTTGATTATGATATTTCTCCCCATTTAACATTAATGCCAAATGGTCTCTTCCTTAACATGATAAAAATCATTATTCAAAAATATGTATGCATTCAAATACTATTAAGATGCTAAATATACTTACATACTTTCAGGCATATAAATCAATTGCTTCCATTTTGATATTCACCAATCTGATTTTGGATTTATATGATCCTTGGACCTAACAAACTACTCATAGAGATTAGAAATATCCCCCTAACATCAAGCTCCATCTCATGTCATCTTGTTCTTTGATATGCACTAATCTGAACTAGGGATTTTCTAATCCTTGGACCTATCTACCTATATAACTCACAAGCTCTATTTTATCATGTAATAATATTTAATACCTTATCAAAATACATGACTTGGTTTGATCAAGTCATCATATCAATCTTATTGACTAGACATCTTCACACTTCATCATGACTAAAATATCTCACATATGCTCCCCTTTACATCATGCAAATCTTCTTTAATCCATATAAAACAACTGAGTTAGCTCCTCCTTAGCTAAACATATCTTCAAATGATATTCTTATCCTACAAATACTTATCCTTGTCTTGACTGATCAACCTCTTGAACCATCATCCAAACTGATTTAACTTTCACAAAGTCCATCTATAATCATATCTTTCACAATATCTTTCTTACCCTTTGCCTTAAATCTCTATATTGATTGGTATTTTGATCATTACCTAGATCACACATACTTGATTCCATACATATATGTTTTCTTTCTATGTAATATAATATCTAGAAAATACCCCATCCTTGATTAGACATTTATAAACTTCCATTCTCTACCTACAATCCTTTAGAACCAACATATTCATTATAATAACCTACCTTCACCTAAAACAACAATCAAAGATCAACAAGCATCCACCATGCTTCCTCTTTATGTCAAATTTCTCCTTGAAGCTTAGAGAGAGACACCCCTTTGACATAGTGAGACTAAAAGTACCAAAACTTAAGAGATTCCCATATCTCCATGCTCTCACTTGACTTGCAATCCTTCCTCATCTTTTGATTGTCTTTGAATGAGTTCTCAATCTTAGTCTTTTCTTCTATCTTAAGATCATGCTTGATTTCCTTATCCATTTGGTTATATAAGGCTTGTTCCTTTATACTTGAACTTGTTCACTATTTTATCATGGAAATTAATCCATTTTGTTCTTGTTTTTCATTTACCTTCTTAGGCTTCCATTCACTATCACTCTTTCTCTTCATGTTAGGGTTAATCTTTGAAGTAAAATATTGATCATTCTTGCATAACCTAGCTATGTGACCTCTCTCATGACAATTGAAACAAATGAGATTTATTATATTGTACATACCTTGTCATTGAGACATATGATGATTCCTTTGAGTTTCATGAATTCATTCATGTACCTGATCATTTGGTCTCCTAATGAAGATATTACAAAACTTTACAATATGACCAAATCCTTGACACTTGTAATAAAAAGATGTCATTCTTTCTTTATGAACATATTAATGGTCTTGACTGATGATTTTATTCATGATTTTTATTGTCTTTCTCATAGTTCCATGTAAATTCATTTAATGATGATATTTTATAATCTTTTGACCTATGACCAGATTGATTGTAGGATTAATAATGACCATTCAAATTTGCATACCTCATAGCATTTGGTTATCTGATATGATATGTCTTCATTTTGCCAACAACTTCATACTTTGACTAATGATTGATCTTCAAAGTATAATTATCCTTATTCATATCATCCATTATTTTGTCTTGAGTTAAATTTATTTTTTCTTCTTTGTATCCATGACCATATTTATCACTAGCATGACTTTCAATACTTGAAATATTTTCGAGATCATTTGATCTCTTTAAAACTTCACAAATGACTTCACCTTACAATATGTCTTGTCTAACTTATATTTTAATGAATCAATTTCAATCACATACCTTAATCTCTTATCTTCTTTGGTTTTTAAGATTATATACATAGTTTTGAATTGATTGTTGATATGCTTGACATTATCTTCATGTTTTGTGATGTCATCATTCAATCTTGCTTCAAACACACTAAATTGTTCTTCATATCCTTGATTTGTGACATCATCTCTATGTTCTTTTTGTTCTCAATATTTGGATCTTCAAGAGCATTCATTAATTCATCCTTATAAACTAATAATTAGTTGTATCTTTGCTCATATCTAGATTTAGTTTCATCTACAAAGACTTTATTTGTGATTGATATATGACACAATATTCATCCTTAGTCTTTAATTCTTCATTTAGACTAAAAACCTAGGTTTCAAGCTATTGTGTGATCTCATCATGTTCCTTAACTTGATTACTCATTCTTCCTTAAAAAATTCCAATTTTCTCCACATAGGATTCAATCAAGGAATCTTGTTTTTTGTTATTTTTTTTAGTAGCTTCATTTCTTATATAGTATCTAGATATTTGTCTTCAAGAGTGAATTTATCATATTCTTCTTCTGAGCTATATTTACTAAAGAAATCTCTGCTTAAATAAAATTCACTTTCATCATCATTAAGAGCCACAAATAATGTCTCCATGTCGCCATTATGAAAAGAATCATCACTTTTAGATGTGTTTACTTCTTATTCTATAGATCATTTACTATAATATTCATGGTAAAGTCACTTATTACCTTTGTATGATTCCTTCATTCTATTTTTCTTATTGAATAACTTTTTGTACTTTCTAAGAAAATAAAATTTCTTGTGTTCATCCTCATGATATTCCTTATGAGCTTCTTTATTTTCAAACGTGTCTATACTTGTACATCTAGCTACAAAATGACCAAATTTACTACATGAAAAACATTTGAAAGGAATTTTTCCTTCATACTTACCTGATCCAACATTTAATTTACTTGTAATTGTGGCTTCAAGTTGATCTTCATTAAGATCAAAATATTCAAGACTTAACTTGTTGTTCTTGGATTTTGTCTCCTTGATCACCTTTAATGTTGATTCTTTCTTAAGAGGTCTATCTTCATAAACTCTCATTTCATAGGTAGTAAGGATGCTATGGAATTATCCATCTCCAACTAAGTGAGATCATGACTTTATTTTATAGAAAAAACCTTTGAATCAAAATTTAGTGTAAGAGTCCTTAATACCTTTTGTACTATATTAGCTTCATCAATTAACTCTCTAAGACCTTTGATAATATTTATTACCTTATAAACCCTTATAAGATATGATGCCATAGTATCTTCTTCCTTCATTTTGAGACCTTCAAATTGCCTTCGATAGGTCTGCAACTTGGACAATTTTACCTTAGAATTTCCTTCATAGATAGTCTATAATTTGATCCAAATTTATTTATAAAACTTTTAATGGATCATTTTGGTGAAATTAGCCTTGGATAGATCACAGATGATAGAATTTAAATATTTTGAATTATTTTCACTCAACCTCTTGTCAGCAAAACTAGCTAGAGGAGTAATTGGTGTAGCATAATCATCCATGACAAATTGCCAAATATCAAACCCTAGAGATAGATGTATGTCCTCATCCTTGTACTCTAAAAATCACAATTTGACAAATTTATTAATGGTTATTTTTTAGTATATAAACCCTACATCTATTGACTTACCATATTGTACCTTGGATCACCTTCAAGTGGTTAAACTTGAAAAAAATATCATATTATGATACCAATTATTAGAGGTATAATCACTGAGGGGGGTTGAATCAGTGATGTAAGATATTTTAAACTTTAATTGTAAACCTTTTAAACTCTTAATAAATGATTACAAGCATTCATAAAGCATACAAGATATTCATCATAATGAATAAGCAAGATGATGTTAGATCACACATATAACATAAGATCTACTTGGGAAACCCTCATAGGGAATAAAACCCACTCTAAAGCCTAAAAACACATGGAATAATTATATTATAAGATAATTTAAAACATGAGACACTTTTTAGTGAAGCACCCACTTGTTCTTGATGTTGAGCACCCACACAAAACCTGTGAAATCAATAGATCCAAAAATCTAATTGTAGATAAATCTAATTGGAGAAATAGTGTATAGTAAATCTATATCAACTCATCACACACACTCAAACTTGATCATATAATAAATACATCCAAAAAAAAACTTTTGGATCTCTCTAGTCTTCTTCACTCATCCTTTATCTATTCTATACATTAGTCCATCCTCTAAGCACACTATCTTTGATCTTTCTCCTTCATCTCTATATTTTTCTCTCTCAATTCATTCCCATTAAAGTCTAAAAACCATTCCATTGGTCTCCACTATTTATAGAGTCCTCATGCATATCAAATTCTTGGTCGACCATAACACTTGACTTAACCATTAAGACATGCAAAGCTCAATATCATCTTCATATGTGTATCATAACATCTATGGGTCACAATTAAGTAGCTACACCTTTTAATTAGGCCTTAGTAGCCCTTATACGTCTCATGGAGACCTATTCACCCATTTATCACTCCATTAGGAAAATTAAGAATAAACAATCAATCTCAAATACTTGAGTCCACTCTGTATGACCCCTAAGACATCTTCATGTGATTATTTTCATGAAAACACCCTTATGCTAAAGCATAAATTGCTCAAACATCGTTTTGTACACAGTAACACCATAAATGATAAAATAATCAAATTTGAAGCTCCATAAATTTTACTATACAAACATTAAAACCATTTAAATAGGTTCTCTAAATGTACCTTGAAGTTATCTATAACTTTTCCTTTTATTACATCAAGAAATTTGTTTTGTATCAAAAGTTATAGCTCAAAAACTATAGATTGGATTTTTCTCACAAATTAGAATATTTAAATTCCAACAATTACTAAGCAAATGTTAAACTTCACACACTTTGACCTTGTCTCATGCTCCCTATAAATTTTGATTAAATATACACCATTGATCTCCTCATATTAGATTGGTCTTTATCTTTCAATGCTCATTATTTAATTAAGATATGGTCTCTTATAATTGTACCACTTGGTAGATTTGCATGCCTTCTACACACATTGACTCTTTGACTCGACCCACACCATAGATATTCTAACTACATGATTATATACTCACGACTAATCTTTTTTCCAAGCTCCATGAATGTAACACATGTCATTATCATGTTCATTCTTTGACATAATGACTTTTACATGCACTGTTGGATCAAGATTTACAATTTAATGCACACTATTAGATCTATTAACTAGTTGACTTAAGACTTTAACAAATTTAAACTTGATGGTATCTAGTTCAATGTAATTTAGAAGAGAAACTTTTAAGGTTTATAACTTGAGCTTATAAATACTTCAAAATTCCAAATTTTTAGGGGACCATCTTAGCACTATAGACAATATCTTCATGAATTATTTTGACCTTAGTTGAATTTTTAAGTACCATAAATAAATGCACAAACTTGTTGGTTCATTCATATATGCATGGCGTGCAATGATGGTTTGAATTATATTAAGCTAGAATATGTATGTTTCTCATTCCAAATGATGAACTAACATATCAGAGCTTTACTAAGACATCTATGAATACCTCAAAACTTATTATTTTTCTTTATAGACCTATATATGTGCTATATATTCTCCAAGCTATAAACACATCTTCTTTTTCATTAATTCACTAGTATCTCATGTTCTCTTTGACATCAATGACAACCTAACACCAATGAACATGATCAATAGAGATCACCATATTTTTTATGAGAAACAAAGTGTTCTATAGGTATTCAAGGGTTTTAAGTGGTTGATTTGGTGCTAAGTCACCTAGGAATTTGGTGCCTCCTAGTAAGTGGCTGCTTGTTAATGCCTAGTTAATTGGATGTTTAGCTAGTTGGGGTTGGTGCTCCATGTGAAGTGTGTACTTCACTAAATTTGGTGGTTGTCTTATAGGACTATAGTCCATTTTTATATATTAGTAGGTTTTCATCCCATTGAGGGTTTCCCACATAAAATTTGTGTAATCTTGTTTTCTTATGTTTCATACATATGTGAATGGTTAATTAGTCATTGTGTGATCTACATGCTTGAATGAATGTTCATGAATGCTTAAGTGGAATTGATAGAAATGTTTTAAAGACTGATTTACCCCCCCACCTCTCAGTCATCTTTCTTCTAACATTTTATGATGATAATTGACTTTATTTTCATTCACATATTGAGAATTGGTATAATATTGATCATCATAACTATCGATAGTACAAAAAATATCATTATAGTGTTGTGCATTAGGATATAGGGAATGTTTGTGAAATTTTGAAGATTTAGGTTTGGAAGAGTTTCTATTTTGAGAAGTTTTGAGATAGTCAAGATGATGCAATTTTATCATGGTTTTATGATCAAATGCATCTCATATCATGAAAGAAACCAATAATTTTATAATCCCATGACATGTCTCATGAGAATGACCAATGTCAACATGGAAGAAACAAATTTTATTAGGATCATACCATGATGGTGGGGGTGGGGTATTATTATAAATGAATGTTTATGTTGAGATAATAGCTTCTTCATTTATGACACCATCAAGGGTGGGTGGGAGGAAGTTTGAGTATCTATTTTGACTTTTCTTATTTTTTTGGAGGGGATTTAGATTGATACTTTGTGTTGTGCTTCTTGTCATTTAGCTTGATCAAGATCATCTTCAAATGTTTGAGGATAAAGTATTCAAACCTTGTATTGAAGAGAAGGTTTTAAGGAAATAATAAATAACTTACAGAGATTTTCATTGTTCATGTTATGATCTGCTTTATGAGCTAGTGATTTCCATATTTTGATAAATGTATGAGCATATTTGGTACGTAATTATTTGGCATTGATAAACTTAGACAATTTTTAAGAAGATCATTTTGTTCAAATTATTTAACAAGATAATTTACAAGATATTATAGTTTCCATAAGTAATGTTGGTGAAGTTGATTACACCATTCTAAAAAATCTCTTATACAAGTTTTGGTAAGAAGTTTAGTGGTATTAAAAGTGTTGGTTTGGATCTTTTCCTTATAGAGATTGACAAATGATTTAAGGAAGATAGTAGTGTCTTTAGTTCCATCACACTTAATGGTTAAAGAAACATTGGAAATATATATGGATATGATGAATGGATCTAATGGTTCTTTTTAAAGGTGTTGAAGCATTTTGTTATGCATAAAAGGTTGAGGGATGATATTCCCATTAGTATCTCTAAGAGGAAGGGGGAAAATCATGATTGTTTTGAGGCATGATGATAGGGTATCAAATTTCCATTTTTAAGATATTATTTTATATATAGATTATTTGGGAATTGTTAGTTATTTTCATAACATTCATTTGTTGAACCAATTGAGCAAGAATTTGAGTTGTATCTATATGTGTATTAGGAGTTGTTAGTGGTATAAGGTAGAATGTTAATGTTGGTAGAAGGAATATTCCCAAGATTAGAGATAGGAATAATCCCTATAGGAGGTTTCCCTATGTTGGTATTAATTACTCTAGTGATAAATTAGGGATGTTTAAAATGGGTACTATAGAAGTTAGGATAATCTAGATTATCATTTTGAGTAATGTGGAACATGTTGCATTAAATTTATCTAGACAAGGGTTGAGAGTAGTTATGCTACGAATGCCTATCCTCTTGGGTGGCTAAGCTAGGTAAGAAAGAAGTGCCCGTGTAAACTTAGAATGGGTTAAGATTATCAAGGAAGATCCTAATAAGTGGTTTAATGATGTTAATTAGTGTGGGTGAAAAATAATGGGCTAAAAGGATTAGAGAGAAAACAATTATAATATAAACTAATTCAGGCTATATTTCATAGGATTTAAATATTATACTAAGTCAACTAGGACATATAGAGTCAACTAAGTTGATCTAGTATAATTTTAGAAATCTATAATTATATTTAGAAATTAGACTAGGTCAGTTAGGACGTAAAAGGTTGATTGGGTCAATATAGTTCAATTTTAAAAATCTATAACTATAGTTGGAAATTATACTAGGTCAGTCAAGAGCTATAGTCTCAACCAAGTTGATCTACTGTAATTTTGAAAAGCAATGGAAAATTAGACTAAGTCACCTAGGACCTACATGTGATCTAGAGGATATTTTTAGAAGTTCCTTGGTTTTATTTAAACATGGTCCATTATGTAGAGCTCATCAAGATATTTTTGAAAACTATTGGAATGTGAAAAATGGACATCATATGCTCTAGTTGTCATTGGTCAAAGTGTGGTATTAGAGCTAAGTTTGTGTTGGTGTAATTGTGGTTTTACTCACATTTAGTGAAATACTATGGATCTAATGTTAGCTCAAGTTTAGTTATTATTGAAAAGCATTTTCATCACATTGATTCAATACTTGAAATCACAATAATAATGACAATAAGCTACAAAATGAAGATAAGAGTTGTAGATCAAGAAAATTCAATAGAGAATTGATGCTTTCTAGGTATAACTACAGTAAGAACACCATCAGAGGTAGAGGATTATCCTAATTTTATAGCTTTAGGTTATTCTAGTGTGGAAATGAAAATTGGAGAATACTCCAAGAACATTGAAGGGAGACAAGTTTTTGATAGCCAAGTGATTACCCCGCTAGTCCTATAGAAAGATTCTTTATAGGAAATTATTTATTCATTGTCATAGGATGAAAGACGTAAGAAATTTTAGAGAAGAGGTAATGAGATTACACCTCCTCATTCTTACACAAATTATAATCATAAACATAAGGTAAATTTTAAAACTTTTGATAATACCCTCTTTAGTATATACAATATGGTTTTAATACAAAAAAAATGATGTATGTTTTTCCATGTACTTTTTGTGGGTTAAGTAATCATTCTATTACTTATTGTTGGAAGATAAAGTCATTATTATAGAAGTGGTTTCCTGATTCACGTAGTGCTAAAGACCAATCTCATCATTCAAAGGTGAGAAATGGCAAACAAGTTTCCTTACCCAAGAAGAGGAATATTTTCACTCATTGTCATATGAGTGGACATCAGGCGGAACAGTGTTGGAAAATTCAACCATCATGCCATCTTGAAAATAGTAATTAAAATATGGAAAACTAGAATTTAGTGAATTCATTCAGAAGCTCAGAGAAATAAAAGCATAGAAGTAGAGCAAGTCTTTTATGACAAGCAATTTGAAGATAAGTGTTGAGAAAGTTTTTATACCACAGGCTACTTGTGAAGAACATTCTCAAAATTTGGCAACATATCAGATGATTTTATTCTAATTGAGTTTTAGTAAGATTTATGACTTTATTTGTTTTAGGAGTTTTTCTTGTATGAGATTGGATTTGTGTAGTTTGCATTATTGTCAGTAATTATGTGATTGATATAAACAGCCCATAATAGATAGATAAGCCAACATTATTGAATCTATTCATACTATATGTTTATGGATTTATATCCTTATCCATTCTAGATTCATTATAGGCATGATTCATCATAAGGTGATTTTTTATTATACTTGCATTATATTTTAAATGAATCAGTTCATCATTTTAATGAGCCCAGAGATGTAGTCCCTCCTATACGACTCTATTATCAACTCTAGAGTTTTATTGTCTCTATTTGTTCCCATAAATTTTCATTTTAGTTGTATTTATAATTTTAATGGATTTATAACTAATTTGATGGGACATTTTTTATATTTAAAAAATAACTATTTTTAAATAGTTTTTAATAAGTGGGGGTCACTTATTGTTTATGGATCAACATGGTTGACCAAGTTTATCTAGTTGGGTAGATAGAGAAAAATAAAAAATTTAAAATCCTAATACATTAAGCTATTTGACTTAGTTTTATAGGCATGAAAAAGTTAGAATTGACATCTTAATAATTTGATCTAATAGACTTAATTTTACAAGTTGAAAAATACTAAAATTTTAAAATCATACTAAGTTAAGATGGTTGACTTAGTTGTATAATTAAGAACTGTATACATATAATATTTTTAAAATTTATCAATTATTGGTGTTTTCTCTCTTACAAGAACCTATTAAGTTTGAATCTCTTTGAGTGGACTCCCTAATGGGTTCACCAAGAAATAGATGGGAAGACCATTGGTGCTTCATAAGATTGTTATCCCTATACTACCACTTGCTATCTACACAACCACCTCCTAAAAACATTCCCCTAATCTTTGCCTCCTCCTTTTCACTCTCCTATAGTCATTTTATACCTTTATTATCCCTTCCCTAGCCTAAACCCCTTTTTGATGGTTTATAATACATTAGAGGTCCATCGAATCTATACTCTAACTGACCAAACTCACTTAGGATCTAGGTCGACCCCTAACTAACCTATACCAAGACCTAATTTTTATTTTAATAATGATACAAAGTCGATTGGGCCAACCCTATTAGCTAAACTATAGGAAAGATTTAGAGTTATTTCATCTATATAAACACATTCATTTTTTCATTTATTAGAGAGACAACAAGAATTAATTATTCATTTACACTTCTTTACAATTTTCTCTTTCACCATTCTACTTGAGGAGTCAAAGCTTAGGGTTTCTACTTAGATAAGAATGTTATCTTGTGGAAAAGTTTCAGATTATTTAGCCTTTCTTAGTGATCTTTATGAACCAAAAAAACCTCTTACAAAGAACCTTTAGCCAAGGTAGAGATTGAGTCTCGATGAGTTCATCTTCAAGGTAAGTATATCTAACTCTACTCTTTATTAGTAGATAGAAGTAACATAAGTAATATATTTTGAATATATTTCTCTCTCCATGCATTAGGGTTTTACCTATATATATCTTAATTAGGATTCTCTTATGCATGTTTGCTTTTATGTTTACTAAACCCCTCATTTGGCAACAAGGTTTGGTGAACACTATATTAGACTTTGCTTTTATCATTTATAAATTTGTGAATCTGAAAACATAGGATTTAACTAGGGTTATTGCATAGTTTTTCTTGAATAGAGGCTTTGGAACCCTCCCTAGTGATTTTATTGTGGTAATATATCCATTTGTTAGGTCTTGTAGATCCATCCTGGTCATGACCCTAAATATCTAATGTATCAACAATCAAAAGTGTAAGTAGGATTTATCTTCTCTAAGCCTGGATTTATTTATAGATTATTTGTATTTTCCTTTGCATATAGGAATATGCAAATTTTTAAAAATCTTATCAAGTCACACTAGTCAACCTAATTATACATAAGGAAGGGACAAAAGTGTACTATGTCAAGTTGGTCGACTTAGTTAAGTCTATAAAAAAATTAACAACAAAGCAGAAAGAATATAGGAGATCAATTTGACCTTGGTTGAATTTGTATATTCACACACAATTGATTAGGTTGATGTTGGTTGATTTATTTGAAGCATACACCATATAAGTCTATTAACACTAGTCAATACAATATGTAATACAATAAATAATATCAAGAAAAAAGTATAAAATGTAATTATATAACTACTAATGTTAACTAATTACCCAAAAATAAGATCAAGAAGTTGTACTAAAAGGTTTTGATTGATTTTTAGGCTTCCAAAGATACTTGAGTTTTATTGGATAGTGATGACTCAATGTTTCAAATCATTGAATATAAGGAAATTACCATTCCCATATCCCAATAAACTTAGTTTCAAAGGTATGTTGTAAGTAAATTATCAATGCTAACCACTAACCAATGCACTGTAATATCAAATAGATGGATGGATTCCTATGGTTCAATATAAAGAGAAATACTAAGCATTTTTGAAATATCATGAGGTATGTGTAAACTAAATATCATGTTTATCTTTTTACTATGGCTATGAGTATTATGGGAATCCCCTCACACCATGATATCTATTAACAAAGTATCACATATCCCTTCACAATAGTAGCTAAGTAGTTTATAATTATTAGTACATAGTTTCCAGGGAAATCAACACAAATTAAAAAATAAAGTCAAAAATTAAGTATTAAAAAATAATTTATAGTATCATAAAGTAAATAAAAAGGAAACCAAATATTTTCAAAATGTGAGATTAATTACGTTGAAATTAAAGTGAATTATCTTTCTAATGTTATAAACAAAATACATAGAAAAAGGTCAGCCAAACTGATCTAGTTGGAAAATAGAACAATTCAAAGCTGGGTAGGCCAATCTAATCCATTATGAAAACAAGCCAAAAACAAACACATTCATCTAGGTTGACCTAGATTATTTGGTAGAGCAGTCAAATGCATAACTAATTTGGCTAGGTCAACTTAGTTTACTATGTGATAGAATTATACAAAACTAAAAAAATGGTAAAAAAATAATAGGAGTTTGAAAGAATGAGTAATTTTTCCTAAAATATAAATGAAAAATTATGATAATTGATTAAAAAAATGAGATAATTGATAAGATTTTATAAACACTGAATCTGAATTATATATCACCTTAGTCTTGTACACTTGGAAAATACATATCACAAATGTACCTTTAATGTCTAGACCTTCCCACTACCAAAAGGATCCTATATGTTAGCTCTATGTGCCCAATTCCTTATTTCATAGTTTTTATTATCATCCTCTACAAGATTTGGACATGTACATATTTTATAGCTTCATATACATTTGTGATCCAATCAAACACCTACATCGATGTAAGTTTCATGTTCTAACACAAACATCCTATGCCCTAAGTTCATCAAATTTATAAATTAAATGTATAGCTATGGCTGGCCTAAGTTATTTAATGTGATACATTTCCAAAAGGTATTTGTATATATATAATATCAACCCTCATTCATTTTGAACCTAGCACATACCTAAGAACTCACAAAGTAACTTACCAAAAGCAACCAATCAAGTATTCAAGTGAGTAAAGCTTCTATATTTTAACCTATTTCAATATTAGTTAGAGGGACAACACAACTATAAGTTTGAAATACTAAAGCAGAAACCCATGAGTCATATTTACCAAGTTACAATCTAGGTCACTATTGTACTTGATTTTCACATATTTCACCCTTGTTTACACACAAACAAAACCATTAGGAGAGAACTACATCAGTCTAAGTCCCTCTTTAGAGAAGTGGTTATGTATGCAATACCCACTAACAAAAGGTTATTGGAGGTTAGCTTGACATTATGAACCAACTGACCCATTTTTTGTGCAATCACTATGAATATGAAGATATATGGTTTTGTTATTTGATAAGAAGTGATAGTTAATGATCCATATCTAATCACACTAGAGTGAAGGTGAAATGAAAACCAAAATATACTAGGTGGTTGCATCTAGATCTAATAGGTATTCCATACTAGACACTTACATCCAAGTTAGATATAATAATAAACAACCATTTGAGGTTGATGTAAGTGTCCAAGGATTCAGAGGGTAAAATTTGAAAATCTAACAATTAATCTAGGGTACTAATCCAATCTATTCATATTTTGTTCCATATCAAATCTTCTTGTATATAGTAAACCAACTAAGTACTCTTATTTTCATTTCATTATTATATTAATGAAAATTTGTACTTACTATATTTATCATATCTCAATATTTAAATTTAGTATATTGTTTATCCCATTTTGTAAATTAATTGGCCCACTATAGATATGTTTATCATCCTCGTGCTTATTCATTTCTATATTCTTAACCCTATACTATGTTGACCCATCTTAATTTAGGGTTAAAAATTTGGTGAATCCTATGTTCCATGATGATACAAATGTTGATAATGAAGAACATATTGATGAGGTTATCATATAATAAGATGTTAATGATGAAAACCATGAATGTAATGAAACCAATGAACATGAACAAATGGATCATGAGCACATGCAAGAAATTTCATTTTTTAAGGAGCATATTCATTAAAAACCTAAAGATATTAATGATATTATAAGAACCATGTTAGAAACTTAAAAATAAAAAATCATAGATGCATAAGCAGATTCATGTATTGATCATGTTATTAAATCTATGGGTCATCCCAATATACCAACAACCCTCCCCTTGGGCACATCACCACTTCATACTTATAATGGGGGCATGTGATATGTGTTCACACCTTTGTTCCATAAAATCACTATTGTTACATCTTACATTAGAAACATAAATACTTTAACCCAATTACTGGTTTTAATGCCTATATCCATTCAAACTATGGGTACACCTCATTTGATAACTTTATAAATTTCCAACCTTATAAACAAAGAGGTACATGATCTTATCCAAATTATAAAACTTGTATAAAATAAGGTTAAAAATATTGAAAAAAAAAATTAAAATCACCTTATGTTATTTATTCAAAAGAGGTTTTGCATTACTCTCTTACACCAGAGATATCTTTTCACCCCTTACCACCTAGTTTTGTTGTACCTAAGTTCAAATTTATGATGGCAAGGATGATCCTAAAAAATATATTGGATTTTTCTATGTGGCATGCCTTATTTATGCCTCCAATGATAAACTTTTGGCCAAATTAACCTATCAATAAATAAGTCTTGAGGTATAATATATTATTAGCTAAAATTACAAATTCAATGGAAGATAAAGAGCTATAATAAAATTTTATCAAAGTTTGCTTACCCCATTACATGAGTCTATTGTTTAAAAAATATTAAAATAATTTGATGACCTATGTCATATTCGTCATGATCTTGAAATGAAAATTATATCATTTAACAAGCTTAAGTATGTAATAAACACACCAACTACATCTAATACCAAGTTCACTATCAAACCAAGTTATAGGGTAAAACCTTTTGAACATAAAAAGGAAAAAAACTACAATGGTTAATGTGGTGTGACAATAACCTAATAAACTTATTTTATCCAATGCACCAAGGAGATAATTTACATGATTAACTGAGTCTCTAACTTCAATACTCCAAAGGATTGTGGAGTGTCGCCTCATATCTCTCCCTCCTCTTATATAGGTTGATATGAGTCAACCTCTACCCAAACTATTTGATTCAAATATGTATTGTGACTATCACCAAGACCCTAGCATTATACAAAAAAAATTCCCTTGAAGTATAAGATCCAAGACCTCATTAATGACCAAAATATTACATTTGATGATCCTGCAAAAGAATCAGGGTCACAACCTAGTGATCACCAAAAACATAAAATATTTAACAATCCTTTACAAGATCATTCTAATAAGGATCCATAAGTAAAAATCATATATAATAAACATCCTCCTCTATCACATTACATCCATCCATTGGATGTAATTATTTGTACTTACATATGGTATACACATATTGTTCAGAGACCCTTTATTGCTTTTGATGATAGTGAGATTGTGGATGACAATTTCAATCTTCATTCCTTATTAATTTGATCATACCTTGATAACAAATCTATACACAATTTTAAGATCTATAATAGTGTTATTAATAATGTTTTCACCATCAATTTACTTAAACATTTGGGTTATACACATAATGATTTACATCCTTCAACCAAATCAGTTAGAGCATTCAATGGGACATCAAAACACATTCTTGGTGAGATAGACTTACCTTTATAGGTGGGTAAAAAAAATATGGTCACTACATTCTTAGTTATAGAATACACATAATTCTTTGATATGTTCTTGGGATGACCTTGGATACACACTCTCCATGCCCTTCTATATTTTATGGGTATGTTAAATACATTCATTATAATAGGTAGTTATAGTTTCTTGTGTTTCATATAAGCTTCCACTTAAAAAATTAAGTTTATACCCAAAAAAATAATTATTAAACCTAATAAGGGTAAGAAAAATGTAATTCCCTTTCATAGGTAGCTGTCACTTGAAAGATCATTGCATTATAGATATATAATAAATTCTACAAAGTCCTCATCTACTAAGTACCATATTCAGATATCTATAACACCTACATATGTTCTTATTAATTATATTCTAAGGAAACCACATACCAGTTAATTATGTTTTACATGAAATCCCATTCCATATATTATTCTTCATGACCACAAAGTACTACTATACATACACATATCATTATAGATACTAGTGATAGATATTACACCTATACATAATCCTTGGTAATACCTCTAGTTTATTATACCAAGTGCCTAGTGGGGAGATACATACAAGAATCCATTGGATAAGATCATATGATAGTTATTCCTTCATAAATGTTCCAAAAATACAAAAAAAATAAAAAAATCAAAATAAAAAATATATTTTCAGTATTTACATGATCTATTGGATCTTTGAAATCTATGTTTTTGGTTCTATTTTTGTAAATGGCACATTAGTAATTTATATATACACATTTTTCACACATCATTTGAGTGTGATATATGCATACAAAGATAATTATCTATTCCTATATGGATGTTGGTCCTTCATTCTAGTCATGTCATATATATATTATGGGCATCTAATTATTTGATCTCAATGCATATATGTTATATCATTCTATGATCATTTTCCATTATCATGTTTGAGCTTATATACTTACACATGAATTTATCCATGGTTATATCTTTTAGAGTGTACTTGATATGCTATGTACTTAACAATTTTTATGACACATATATTTAAAAGCTCATATGACATGTTTATGTTGGTTGATTATGTTCCATGCTTTCCATTTATGAACTTTTTTGAGTGTCTTACCTTGAATTATACTATTTATTTGAGTATTTTAATACTCCATTAATTGTATCCCTAGTCCCTATGTTTATCTATTATGATATATACATGTCATAGTTGGTTGTATGTGAATATTTGAATATGTCATTGCTTACCTTGTGGACATTTTACTAAGTCACATCCTTTGATTGTGTGTAATTTGAACATACCCTTTGTTTGAGGTCTCCTTGGACAATTATCTTATGATTTGATTTTGAGTGATCTTATGTGTGTGTTATTAATTTCTTATTGCACTTGTATAGTTAATATCTATATGTTTTAGTGATTCACATCATGTATTTTAGTACTTGATGTGATGACATACTATGTACCTCCTTGCTATATCTACCTAGACATGCTACTCCTATATGCTACATGGTTCATACACAAATTATATAGTTATTTGATCCTTTTGAGGTAAGGTAAATACCAGTTTCTAATTATCCTCACCTCAAAAGGAGGGAATATTAGTGGTGGTATATCATGTATACATGGATTGCAAATTTTTTAACACTTGACAAATTCATATATATATATATATATATATATATATATATAGTGGAGGCATGTTATGGAAATAAATTCTCCACATTTATCACAGTTCATATATTCAAATATATAGTGGGGGCAAGTTATGGAAACATGTTCTCCACACTTAAAATAGCTCTCAAATTCATATTTAAGTGGGCCCATGTATTAGAAACATATTCTCCACACTTACACAGTTTCAAATTAGCTAAATTGTGTATTTATATGATTTAGATACATATTTGTGTCATAATTATATACATTTCTACCATTATTATACCCATGTTTCAGAATGAGACATATACAAGGTTTATATGTTATGAAAATAACACCTAAATTACAAAATAAAAAACATTTTTATATTTCAAAATACTTTTATGGACTTTAGCTCACTAGGTTGTACTATTATAGATTGTTATTGAGCCAATCTACTATAGTAGTTGGTTCACTTTTTGGTATGGTTGAGGTGACTAAATCATTCAATCCTAGTTTATAGGTAGGTCTTGATTACATCATCCAACCTTAATAGATTTATAGTGTGGGTTGACATAGGTCAACTCACACTAACTAGATTATAAGTATGATCGGGTTACATTATTGAGCTAATCTCAACTATCAAGTGGAAACTCACTTTTTCTCCAAGGTTGGGAGAAAGTTTTTCTTTTAACACCCCCCCCCCCCACACACACACACCCACACACACACTTCTATATTTAAATTTTTCATAATATTAGTTTAAATGGTTTGTAATGATACATATTTTCAAATCAAGTTACCAAAAGGCAAAGAGGTTTCTATTGGTTATTTTAGCCACTAAGAGTCCTTGAGCACCTGTATATAAGGAGGGTTACATTTTTCATAAAACTAGAAATATAAAGTCCCATAAAAGCATCTTCATGGTGTCTAGATTATAGGCATATAAGTGTGATAAAAAATTAATTTAGAACATGACAAGGTTGAACATGGTTACTACAAGTTGTGTTTGTAGAGCCTCTAAACAGTATTCAAGCAAAAAACAAAGATGGTAGAGTTGTAGGTCATTAGGTTTTGGAGAGGTTTTAGACTATGGAGATGATACAAGTGGGTAAAAATGAACCAAGAAGAGGCAATTATTTTTCAATAAATAAGGGAAATGTTATGTTAAAATCAAAAGACTTAGCATATTTTTAAAATTAGCCTTCATGATTTTTAGAAAGGAGAATAATTTTGATGCTTTTTTCAAAAGGATCAATCATATATTTTTCACGAATGAGGGTCTAGAAAAGTTCTAAAGACTTCACAAGATTTTTTAAAGTCTTTTAGGTATTTGGTAAAATTAACAAGACTTATGTCAGAATCTTTTCACAAAATAAATTTTGGCAAAGATAAAGGCTTAGATATTTGAAATAATTGTTACGATAAAATCCATGACAAAAGTTGAGATGAAAATAGTCACAAAGAAGGGGAAATAGTCTTGCACTTTTACAAGAATGATGTAAAAAAATTTGTACAAGAGCTTAGCAATAAAACTTATGAAGACTAAGTCCAAACAAAAGTAGTAAAGAAGGAAAAGAGCTTAAAATACTTTGTGTTAAATTTACAAGTGTTTTAACCTTTGTAAAAAGTGTTGTAAATACTAGTTGGAAATTTTGTGACAACAAAATTTATGAACAAAAGTTAAGAACAAAATTTGAAAAAAAGAGAGAGACTCACTTTCACAAATATTGTGTTAGATATTTTACAAATCACTAAGATAACAAAAGTTCTAAAGACCCCTATCTAAGTGAAGTTCACAAAGATGGAAACCACAAACAACTACCATTTTTCTTTTGAAGAATTTAGTATATCAAATTTGATAGGCATCCACCCATCATGAAGATGTCTTTACTGACTACCTCAACAATGTTGAAGAAGCTAACAAGTTTAAGAGCTATTATGGTAGATAATATGGTGGTGGATAAATCCAAGGTACAAGTATCATTCTCCACGCATTAAATATGCATTAAATGGGAAATAGAAAGAAAGTATGGATTACGATACTATGAGTGTGAAATAAGTGAGGACTAAATGCGATTATTAATTATTAATTCGTGATTGAGCATGCTTATTTCTTTCCTAGAACTTGAACATGGGCTAGTTAATACCATATGGAGACATGTGTTAACTTGTAACTCCTATATCAAGAAGAGAGGTTAGTTTAAAGAATACAAGACATCATATACAGCTAAGAGACTCATACACAACCTTTCATGAATCCATCATCAAGCAAATCTAACACATGTAGAAGGGGAATCTAGGATTGTTTTATCATTATTATTTGAGTTGTAACTACTCTCATGATTAAATGGTAGCTATCATGAACATATCCACATCCTCATCTCTCTCCTCTTTATTTTCCTATATGCACTATAGCAAGTGAAGTGTAAATCATCATCCACATGAGTATGGAAAAGCCCTGCTCATTTTTTAAACCCTTTGAATGAATAGATGATTGATTATTAACTTTTTATATGACTACATTTAGTGTGTATTCATGAATGGTTGATATTATCATGTGATGATTTAGTTTTCCTTGTTTGCTAACCCACTTTATCACCTCTATGAATTTTAAAGTCATTCTTTTAGGTTTTAGTTATTGTCATATCTAGTTCATCCATCATTGGTTATTAGTGTAGATCTTTCCTCCTTCCTATTTGTGTACCAAATATCTAACATCTTGTATAAAATATTGATGCAAGAATTCAATTTTATTATTCATTTATGCACTTGAAATGAGTGGTAATAATCAAGACATTTGGTGTAACACCTATTTTACTTTTATGTAAACTCTCTCTCTCTCTCTCTCTCTCTCTCTCTCT
>JARHVA010005217.1:1235000-1273622 GCA_037957365.1 Torreya grandis | reverse complement strand
CTCTAGAGGGTCTAATACTATTAGAATAAAATTTTATGATCATCAATTGTGTTCCCTTTTAGGTATCATCATATTTCTTTTGGCACATCCTTTTGGATTTAGTTTAGGAAATTATTTGAGACAGTTGTTGAAATTATAAAATTAATTTATAAAGTAGGAAATTAATATATTAAAAGTAATATAAATAAATTAAATGAAACCAAGTGTAGAAAGAAATAAATTTAATCTAGGAAGTGGTAAATATAATATAAAAAGTGGTAAGTCTAATCTAGAAAGAAATAAAACTAATCTAGGAAATGGTAAATCCAATCTAATCCTACACCAAATACATACTTAAAGATCAATTTGATGCATCTCCAATTGGATTAGCCATGAAGTAACACTTAAAAAATGTCCATTGATTGGAAAGGTGAGGTCCCTACCTTGGAGGCATTTCATCTAAATGACATTGATTCTAAGGATTTAAAATACTTGATATAGTCCAATCCACAACTTGGGAGTGAAATTTTCAATTTTCCTTTTATTCTCATGTAATTTATCATAGAGGAGCTCTTATTAATTTTGGATATCTTGTCAAACCAACATTTGACAATATCCTGATGTTTGTTGAAACTATATAGTAATTTAGTCCTTACATCTTCTAACTAAGCTATCTGAAGTAGTATAGAAGTTATTATCTCATATTGAATGTGGATGCATATGGGTTAGTTTAATTAATCATATAGAGTAGGCCTTGGCCTTTTACCATTTTAGCTGGTTTGATTTTAAGGTCAAACTCCTAAATTTTGGCCATCCAATTTCCTATTCTTTATCCCAACTTGTTCTAGATAAGCATGAGTTTAATAGTTAGGTCAGGGACAATAGAATATGTTTTATTTTTCATAATATAACGTATAAATTTTTGATGGAATTGATTAAGGTACATATCTACTTAGCAATTATTGATTATTTTATTTCTACATCCTTTATATTGGTGTTGATGAAGGCAATGGGATGTTCATTATGTTCCACCATTTATGTCAACACTGTAGTAATGATATGTTCTAATGAAAATGAATAAAGATATAAATATTAATTCAAATATATATTGATCAATACTAGGGCTTGAATAATTAACATTTTGATGTCCTAGAAATATTTCTTGTCCTTTACTGTCTATTTAATTTTAGCATCCTATTTTAGTATAGCATTTAATGGTTTGATAATTTATACAAAACCATAAATTAAATTTCTCACAAATTTGATATTTCAAAAGAAAGAATATACATCTTTCTTTTTTTTGGGTGGATTTAGCTTAGAGATGGCCTGGATGTGATGTGGTTCGATGGAGATAACATGTTTGGTGATAATATGACCCAAACATTTCCTTCAATAACTTTGAAAATGCATTTTTTGGGGTTCATAGGAAATCCATACCTCTTGTACCTATGTAGGAATTTATTTATATGGTGTTTTTGGTTAGTTATATTATTTGGAAATACTATAAGATCATACATGTAAATGATGATGCACTTTCCCACTAGCCCTTGAAAAGATAAATTCATCACTTTGTAGAAAGTGGACCTTGCATCGATTAGGTTGAACTAAATTATTTTATACACAAAGGCTCCCAATTTCATGGTAAATGAAGTCTTTATCCTATCTCGTAATTCAAAAAATACCTAGTTGTATCCTTAGAACTGATCCAAGAAAGACATTATCTACGAACCACTCACCATTTTTATCACCTCATCTAGACAAGGTAGAGGATAGTTGTCATTTTCTAAGGATCTATTTAAGTTACTAAAATAAATGCATAGCCTTATTTATCCATTAATTTTATAGATTGGTATAAGGTTATCTACCCAAGTCAAGTGCCTAATTGGAAAAATAATTTTGGAATCCAAGATCTTATATACTTCAGTATCTATAATATGTTTCAAGATTGAGCTTACTAGTCTCTATCTTTGAATGAATGGCTTGTGTTATAGCTTTAGAGGGATGGTGTGAGTAATGACCCTTGGGTAAAATATTTTTAAGTCATCATATGTCCAAGTAATGGAATCCTTGTAATCAGTAATCAACCTCTTCATATTGTGACTATGATTTTTAGTATAGCTTAGACCCATATTCACCAATTGGGGAGCCTAGTCAATCCCTAGGTTTATTTGGTGCAGTTGGAATCATTTAGTTTCATTTCTTTTTGATAATGGGTCTAAGGATCAATGCAAAAATATCATTCTAAGAAAACCATGCCCAAGGGTATTTAGTTTTATTTTAGTTGCAAAACACCATCTTCTTCCACATCTTCAGTTTACGTAAGATGGATATTTCCTTCATCTATTATCTGGGATTCAAAATACCCTAATTTGTTTAGTATCTATATTATTTCTTGATCATTTTTAAACACTTTATTTTTTTCCACAATATTTGGGATAGAAGGGTAGAAGATAAATTCCACTAAAAATTTCCGTATTTTTCATTATTGGAGTGGTTCGATATTTATAACGAAGGTTGCTAATGAGTCAACTATCCTAATTATTTTATTTTAGGATGCCCTTAATGTTGAATGATTTGGAATATTAAATCAAGTCCCAAGCTCAATGTTTATACTTGTTTAGGTATGTAATCTTGCATTGGTAATTATTTATGATCTAGTTTACAACTAGCTTAGACTCCCTGAATACTAACAACTGCTTGGAATAATTTTTAATGTGAACTACTGGTCTAAGATTAAGACTTCATACTCAACCCTATTATTGGTTTAAGGGAATTGTAACCTATCAGTAGCTAGGTACTATTTAAATTTTGATTCTATAAGGGCCACACTCAGACTAAAATGTTGTTTTGAATGAGTCCATCGAAGTGTAAAGTCCATAGTTGATAAGGACCTTAAAATTCTTGTTCATTTAATTATTGTTTGGTGATCAAAGAATATATGCCTATATGTGTTGATACAAAGTAAACTTTATAGTCCTTGGTATTTTAATAAGTAGTTAAGTACGTAATTTTGGGCTCCATGTCTATGCTGATTTGATTTCATACTCCTTTTTAAGGCATCCACATATGGGGGAAATTCATAGACATGTACCTATTTCATGTCCTTGACCAATCTTGGGTTAGCTCTAATGAATAAGATGTCAATAATTTATTAGACACATGGATCTTATGATAACTATATGTGAACATTTTATAATTTCCAAACACATGAGATTGATGATTTATCCAACATGAGTACCACTCTTTTTGACTTATCAAGAGTCAATCCTAACTTTTGGTAGATAAATATAGGCATCACATTGGCTAATACCCCAAACTCAACCCAATAGTTATGTATATTCTTTTTCAACATTCAAATAATTAATAGAAATGGTGGTACCTTGGGTTTATGTTTTTGTATCATCATATTTGTTAGAAAAGTCTTGGATTTGATAGAAGTCCTCCATATTATGGCCTTGAATTGTAGCTCCTTTTTTCTCAATAATTTGATCCAACTCATGAATATTGATATTGGATTTAATCCTTTTCATGTCTTTAATGATATTATATCCTCATTTGCCCCAATGTTCAAAACTCTATGACTGATCTTCATCCTTAGGAGGGGTAGATTATCCATCCTAAATGGAGGTAGATTATTTCTCTTATGTGGGGGTGGATTACTATTGGAATTTGGATTTGTGGGAGTAGTAGCACTATTATTAAGAGGTGATAAAAAAGTCATGGTTCTTTTGATTTTATGGTTGTACTTATTCCTATTCTATTGATGCTACTAGAAAGCATGAACGTCATTGATATTATCCTCATGCTCATTGTCATCTTTCATTAGAAAGGGGAAGTCATAAGTGTCAAATACCATAATTTTTATGGGGTTGTTTGAAGAGTTAGGTGAAGCTATTTCTAACTAATTTTTGTAATTTTATTTCCTCTCTACTTCCTTCTATAATGTTTCAAAAGTAGTGTAGAATTTAATACAATCTAATTACCCATGTTGCATAGTTTTATAAACATGAGACTAGTTTGGAAGAGCTACATTCATGATGTTTATCGCACTCATCCTATTAGATAAAACTTGACAATCTTTATTATTTATAGACCTATTAAATGGCCTATTATATCTTTAGAACCAAAAAACCTAATTGTTCTGATTGGGTTTTTATCCACCTATATTGCCCATAAATTTTTGCACTATTGAATGGATAAATTTCATCTATGTTTTAGATGGATTAGGATCATTGTCATATGTGGAAGTGGTATTAACTGGTATCAAAGATTAACTATAGATATAATGGTTAGGATAAAAATAGTTTAGTAAATTAGGATGTTGATTCTAGGCAACATGGGTTAATGGAAATTGATTGTGCACTATGTTCTAGTTCTGTGATGAAACATTTTAGGTTATATTGGGAATTGGGATGAAATCTTGGTAGACAGATCCAAGACCAATTAGAGACAATAAATATAATTGAGGATATAAGTATTTGTCCACACTAATTGATTTCATGTAGGCTAGGGTTAAAGTATCAATATTGACATCCCTAAAAGAAATATAACAGTCATATGATCTAGGACATTTTAATACATTTTGAGGTCCAATAGTTCATTATAATGAGAATAAGATTCTGATATTTTATAAATGTTTTGAAACTAAGTTTTGAATGCTCATATTAGCTTGTTGGACTCTTGCTTCATGTTTTCATCCTTTATATGCTATTCCACAATATTTCCTCCCAAGGGAGAGAAGGAAAGAAGATAATTATCTAAGTTTCTAGGTAAATCATGCACTGCTCTTGAGACATTGATGGATGAGATAGTTAACCAAGAAATGGATTGAGGTGGAGGATTATCCATAGGTCGAGGATTAGAAGGTCAATTTTAAATATGGGCCATTGAAACTATTTCAAGATGAGGCTGCCTTCTTGGGGATGATGATTGAGCCTTGGGTATTATAGAAACACCTCTATCATACCTAACCTATATATGGATCTCAAAAGGTGGATGTAAAATTTTATTATCTAATTTCAACCTTATTAATAATTTGGATGCATCTAACATAACTCAAGTGATCTTTCAAAAGGATAAAGGTGGAGTTCTTGGCCCTCCTTTTAGCATCAATTTAAAAATTATTTTGATGTGGGTTTTATACACACTCCAAAAATTACTATGAGGTATCTTATAACATTTTAGGATTGGTGAACAGACTCACTCTAAGGTACAAGTTGTAGGATATTAAATTTAATAACAACATATTGGTGAAATAATAGTGAGAGACACAAATTATTTACCACGGGTGAACTAGCTATGGATGAGCCTATATATAATTGGAGTGTATAGAAGGATGATGATTCTAACTAAGGTGGGTAGGATTTCAAAAGAAACATAAAAAATATGGAAAGGTAAGGCATAAAGAGAGCTTTTGGGTAACCATGGATAAATCTATTCAAGACTAGCAGTTGAAATTAGATAGGACAAGGAATCTAAGCCAATACTAGAAATATTTTTTAGCACACCAATAGTCAAATACAATAAATATTAGAATGAAACAAAACATGGTATACTCTAACACATAAAAACAAAGGTTACCCAATTGTTAAATTTCTATTGCACATCTACAATAGGGATTATTATCAACATGCAAAAGCTATTAAAATCAACTATAGATAAAAATGAATGATTGTATTTAAATTATTTAAATCATATATTTAATCAAAGCACTAAGATACAATAATGATGGAATGTCTCAATAAATCCATATAATTGGAGAAGAATAAATATTTTCAAATAGGGAGCAAGTCAAGTAGAACGATTTCAAATTTCCTATTAATCTAAATAACCAAAATTCTCTCCTCTTTGAGACCAAAAGGTTACATATATTTATAAGCTTAGGATGGGAAAGGAGTCATATCTTTAGAATTTTCCTAAAGTTATAATTGCAATAATATAACTTTTCATTTAAAAATCATGAAAATATGCATTTCAAATGATAACACTTAAAATAAAATCTTTATAAAAAAATTTAGTATACATGTACCATGATAAAGAGATTGAGAACTAATTTTCCATTATGTTGATAACATGTAAATATATAATTATTTTTAACTCAAAGTGAATATGTTTCACCATTAACTAGAGGAGTTGATGGCATAACTACTATTTTAATTAAGGGAAGGACAAAGAGCATTATGAAGCTAGGGGCAATAATATCTAGTTACATACATGGAACCAACCCAAAATCTACTTCTTTGGATTTTATATCTCCACCTAGTACATAAGGTACATCAAAATCTTTGTCTATAATTTTAAAATTGAGTAATGAATGCTTTAATATTATGATAGCATCAACCATAAAACTTTCCTATTATGACTCTAAGATCTTGAATTTAGATGCTAGAGATTATACTCTTATTACTCTATAATTATGAAAATAAACCAACTGCAATATGTCCTCATTGGTTTAATAAACACTCCCTTCAAATTCTTTTTTGATGTCATCTATAGCTGCCTAGAAAATATTGTCAAAATTAGAACTATTGACTACCTCCATAACTTGGGTGATTACCCTTATGACTCTCATGTCCCCCAAAATCTATAGTGCCTTGCTCTCACGACTGATAAAAATTCCCATCAACTTCTTCATCTATTTATTCTAATTTTAGGAAACATACCTCTTTTCAATCATATATTTCAAACACCAAGAAGCATCCATGCCAGTCATGAGGTTCAACTAGTTGAAAGAACTAATCCTTGAGTAATGAACCAGGAAATTCAATCTCCTTTCCACATCCTTCATCTTATTCCAAAGTGTAATAATGTTCCCCCTATCGGCATGGTTTTCTACCATAAAAAATATTATGTTGTACAAAATATTGTACAAATTAGTGGATGCACTCTAAACATCAACAATAACTTCCTAATGGGCCTATGTAATTTTCATTTACTTCCATATTTTTAAGGCCTCCTTAGTAATTTGATTCCTTTATTTCGTTTTTACCCTTGTTGAATAAAAAAAACTATTGAAATCCTCAATATATATAGTAGGTTCATTGGGATTTCTCTAAGACCTCTTTGCTAAAGAGAACAACTTATATCTTTGTTCAAAATCCACTTCACCCTTTATTTTTAGGTTCATTATCTTCCTCTTCATCACTCTATGAATAGTCCCACTCTCCTTAATGAATCAAGTGGAGAGTATGGGGAGCTCAATTAAGACAAAATTTTGTCTTTCATCCATAATAGTTTGCATCTCTCTCACCCATTGGGAATAATAAGTTCACTAGTTCTAATTTATTGAGTAGGATATGAGGATGTAGAGTGTGGAGTGGTTATTGGAAGGGATGTAATAAAAGTGGTTGGTAGGGAAGAACTTATTTGAATAGAAAATTGAGAAATTTTATGGTTAACCTTCTCCCATGGATATGTTTATTTCATAGGGGTTACTTCTCCTAATAATTTAGTAATATCTCAGGTTACTTCAATAGTCATTACCTCTATAAGTATGGGCAACGGATTAGGCATGGGCAGGTCTACTTGGGTGAAATTTCTCTTAGGTAATGGGGGATTATTAGGATTTAAAATATAAAATATGACCATGTTCTTAAAATGACTTCATTGGGAGGCCTTATTAGTTTAGGAGAAGAAATAATATTTGAATCAATAATATTACTAAAAGAACTAGCTAATATAACCTTAGCAATAATTTAGGGTAAACTCACAATTGGGATATCAATATTAGAAACTAAGAAAAAATGGAAGATGTATGCAATCAAAAATACATCATGTCTATAAATCAATTCTAGCTCAAAGAAGCTAGAGCATACCTATACTTTTGATTAGGAATACACTTATTAAGCAGGAGCATGACCAATATGAGGATTTTCTAGACTTTATTAGGGGATCATTTATCATAACATATCATGCTAGGAAGGGTTCTAAATCATATAGTTTAACACAATCACACAACAACCCTAATGGAGTCTTAAGGTTTAAAACATTCACTCTATTCTAATAACAATAAAATAAATGTAATCTAGTGCACACCAAAGCTTGTGGTATAAATTCAGGGTTAGAAACAATAAAACAAACTAAACTAAACATGTATTAAAAGATATATACTCACGTAAATGTATACAAAGTACTAATACATGGGATAAATATACAAATGCATTATCTATATACTCTTACAAAGGAGAAATAAAGTTAGGAATACTTACCTTTGAAGATGAACGTAGCGAGCCTCAATCTCTCCCTTGGCCAATGTGCTTCTTAAGAGATTATTATGGTATGTAAGGATAAAAAATATAAATAAAATCTAGGCTACACAACCTTTCTAAGCATCTAAAATACTTCTCCAAAAGACAAGATTCGTATCTCTAAAGAAAGTATGGAACCCTAAGATTTATTTTTCAAGTAGAATGGTTAATAACCATATATTTGTTCACATTTATTTGATAATAGTTATTATCATATGAAATGGTGATAAATGAACTTGTATATATAGGTGGATCTTGCCTTAAATCCTCCCAAAAATTTTGGCTAGATAGGGTCGAACCAGTAGACCCAATTTGTTTTTATGAAAAATTCACTAGGTTTGAGATAGGTTGGCTAAAAGGCTAATAAACTAAGTGAAAATACCTGTAAACTATACTGGGTCAACCCAATTGACCCATACAAATGAATAACCAAAAGGGTATTAAGGAAAGAAAAAGAGGATGGAAAGAGGAAAAAGAATGGAGGATGTAGGAATTTGAATAATAAGCTTAGTGTTAGGGTGTGGAGCTAAAAGCTTCAACTGTTTCTAGACACAAAGAAGAGGATGCTGAAGAACCAGAAGTACCAACATCGGTAGCATGACTGACGTCGGTCAGATGCTGTGCAGAAGGAAACTAGCGACGGCAGCTAGTCGGCCGACGTCGACAGCAACAGGCAAGCAGGGACCGGCGTCGGTCGCCTGTGCGTTCCAGAACTGCTATTGACGAACAGTCAGTTAAGTGAAGTGGGTGTTTGCATGTCAAATGACTAATTATATTCACGAGCTACATGTCTAATTATTGTAGTTAGATTTCTATTTTTGTAACCATGGGATTCTATTTAAAGACTCATGAGGCATGTATTGTAATTACCAAGAAGGCAAGTAAAAGCATTGAAGCAAGCAAGGTCAAGGAGATTAGCTGAAGCATTCAAGGAGGGATAATAACTCAGGCTATAGAGTTGTTGTGTTGAGCAAGAGAGAGAGAAGAAGGTCTTGAGGTGTGGCAAGCCTTTGAGGTGGAGGAAGAAGTGGCATCTTCCTTATTGTATTTTCTTCTAGTAATATTTAATACAAGAGTGTGTATTGTCTCTCAAATTCTTTGTTGTCTCAAGTTTCTATTTACTTTATCATTCTGGTATAATTTCGTGTTTAATTGCTTATAAGAAAGTAATCAATTGTGCTTCCGTTGGATAAGGGGTCACCTAACAGTTGGTATTAGAGAATATTGATTGTTGTAGGTTTTCTCCTGACAAGTGGAGGAAGCAGGTTATTTTTTATTACAGGTCATTCACAGGGTTCTCTAATTGAGTGGGATTTTAGCAATGGCAGAAGAAAGTAAGCTACAAATGGAGAAGTTTAACGGTAAGAATTATCAACACTAGAGGATGCAGATTGAGTACTATATGTATCAGAAGGATTTGTACTTACCGTTGGGTGGGGTTGCATGCAAGCCCACAGATATGAAGGATGAAGAATGGAGTGTTCTTGATCGGAAGGCTCTCGGTTCCATAAGGTTGAGCCTTGCATCATCTATGATTTTTAGCTTATCACAGTGCAAGACAACGGAAGATTTGATAAAGTCCTTGGCGAATTTATACGAAAAGCCCTCGGCTTCTAATAAGGTATATCTTATGAAGCAACTATTTACTTTGAAAATGCAGGATGGTGGATTGGTACATACTCATCTTAGTGATTTCCATGGTTTGGTAAACCAATTAGCTTCAGTCAATATTATTTTTGATGATGAGGTAAAGGCTCTCTTGATTTTATGTTCTTTGCCTAAAAGTTGGGACAGTTTGGCTATGGAAGTAAGTAATTCTGCATCTGCTTCTAAAATCTTAAAATTTGATGATGTTGTGAGTGTGATCTTGAATGAAGAAATATGTAAGAGAAGCACAGGTGAATCATCAGGGAATGCTCTAAGTGCAGAAAGCAGGGGAAGGCAAAGGGAGAAGATTGAGCAAGGGAAATCAAGGTCGGGAAGGAGATCTGAGTCCAAAGGTATTACCTGCTGGTTTTGTGGAAAGAAAGGACATACAAAGGAGTGTTGGTTGAGAGATAAAGAGAATCAACATGCAGGTATTGAAGAAGCAAAGGATGCAAATATTGTGATACAGGACGCTCTCATACTTTCTTTGGATAGTCAGGTAGGATCATGGATTTTAGATTCTGGTTCATATTTTCATGCATCCCCAAACAAAGATTTGTTCTATGAGTATGAATAGGGAGACTTTGGAGTGCTCTATTTAGGGGATGGTACGCCTTGTTAGATAGTTGGCAAAGGGAAAGTGCAGCTGAGATTGTAGATTGACAACACATGGGTGTTGAAGGAGGTCATGCATGTTCCAATCCTGAAGCAGAGTTTGATTTCTGTAGGAAGGTTGGGAGATGAGGGATGCACAATAACCCTCACAGTGGACTCTTAGAAGGTTACCAAGGGAGCACTTGTTCTAGCAAGAGGTAAGAAAGTAGGTACTCTTTATCTATCTACTTGTATTACTGATTCTACTTTTGGTTTATCTACTTCAGCTATAGATTTGAAGATGTGGCTTAATAGGCTTGGTCACATGAATAAGAAGGGAATGGACGTTCTTGAATTGAAAGGTATGTGTTTAGATTCAGAAAGCATAGATAGAGTTCATTGCAGAAAAATGAAATTTAATGCTTTTGATAGGAACAAAGAAGCCTTGGTGTTTATGGAGGAGATGAAGGACAGAGATCAGTCACAGGGGCTAAATAAATTTGAGCAGGGCAGTATGGATAGAGGTTTGATCCAAGAAGAGCTCACAAATGAAGATTTCATCACTTACAGGAACACACAGACGTCGATATCAGTCACATGGGACCAACTTTGGTTAGCCAGATATCGACATTAGTCATGTGCAAACTAGTAGGGTCAGTAGGTTAGGTAGGAGAATTTCGACATCGATCATCAGGACCGACATCGGTAGGGGGGACACCGGCGTCAGCCAGGGAAACGACGTCGGTAGTCAGGGTCAATGCAAGGAACCGACATTGGTCAGGAGCAGACTGGGAGATGGCTGAGATCAATCACTAAAACAGATGTTGGGTGGATCAATAAGTCTCAAACACCCATATGGAGGTCAGAAAAGGTATGTGAACCTCATATTCATTCTTTACCTTCTTTATATTGCTTACTGATAGTCATGAACTAGGAAGATGGAAGTAGCAATGTAGGTAGAATCCAGAAACAATGGGAGCTTGGCATGGATGAGGAGTGTGAGTCCTTGGAGAAGAACCAAACAGGTATATGTTGGTAGAGTTGTCAGCTAGAAGGAAGCACTGGATAGAGGGATGGATTCCCATTTTAGAGAAGAGAGTGGATGGACACATGAGATAGAAGGCTATGGTATATGGTCTTGTTTAGGCTACAGGCAATGGAGGTTTGACCATTGTATTCTATCTTTACCAGGTTGGATAATATTAGCTACATTATCCTATTACTGTATTGTGTTACTTGTTGCAGGGTTTCATATACAGGGTGTTTTCTGAGCTAAGGGTAGAGTTGGTTCAGAAGTATGTCATGGAGAATTTGGGAGCAACAAAATTCTTTTGGCATAAGTGACAGGTATTACATCACAGGTTTGCATGGTGGTTGGTCTTCAAGAGTGACTTTGAAGAGGGATACAGAGCCTAAGGAATAAAATAGATGGTGTACAAGTACAGGTACAGTAGCAACTATTTATCTCCAAGTGGGAGATTATTAGGGTGTGGAGCTAAAAGCTTCAACTGTTTGCAGACACAAAGAAGAGGATGCCGAAGAACCAGAAGCATCGGTGTCGACAGCATGACCGACATCGGTCAAATGCTGTGCAGAAGGAAACCGGTGACGAAAGCTAGTTGGCCGATGTTGGCATCACCAAGCAAGCAGGGACCGGCGTCGGTCGCATGTGCATTCTAGAACTGCTATTGATGATTAGTCAGTTAAGTGAAGCAGATGTTTGCATGTCAAATGACTAATTATAGTCACAAGCTGCATGTCTAATTATTGTAGTTAGATTTCTATTTTTGTAACCATGGGATTCTATTTAAAGACCCATGAGGCATGTATTGTAATTACCAAGAAGGCAAGTAAAAGCATTGAAGCAAGCAAGGTCAAGGAGATCTACAGGTGTAAGGTCAAGGAGATCAGCTGAAGCATTCAAGGAGGGATACTAACTCAGGCTATAGAGTTGTTGTGTTGAGAAAGAGAGAGAGAGAAGAAGGTCTTGAGGTGT
This sequence comes from Torreya grandis, assembly GCA_037957365.1. Classification (NCBI taxonomy): domain Eukaryota; kingdom Viridiplantae; phylum Streptophyta; class Pinopsida; order Cupressales; family Taxaceae; genus Torreya; species Torreya grandis. Next base: position 1,261,160 of record JARHVA010005217.1, on the reverse strand, counting down.
GGCAAGCCTTTGAGGTGGAGGAAGAAGTGGCATCTTCCTTATTGTATTTTCTTCTAGTAATATTTAATACAAGAGTGTGTATTATCTCTCAAATTCTTTGTTGTCTCATGTTTCTAGTTACTTTATCATTCTGGTATAATTCCGTGTTTAATTACTTATAAGAAAGTAATCAATTGTGCTTCCGTTGGATAAGGGGTCACCTAACAGTTGGTATCAGAGAATATTGATTGTTGTAGGTTTTCTCCTGACACTTAGGTTGAATTATTTTAAGAGATATGTGTGTAGATGGCAAGTGGAAAAAGGGATAACAATATTACAAAGCACCAATGGTTTATCCAACCCTTTCCTAGTATACCCCTTAAGGTATTCAATTAGAGAGATTGAGACTTGATAGGTTCCTAAAAGATACAAAGTGTCAGTAATCAATAAAAGTTTAAAAATATTATGTGTATACATATGTCCCACTCAAAACTGATCACATGTCATGTAAGTGTCACATAGGATGGTGGTTCGAGATAAAACATGATAACACACAATGTTGATGCTAAATAAAGTGCAATAAGTAAAAAATAATATAAATCAAAGGAATAAATAGAAAAACACATACCTTTAGCTTATTACTATCGTTAATAAAGATGTAGGCTATAAGAAATGTGAAGGTGTCCAATGTAGGGAACACTAGATGAACCTGTAGAAGTTAGTGCAAAAAATAGCCAAAAATCAAAATTTTGAAATAGAGCCATGTAGAAGTTAGGAATAATAAAGAAGACAATTGTAAATTTAGGATTGGTAAAGTAAGTTTTTTTAGAGTATTGAAGGAAAATAAATGGCAAATGAATGACAAATGATTGGCAAATGAATGAAAAATGATGGAAAATGATAAGAGATAAATGACAAATGATATTGAATAAATGACAAATGATATTGGAAAGCATGTAAAACATAAATGACAAAAAGGAATGGTAATGCAATAAAAATCTAAAAAAGATATGTAAAAAATTGAAAAGTAAGCTCATGTAAGATAGGCAAAGAGGAAAACATGAAATAAATAAAATGAGATGTAATTGAAGATGGAAGACAAACATAAAGAAGGCATATATGTAATAATGGTAAAAGGGTACAGAATCAAATTTCCATAATAGAAGGGTAGTACAATAATAACAAATGAAGTAAAAGAGTGATCCGTAGCTACTCAAACATGTTGTTTTGTTCTATGGATAGATAAAACTAAAATAAGGTAATGCTAGCATGTTTTTAAAGAGATTAATACGAAGGAATAATTAGAAGAGGGATGATAGATTTGGAATCACAATTTGCCCGTCAAGGGGGAAATGAAATGGGTGGAGGGGAGAATTAAAGAAAAACCAAGGTAGAGGAAATTTTTATCAAATTCAAGACACTCAAATTAGGTTTGTAAAAAAATAAGACTGTCGACCTTAAGGACTCTAAATAACTTATCTTAGACACACATGTCTTAGGTCAAAAAATGAAGTATATAGATCATCCCATGAAGGATCAATGTATGAAAATTAAAATGGACATACCTTCCCACAATGTGTTTGTCATTCTTCAGGACCCCTTATAGAGCCATTGGTGAAATATGAATACTAGGTACTTGCATGAGAAAGTAGGTAGTACCATTGAGATTTTTTAAATCCCCTATTCCAATCTACTGTCCTACGGCACCCCAAAGGACCTCGGCTCTATGTGAGGCCAACTATGGAGTTTGAGCTTTGATTAAAGATAGGAAATGTGTTTGGAATTACATATTTTGGTTTGAATTTGAATTTTAAAATTTGTATGTTGCCTTTTAAAAATCATTACCTTTTGTTTCAAATGATTTGTATTTTAACTTTTTTGATGCCTTTTTCTATTCCTCCACGCATATTTGGAAATCCGAACATGGGTACTAAAGATGAATTTCATTCGAATACTTGGGACACGATTTATAATAAATATAACTTCAAATATCATGGGGTCCAAGAGTCTCATAAATATAGGTAAAATAAAAGTGTTATCTTGACTTCGACCTTGTTTTATCGAATGTGGAGTGAAAGAAAGGGGAAAAACAAGAGGAATGATATATGGAACAATTTAAATTTCTTTAAGTCAGAAAAATTGTGGCAAAGGGAAAAAATAAGGAATACAATGATAACAAATGTGTGATTCCTACCATAATAATGAGGGAGATGGATGAAAACATGTTAAAATAGAGTGTTTGTAGATTCTGTCAAGCAAAAGAAGCAAAAGATAAAGTTGAGAACAAGGATCAAGAACATGAGAAGGGGATAAAATTATGAGGAGGAGGGAGGTTTCCTATCAATAGTCTTACACTTTAAATTCATAAAATAGAAACCCAAGGGGTGGTAACAATCAACTGAAAGATAAAGTAAGGTAAGCAAAAAGATGGTAGTTTTATGAGGGATGTCATGTCGTATCTGTGATCTTATAAATAAACTCATAAAATAAAAACCCAAGGGGGTGCCAAAAGAGAAATGTCAAAATATAAAGAAGACTATGGTACATCAAGAGGTAATTACTAAAGAAAGGGGAAAAAAATTATAATAAATCTACCAAGGCAAAGAGTGACAAAAAGAAAAATGAAAGAGGTATACAAAGACAAAAATGAAAATAAATGCCAAATGTAATGTGAAATAAAATCAAAGAATATAAAATGAAAGTAAAGGAAGGAAAGAAAGAAAAATACACAAAAACAAAGAAATATGAGACAAGAGAGCAAGTAAGATCTATGGTAACATTTGTATCAAATATGAGAATGTGAATTACAATTCTATAAGTCTGAAAATGTTTCTTAAAGCTAGATTTATTTGTTATTATGCATTTTATAATAAGAGTGGGAATTGAGATATTCCCTAATGGGTAAGTAGATGTAGGGATGGGCATCATAAGATTCCACAAAGTCTAAATGGACATGTGGATGGGCATCACAAGATGCCCTAACATGTGAGTTGGATTGAGGTAACATTGAACCATTAAAAAGGTTTGCATTGGGTTGGCAAGTGCATTTAGAGATAGTCAAATGTGTTGGTTTGGTATATTTTAAGGATGTTCAATGTGACATATGATGTGTAGGAAAATTATGAAGAGGTAAAGGAGGACCATGTATGATATGAATTGGAGTACGCATTCGAACTAGGTACTCTTTTGGTTCATGTGACCTAAGAGGTTGAGGTTCAATGGATGAAACAATAAGTTTAAAGTTATTCATGTTAATTATCCTTTCATTATTGGTTTAGAAAGAAGGATAAATATTGTTTTGAACAAAATTAGTAGATGAGGTATAGGTATGGGATAATTATTTTTTATTAGGTAGTCAATGTTGATGTGATTTTGGTTCTTGAGATTGAATTTAAGAAGCTTGAATATAGTCTTGATAACATTATTTTATGAGAGTATCAAGATATAAATGTAGACCAATCAAGGAAAAAAGAAAAAAATGGTGAAGATCATGACAATACTTATGAGAATAACCTATAGTAGCATGCCACCAATAAAACTTATCAAGATTGTACCCTTTTGGAGGTGGTTTGGAAGGATTAAAGCTCATGAGTTTGGAAGGTGGTAATTTATTTTGAAGTTATACTAGACTCAAAGGAGGGTGAGTTGGGTTAAAACTGGTTAAATTGGATGTTCCACTTTGAGGTTGGGGAGGCTTGGATGAATAAATTTTATGAGAAGATGATTGGAAGGATACTTTAGTAGTTATTTTAGATGGTTCAAATTGAGGCATAAGAAAGTCTTACACTTTCTCTTAGTCTAAGGATTCTTCTAAAATTTTAGGTGAAAAGATTCAAACTTTTTATTAAAGGGGAGGTTTTAAAGTAGTGAAAAATAGTTTTAAAAGAGTATCTTCATTCATGTTATGGTCTAATTTTTGAGAAAGAGACTTCCATCATTTGATGAAAGTGTGAGAAAATTCCTTAGGAAGTTATTTGGTATCGATGAAATGACTAAGGTAGTTTTCAAGAAGGTCATTATGTTGGAATTCCTTCACTAGAGCATTGATTAAATCCTCTATTTGTGAAATGGAAAGTATAGGAGGTTGGTTGTACCATTCAAGTGCATCACCAACAAGGGTTTTGGCTAAGAGCTTGGTGGTATGAAAAGTGTTAGTTTAAACCAATTCCTTAAAGAGATTACCAAAATACTTAATAAATATAGTAGGATACCTAGTCCTATTATATGTGATAGTTGGAGAAATGTTTCCAATATATATAGCTACAATTAATGGGGATAAAGGTTCATTTTTAAGATGTTTAATCATTTTGTTATTTATTGGATGTTGAGGGATGATATTCCCATTGTCATATCTAAGAGGAGGTGAAAAATTTGTATTCGGTTGAGACGTGATGACTTGAGGTGGTTGAATAATCATGTTACATAGATATTGTTTCTTGTTTGTCACTCGATATTTATTGGTTGTTTGCATGATGTTCATTTGTTATATGACTTGGGTAAGAAGTTGAGTTTTATCAATAGGTGGGTTTTAAGGTGGGGTATTAATGTTGGTAGGAAAAATATTGGTAGTGTTGGTGGGAGGATTATTCTTTTTAGGTGGAGGATTCCCAAAATTGGTATCAAGAGGAGGATTATGATGAATTACCTCAACTACATTGCATTATGTAGTGAGTGGTTTTGGTTTAGGAGAAGGAGAAGGAATAAATTGGATAGTTTCATCTAAATTAATGAAAAAAGTGAGGTTATTATCCAAATCCTTGATTATGCAATGTTTTGAACTAAGGGAAGGATACAAATATGTCATCATGAGGAAACAAGACTAGATAACCATAAAAGGGGAACAAAAAGTGATAGAAAATAAGACAGGGTCAACTAGGTCGATCTTGTATAGAAAATAGGAGCTGAAAAAGGATTTGAAAATAGTATATGGTCAAAAGATTTGATCTTGTATATCAAATAGATGATGAAAAATGTTTTCAGACAATACAAGGTCCATTGGGTCGATCCTATATAGTGAATAGAGGCTAGAAATAGGCAGATTACTTATTTTGCCTATATCTTTGTTTCTATGCATTCATTTTGCAAACAATAAAATGTGTTGGATTCATGATTATGTAGAGAATGAAAATACGAAATATGATAAATTTAATATAAAGTTATGAATTAAAAAAATATAATATTTTAAATTAATTTAAAGAAGTAAAAACATAAAGAAAACAAATAATCAATTAGATGAACAGTGGTCAATCCAATTGAGGCACACAAAGTAAAACCTTGCATTAACATTGACTAGTGCAAGTTTTTTCACACATAATTTAGAAAAGAGAAAGTAATTAACTTGGAAAGTAAATATAACTAGTTTGTAAACTTGATTATTTATTATATTATTAAGATATTATTTTAGATGTCAATGGAAGTTGTCTATAAGCAAGGTACTAGATAGTAATCTAAGGATGGTTTCTAGTAGTTTGTCTGAAAGAGACTATAGTGAAAATGATACAAGCTATGTATTGGGTCCCACCCCTTACTTCTCACATCATAGTGATAAGGGTTTTAGGTTCTTATCCAGAATATAATGTGAACTATGCTTTATACTTAACCAAAGCATCAAGTCAGCGTCCCCCTTGGTGATGAAATTCAAGTAGGTTGGCCTAGGGTAGAAAGAATGTTAAAGTTCTTATTTACGATTTTGTGATTTGGTCATGTGTACATAAATTAGAAATAGTGAAACTAAGTGATTAACTAAAAATCCCCTAATTAAACTATATGACTTATTCTAAGCATGCAAGGAACATGAAAAGAAATATGTGAGCTAATTACTAACAAATATAAGGTTAGTTCCAATTTGAAACAAGGTATAGTGTTGAATCTATATCCATAAAATATAGAACAAGGTCAACATGGTCAAACCCATACTATAAATCAAAGTCTAAAATGAACTAGGTCAGTAGGGTTGATCTAGTTGTTTCAAATAACATACAAAATAGAGAACTGGGTCGATAGGGTCGATATAGTTGACTATGCAAGGGAAATTTTAAAGACTACAAAATTTGAAAGGAAAGACATACAAGAAAGAAACAAAGAGGTAGAAAGGAACCTTGGTGGAATAGAGATGCAATGAAGGAATATCGATGATGAAGAACCTTGAAGTATGATTTTGAAACATGTAAACTCAGTTGATAGGATTGATCAAGCTATGTAGGAACTTGTTATAAAGTGCTAAAACTATAAGTGGTCAACTAGGTCAAACTAATTGGTTGAATTGGATGTCTGAAAGGCTAGAAACCTATATTAGGTTGACTAGGTCAATCCAATTATCTATTCCTAGAAACCTATGCATAGATAAAATTAGTTTGGTTGATAGAATTGATCCAATATGTCAAAATATATGATAGAAATGATGATCAAAAGAATGAAATAAAGTGAAAGAAATCCTACCAGGTTTAGTTTCATGTTGGGTTTACCATAATATGTCATTAAAAATGCATCATGTCTATAAATCAATCTTGGCTCGAAGAATATAGAGCATACCTACACTTTGGATTGGGGATACACTTGTTGAGTGGGAGCATGACCAATATGGGGATCTACTAGACCCGATTAGGGGATCACTTGTCACAAAAATCATGCTAGGAAGGGTTTAAAAGTCTATAGTCCAACACAATTACACAACAATCTGAATAGAGTCCTAAGGTATAAAACATTAACTATTTTCTAATAAAAAGGAAATAAATATAATCTAGTGCACACCGAAGCTTGTGGCGTAAATTAGGGGTTAGAAATAATAAAGCAAATTAAACTAAACATGTAGTATAAGACACGTACTCACATTAATGTATACAAAATCCTAATACATGGGAGAAGAATACAAATAGATTATCTATCTACTTTACAAAGGAAAAATAAAGTTAGGAATATTTACCTTTGAAGACAAACCCACCAAGCCTCAATCTTTCCCTTAGCCAAGATGCTTTATAAGAGATTGTTGTAGTATGTAAGGATAACCAAGATATATTATCTCTAGGGTACATAACCTATCTAAACATCTAAAATACTTCTCCACAAGATAATATTTATATCTCCAATGAATGTATGAAACCCTAATCTATATTCCCAAAGTAGAATGGTCAATAAGTAGATGTTCATTTGCACTTCTTCATTAATAATTTTTATCTTATGAAATGGTTGGAAATGAGCTTGTATATATAAGCGAATCTTGCCCTAAATCCTCTTGGAAATGCCAATTGTATAGGGTTGAGCAAGTCGACCCAGTTTGTTATCGAGGATAATTCACTAGGTTTGAGCTAGGTCGGTTGAAATGGTAAGAATCTAAGAAAATGAAAAATACCCCTAAAATATAGTGGGTCAACCTAGTTGACTTAATACAAGTGACTATCCAAAAGGGTTTTAAGTCAAGAAAAAGAGGATGGAAAGAGGAAAAAGATTGAAAGAGGTAGGAATGAAAAGAGTAAGCTTAAAGTAAATGGTTTTAGGAGATAAGTGTGTAGATGGAAAGTGGAAAAAGGGATAAAAATATTATGAATCACTAATTGTCTACCCACCTCTTTATAAGTGCACTCCTTAGGGCATGCACTCAGAGAGATTGAGACTTGATAGGTTCCTACAAGAAACAAAATTTTAGTAATCAATAAAATTTTGAAAATATTATGTGTATATATATGCCCCACTCAAATCTCATCATGTGTCACATAAGTGCAACACAAAATGGTGCTTTGAGATAAAACATAATAACACACAACATTAATGCTAAGTAAAGTACAGTTGCAAAAAATAGATAAATGAAAGGACTAAATTGAAAAACACATACCTTTAACTTACCTTAGTGTTGTAGATAAAGACGTAGACTATAATAAATGTGAAGGTGTCAAATGTAGGGAACACTAGATGAACTTGGAGAAGTTAGTACAAAAAATAGACAAAAATCAAAATTGTGGAATATAGGCATGCAATAGTTATGAATGACAAAGAAGATAATTGTCAATTTAGGATTGGTGAATAAAGGTTTTCTTATAATATTAAAGGAAACTAAATGACAAAGGAATGGCAAATGAATGATAAATTATTGGCAAATGAATGAAAATTGATGAAAATTGATAAGAAATAAATGACAAATGATATTGAATAAATGAAAAATGATATTGGAAAGCATGTAAAACATAAATGGAAAAAAGGAATATTAATGCAAGAAAACTCGAAAAAAGATATGTAAGAAAGTAAAAAGTAAGCTCATGTAAGTTAGACGAAAAGAAAAACATGAAATAAACAAAATGAGATGTAATTGAAGATGGAAGAAAAACATGAAGAAGTCATATATGTAATAATGGATAAAAGGTGCAGACTTAGCTTTCCATAATAGAAGGGTAGTAAAATAATGATAAATGAAAGAAAAGATTGATCCATAGTTACTCAAACATGTTGTTTTACTCTAAGGATAGATAAACTAAAAAAATTTAATGCTACTATGTTTTTAAAGAGTTGAAGGAGAAGGAATAATTAGAAGAGGAAAGACAAATTTGAAATCATAATTTTCCTATCAAGTGGGGAAATGAAATGGGTGGAGGGGAGAATGAAGGAAAAACCAAGGTAGAGGAACTTTTTATCAAAATCAAGAGACTCAAATTAGGTTTTTCAAAAATAGAGGACTGCCAACCTTAAGGACTCTAAAGAAATTCTCTTAGCCACACAAGTCTTTGGTCAACAAATGAAATATATAGATCGTCTCATGAAGGCTAAATGCATGAAAATTAAAATGGACCTACATTCTTACAATGTGTTCCCCATTCTTTAGGACCACTTATGGAGATGTCTATCTACTATGAATATTGGGTACTTTCATGAGAAAGTAGGTATCACCATAGAGATTTTTAAAATCCCCTATTCTAATCTACTAGCCTACCACACCCCAAAGGACCTCAACTCTCTATGAGGCCAACTGTGGAGTTTGAGCTTCGATTAGAGATAGGAAATGTGATTGAAATCACATCTTTTGATGTGAATTTGACTTTTGAAAATTTTATGTTGCCTTTTAGTGATCATTGCCTTTTGTGTCAAATGATTTGGCTTTTAAATTTATTAATGGATTTTTCTATTCCTCCTCTATATGGATTTATAAAACCAAACATGGGTGCTAAAGATGACTTTAATTTGAATACTTGGGACATGGTTGCTAAGAAAGATAACTTCAAATAGCATGGGGTCTAAGAGTCTCATAAATCTAGGTAAAATAAAAATGCTATCATGACTTTGACCTTGATTTATCCAATGTGTTGTGAAATAAAGGGGGAAATCAAGAGGAATGACATATGTAACAATTTAAATTTCTTCAAATCACAATAAATGTGACAAAAGGAAAAAAGAAGGGATACGATGATAGCAAATGTGTGATCCCATATCATAAGAATGAGGGAAATGGAGGAAAACATGCTAACATAGAGTGTTTGAAAATTCTAAATAAAAAAATAAGTAAAAGATGAAGTTGAGAATAAGGATCAAGAACTTGAGAAGGGGATAAAATTATGAGGAGGGTTGTGTTCTATGCATGGTATTACATTATACCTTCAAAAAAGAGAAACCCAAGGGGTGCCAACAATCAAGTTAAAGATAAATTAAGGTAAGAAAAAATATGGTAGTTTTTTTAGGGATGTCAGGTCCTATCCATGATCTTATAAAGCAACTCACAAAAGAAAAACCCAAGGGGGTACCAAAAGAGAAATGTCAAAAGATAAAAATGGCTATGGTACATCAAGAGGTAAATTCTAAATAAAAGGTAAAAAATGATCATAAAGTTACTGAGCTAAAGAGTGACATAAAAAGAAAAATGAAAGAGGTATATAAATTCAAAAATGAAAACAAATGTCAAATCTAATGTGGAATAAAACAAAAGAATGTAAAGGAGAACAATGATGCTAGTAAAATCAAAGTAAAGGAAATAAAGAAAAAATGACAAAAACAAAGAAACATGAGACAAGAGAAAAATTAAGACCTATGCTAACATTTGTATCAAAGATGAGCATGTGAAATACAAGTCTATAAGTCTTGAAAGGTTTCTTGAAGCTATATTTGTTTGTTACTATGCATGGTAGAATAAGAGTGCGAATTGCAAGATGACCCAATGGATACATGGATGTAGCGATGGGTATCACAAGATGCCCCAATGTCTAAAGGGAAATGTAGATGGGCATCGCAAGATGGCCCAATCTGTGAGTTAGAGTAAGGTAAAATTGATCTATTAAAAAGGTTTACATTGGGTTGGCAAGTGCATTTGGAGATAGGCAAATGTTTTGGTTTGGTAGATTTTAAGGATGTTGAATGTTACATATGATGTGTAGGAAAGGTAAGAAGAGATAAAGGATGACCATCTATGATATGCATTGAAGTAGGCATTTGAACTAGGTACTTTTTTGGTTCATGTGACCTAAAAAGTTGAGGTTCAATGGATGCAACAATATGTTTAACATTTTTCATGTTAGATATCCTTTCCTTATTGGTGTAGGAAGAAGGATCAATTATGGTTTGAATGAAATTAGTAGACAAGGTATAGGTATGGGATAATTATTGTTATTCATTAGGTAGATGATGTTGATGTGATTATGGTTCTTGAGATTAACTTTGAGAAGGTTGAATATAGTCTTTATAACATTGTTTTGTGAAAGTATCAAGATTGAAATGTAGACCAAGCAAGGAAGAAAGAAGAAATCAGTGAAGATCACAACAAGACGCATGAGAATGACTTATAGTAGCATGCCACCAACAAAAATTATCAAGATTGTACCATTTTGGAGGATGTTTAGAATGATCAAAGATCATGATTTTAAAGGGTGGTAATTTATTCTTATGTTGTTCTAGACTCGACGGAGGGTGGGTTGGGTTAGATTTGTTTGAATTGGATTCTCAACTTTGAGGTTGGGGAGGGTTGGATGAATTAATGTTATGAGAAGATGATTGGAAAGATACTTTAGTAGTTGTTTGAGATGGTTAAAATTGAGTCATAAAAAAGTCTTACCTTTTTTCTTGGTATAAGGCTTCTTCTAAAATTTTAGGTGAAAAGATTCAAACTTTGTATTAAAGGGGGGGTTTAAGAGAAGTGAGAAATAGTTTTAAAAGAGTGTATTCATTCATGTTACGGTCCATTTTATGACCAAGAGACTTCCATCATTTGATGAAAATGTGAGAAAATTCCTTAGGAAGTTGTTTGGCATTGATGAAATACTAAGAAATTTTTTAGGGAGGTCATCATGTTAGAATTACTTCACTAGAGCATTGATTAAATCCTCTAGTTGTGAGATGGAATATATGTTAGTGTAGGTTTTTATTTTTCCTTATTATTTAATTAAGGAAATTATATATTTGTGCATACATGGAGTTTTCCTACATTCCTGGGATAGGCTAGTTTATGTGGAGATGTGTGTCATAGATGTGTCATAGGTGTCATAAGAATGTCATAAGTAACTCCTTTGACCGGCTATTCTAGGTATGGGTGTTACTTCTCTATTCTTAGCACCCTGTCACCACCTTTCACGAAGGAGTTACAGTCTATTCTTGGGGTGATTTGACCACCTTTTGTGGAGGAGTTACTTACATGCTCTCCTATATGTATTATTCACTTTGGCCATCTTACGTTAATAGAATATTGGCTTTTCTCCAAATTGTCTATGTAATTGTCTCTTGTTTGATTTCATTTACTTTAGCATTTTATGGTATTCACTTACTTCGTCCTGTGCAACCATGACTCGTGCATCCTCATTATTCGGACCTTGGTGAATCCTCTGATATGGTATCAGAGCCATCTCGATAACTAGTTGTCTATTTTGTTATTGCTTTCATTGAAATCTAGAGCTTTGTTAAGGCATTTTTTTTGTGAAATTTGAAATTTTTTGAGAGATATTGCTAGTTCTCTATGCTATTTTTTCTTCCATGGCTTGTTTGGTCTCTCCATATACATGCAAGCCTATGATGACATCATTTCCCAGATCTATGTGATCCAGATCTGCTCTAGGGCTATTTTCCACCGCACTTGGCATTGGAAGTGGTTGTTGAAGGATCTACGTTAGAGGAAGTAAACCTACGTTGGACTGGTTTTTTCTCCATTTCAAATCTAAACGTGCTCTCTTATATGTATTCTTCACTTTGGCCATCTTAAGTTAATGGAATATTGGCTTTTCTCCAAATTGTCGATGCAATTGTCTCTTATTTGATTTCATTTACTTTAAAATTTCATGGTATTCACTTGCTTCGTCTCATGCAACCGTGAATCATGCATCCTCGTTATTCAGAGCTTGGTGAATCCTCTGATATGGTATCAGAGCAACCCCGTTAATTGGTTGTCTATTTTGCTATTGCTTTCACTGAAATCTAGAGCTTTGTTAAGGCATTTTTTTTGTGAAATTTAAAAATTTCCAGGAGATATTGCTAGTTCTTTGTGATATTGTTCCTTCCATGACTTGTTTGGTCTCTCCATATACATGCATGCCTATGATGGCATCATTTCCCAGATCTGTGTGATCCAGATCTGCTCCAGGGCTATTTTCCACGACACTTGGCATTGGAAGTGGTTGTTGAAGGATCTATGTTGGAGGAGGTAATCCTGCATTGGACTGGTTTTTTCTCCATTTCAAATCTGAAGGCATTGATTTCTACATTGAATTTGTACTTTGGCATCATTTATTTGATAGATACGTTGCAAGTTTGGAAGCTTGACACTCAAAATAAGATCTGTCTATTCCCTATCATTATTTCCATCAGCATGTTGAGATCTGCTAAAGGCATTCTGTGATCTTGGGGTTGGAAAGAGAATCTAAGCTTGAAAAGCCTTGTGTTTCATTTGCACATCTTGCTCATGTGATTGCTTGCAGGTATTTTTGCCAGAACTATTTTTTTTTTAAATGACACACTTTTTCACTTTGGCGCCCCTTTCCTTGTTTGGCATCCCATGTGGGCCCTTAAATACTTGGCAATCCATTAAATTCTATCTTTTACTTTAATTTTTTAGTTAAAATTGACTTGTCCAAAAAAAAAAAATTAGTCAATTTCACTGAGTATTGAGTATTTTAGACAATTTTTAAGTTTTGATAATTTGGGGGTTTAAATTTAAACTTGTATCTTCGTCTGTCGAAGACCAAGGGTGAGGCCCAGGTTGGCAGGAGGCCAATTCCCCCTCACAAAGACCTCCTTTGGATTCCTCACTCTGTGCCGAGTCCAACAAGTGGTTGGAAGGCCACTTTCTCTCTCAAAATAGGCATTTTTTTAATGTTTTAGTTCTATTTTTTTGCAAAAATACTAGTTTACGGGAAATTGATTCTTTAATATCTTGCAAACGGTAGCTTGGATTTAGGTGCCATCTTTTACAAAAGTGTTTGTATTTCAATTATCCATAGTGTAGGCTTATTATTTATTAAAAATGCACTAGTTTATAAAGTACCTAAAACTTGGGTCTCTCGAGACGCATTTTCGAGTGAATCCGATGTCCTGTTTGCTTAAAGTCTTGCACTGATTGCTCTAAGATGCATTCTCGGCTGATCCCGACGTATTTTGAGCATGAAATTGCATATTTGGGGGGGCTCAACATTTCGGGGGGCGGGAGTGTGATTGCTTTTCAGCACTTGCAATCTTTACTTTCATTCTCCTTTTTGCATAATTTCACAACTTGAAATCAACACAAATTCACCTAAATTCAACTTAAAATTGATTATTTTCAACTTAAAATGCTAACACCCTTCAAATATCATGAATGGAAGGTTAAAATGTCAATCATTCTTAGAAGTAAATAGTTGTATAAAATCAACATGGGTACTAAAGTAGAACCCATCACTGATGCTGAAAAGGTCAAGTGGTATAACCGTAGTGATGAAGCCTATGGATTACTAAGCTTATTTGTGTCTCCAAAACTTCTCTTCCATTTTGAAACCTCCAAGACTCCCAAAGACATATGGGACACCCTAGAAACCTTATTTGGGAAGCTTGATGAGATGAGAGGTCATGAGCTCAAAAATGAACTCATAAGTCTAAGTCCTAGCAACTTTGACACCCTACAAGACTTCTTCACTAAGTTTAAGGCCCTTAAATTGCAATTTAAATAATGAGGGATAGATAAGAAAGATGATCAACTCATCCTTTCTATTCTCACAAAGTTAGGTTCAAGCTATTCAATCTTTGTCTCCACTTTCCATGCCACAAAAAGTGCCCTTGGCACTACATGGAAAATGCCTTCTTTGGATTCATTCATTGTTGACTTGACTAGGGAGAAAGATAAGCTAATTCAAATGGGGATAATGAAGTCTACTCAACCACAAGCTTTGATAGCTGGAAATGGTAAGGATAAGACTTCAACATAGGAGAAAAAGAAAAAGAACAAGGACCAAGAGAAGAAGAAAGAAAATAACAATCCTACCAAAAACAACACTGAGCCTTCCTCCTCCAATGCTAAACCTAAGAAGGAGAAAGTTAAGTGTGCCTATTTTAATAAGACAGGGCATGATGAACACAAATGCATGAAGAAACAAATAGATCACCTAACTCATCTTCTAGAGAAGCACAACATAAGTGTTCTTGAGTCCATCAAGCAGAATTCATCCACCCAATATTCTACCAAGGTAAAAGGCAAGGATAAGGAGAAATAAAAGTGCAAGGCCCTTGTAGCAACTACAACTTCTACAACATCATGGGTCATTGATTTGGGTGCTTCTCACCACATAGGCTCTTCACTAGTTGAGTTTTCATCTTTAGGGCCTTGTAGCATGACTTCAATTAGTTTGGGTGATGACACATCAATTTTTGTTGTAGGGAGAGGGTTAGTTTAAATGGAAGGAGGGACATTCAATAATGTTCTAAGTGTTCCTTCTTTTTCAACCAATCACCTATCAGTGTACTAAATCACTCACATTGGTTGGGGCATGAGAGTTGAGTTTTTTTCTAGATTCAGTGGCTATCAGGGAGTTGCATAGTGATACTACAGTGGTAGTGGGTAAGGTAGATCATGAAGTAAGGTTATACACCTCACATTTTGCACCTGATTCTTCTCCAACAACATTTTTGACTCATTTAGATGGAGTTAGCAAATTATGGCATGAGCGATTTAGCCACCTTAACTACCACTACTTTGAGCAACTTTGTAAACATGACATGATCATTGGCTTGCCTCGTGTCCAATTCTCAAAATGACTTTGCGAGGGGTGCTCCCTTTGGAAGCATCCTGAAGCAAAATTTGACAAAGGCAAAGCTTGGAGGGCTTCACAACCTTTAGAGTTAATCCACAGTGATGTATCGGGACCCTTTACCAAACCATCTTTCACAAGGGCCAAGCACATCATCACTTTCATTGATGATTTCTATAGGTACACTTGGATATATTTTCTAAAATAAAAATCTGAAGTGTTTGAAAATTTTCTAGACTTCAAGGCTCTTGTTGAGAAATAGAGTGAGAAATCCATCAAGGTTCTTCAAACTAATAATGGGGGGGAGTATGTCAACAACAAGTTTGAGCATTTTTACACCATAGAGGGGATTGATTTGCAATGCACATTCACTTATAGTCCTTCACATAATGGAGTTATAGAATGCAAAAATAGGTTCTTGAAAGAGATGGGTAGCTATATGATTCACTTCAAATCCTTAGCACTATAGTACTAGGCCAAAGCCATCAATTGTGCTTGCTACATTCAAAGCTTGGCATAAAAAGAAACCTAATGTTGAGCACCTTAGGGTTTTTAGATCCCCAGCCATGGCCTACATACCAAAGAAGAAATACAAAGCTATGGAATGTCAGTCCAAGCCTTGCATCTCTATAGGATATCCAGATGGTGTTAAGGGGTATCACCTTTTAGATCCAGTCACTCATGAGTTATTCATCGAGAGAAGTGTCCATTTTCAAGAGAGTCTTAGAGACTCAACACTTGGCACTTCTTTTCCCTCATCAGATCTACTTCTTCATGATGATTCTTCATCATATTCAAATCAGCCACAACAGGTTCTTGAGCCAGAGACATCTTCTTCTTCTTCAAGTTTAGATAGTGAGGATAGTGATGTAGAGTCATCCACCTCTAGTTAGTCAGAGAATGAGGAGTTAATACCTAACTCACCCACTTTCAGTCCACTTTGGGCTAGACAGACACTTGAGAGTGTTGACACTTGGGCAGTAGATCTCACAGATGACAAATGTACTAGGGGGGATTTTCAGAGAGATCCACATGCCTTCTTTGCTTCAATTTTAGATCCATAGACTTTTTGAGAGGCATTGGGAGTACATGAGTGGGATAGTGCTATGGAAGAAGAATATTCTTCCTTAATCAGAAATCACACTTGGGACTTGAATTCACTTCCTAAGGGAAGGAAGATGGTTTGATGTAGGTGGATATATCGGACCAAGTTTATAGCAGATGGGTCAGTTGATAAGTACAAGGTGCAAATGGTTGCCAAGGCTTTCTCACAGGTGGTAGGCATTGACTACTCAGAGACCTTTGCACCCATTGCAAGGATGACTTTTATCTGACTCAACTTGGCTATTTCCATAACACATGGTTGGGATGTGCACTAGATAGATGTGAAGAGTGCCTTTCTTCATGGAGACCTAGAGGAGGAGATCTACATGGAGCAACCGCTAGGATTTGTTCAGGATTCTTCCTTAGTATGCAGACTTAAGAAATCTATCTATGGCCTCAAACATGTCCTTCAGGCTTGGTATGCCAAGATGGATTACTTCCTTCTCACAGCAGGTTTCATTAGGTTCCATTCTGACCCCAATGTCTACTTCTTGTGATATGATGATTCACTCTTGATTTTGGTTCTATATGTTGATGACCTTTTGATCATCGAGAGTTATTCATCTACTATTGCAGCAGTGAAGGCATCTCTCTAGGATAGATTTGACAAGATAGACTTGGGTTTGTTGCAATACTTCCTTGGCATCGAGATCTCATAATTAGATTCAGGGATTTCTCTTACATAGCCTAAGTATGCTCTTGACTTATTGGCTTAGTTTCACATGGCTGATTACAAGCCATCTCTGACTCCCTTTCTATCAGGAGTCAAGCTTGAGGCTGACTATTCTTAACCATTGGTTGATGCCACTCGGTATCGATAACTTGTTAGTAGTCTCATCTGCTTGACTCACACTAGGGCTGACATATCATATGCAGTGGGACTTGTCTCTAGATTTATGCAAGAACCTCATGAGCTGCATTGGAAAGCAACTAAGAAGATCTTGCATTACATACAGGGTTCACATAGATACATGATTCTTTACAAATTTGGCATAGAGGTTGACTTGGTTGGATATACAGATTTAGACTGGGCTAACAATTCATAGATTCACAATTCTACTTCTGGTTACAGTTTCTCTCTAAGTTCTGGTCCTATCAGTTAGTCTAGCAAGAAGCAACATGCTATTGCTATATCATCCATAGAGGTAGAGTACAGGGGAGCTATTAATGTAGCTACTGAGGCTATTTGGCTTCAGGGGATTCTTTTTAAGTTTGGCATTCCTATCAAGTAGCCCACCATCATTTATTGTGACAACTAGAGTACCATTCAGATTTTTAGGAATCTAGTTCAGCACTAGCAGACCAAGCACATAGAGATTCACATGCATTTTAGTTAGGAGCTTATTCATAGTTAGGTCATTGACTTAATCTTTTGCCAGTCTTCGGATCAGTTTGCAGACATCTTCACCAAACCTTTCACCGAAAGCAAGTTCATTCATCTACGAGCTCTTTTTGGGGTCCAGTCTACATCTACAACATCATCTTCAGGGGAGGCCTTCTAGCCTTCTCATTTATTTATGTCTCTCTTTTGGGGGAGAGTCTTTTCCTACGGGTTTTCTCCTTTTCTATATCTTATGGGAGATTGATTTTGTACATGGGTACCTCATCAGGCCTAGTTACAAGGACCCATTTTATATTTCTACACTGCCCACCTAACCTGCGGTTATAGGGGGTGTTAGTGTAGGTTTTTATTTTTGCTTATTATTTAATTAGGGAAATTATATATTTGTGCATACATGCAGTTTTCCTACATTCATGGGATAGGATAGCTTATGTGGAGATGTGTATCATAGATGTGTCATAGGTGTCACAAAAATGTCATAAGTAACTCTTTTGACCAGCTATTCTGGGTATGGGAGTTACTTCTCTATTCTTAGCACCGTGTCACCACCTTTCATGGAGGAGTTACAGTCTATTATTAGGGTGCTTTGACCACCTTTTGTGGAGGAGTTACTTATGTGCTCTCCTATATGTATTCTTCACTTTGGCCATCTTACGTTAATGGAATATTGGCTTTTCTCTAAATTGTCTATGCAATTGTCTCTTGTTTGATTTCATTTACTTTAGCATTTTGTGGTATTCACTTGCTTCATCCCATGCAACCATGACTCATGTATCCTCGTTATTCAGACATTGGCAAATCCTCTGATAATATATAGGAGGTTGGTTGTACCATTAAAGTACATCACCAACAAGGGTTTTGGCTAAGAGCTTGGTGGTAGTAAAAGTGTTAACTTAGACCCATTCCTTAAAGAGATTACCAAAAGACTTAAGAAAGATAGTAGGATCCTTAGCCACATTATATGTGATAGTTGGAGAAATGTTTCAAATATATGTAGTTACAATGAATGGGGTAGCCCCATTATATGTGATAGCCCCATTTTGAAGATTTTGAACCATTCTTTTATTTATTGGAGGTTGATGGATGATATTCCAATTAGCATATCTAAGAAGAGGAGGGACACAATTTGTATTTGGTTGAGACATGATGACTTGAGGTGGTTGAATAATCATGTTGCATAGATGTTGTTTCATGTTCATCACTTGAGATTGATTAGTTGTTTGCATGATGCTCATTTGCTATATGACTTGAGAAAGAAGTTGAGTTATATCAATAGGTAGGTTTTAAGGTGGGGTATTAGTGTTGGTAGGAAAATTATTGGTAGTGTTGTTGGGAGGAAGATTATTTTTAGGTGGAGGATTCCCAAAATTAGTATTTAGAGGATGATTAGGATGAATTACCTCAACTACATTGCATTGTGTAGTGAGTGGTTTTGGTTTAGGAGATGGAGAAGGAAAAATTAGATATTTTTATCTAAAGTAATGAAATAAGTGAGGTTATTATCCAAATCCTTGATTATGTAATGTTTTAGAATAAGCGAAGGCTGAAAATATGTCATCATGATGAAACAAGACTAGATAACCACACAAGAGGAACAAAAAGTGATAGAAAACAATACAGGGTCAACTAGGTTGATCCTGTATAGAAAATAGAGGCTAAAAAAAGATCTAAAAATAGTATAGGGTCAACTGGGTCGATCTTGTACAGTGAATAAAGAATAAAAATGAGAAAATTCCTTGTTTTACCTATATCTTTGTTTCTACTCTTCCATTTTGCAAACCATAAAATGCATTAGATTCATGATGACATAGAGAAAGAAAATAAGAAAGATGGTAAAGTTGATAGAAATTTGTGAATTAAAACAATATAATTTTTTCAAGTAATGTAACAAAGTAAAAATATAAAGGAAATAAATAATCAATTGGATCAACATTGATCAATCTAAATGATGCACACAAAGCAAAACCTTACATTAACACTAGCTAATCCAAGTTTTTGCACACATAATTAAGTAAAGAGAAAGCAATCAACTAGGAAAGTTAATCTAACTAATTGGTCAATTTGATTGTTTATTAAATTATTAAGATATGATTTTAGATGTGATTGGAAGTTGGCTATAATCAAGGTACTAGATATTAATCTAAAGATGATTTCTAGTAGGTTGGGTTGAAAAGGGTTGTAGTGGAAATGATACAAGCGTATTATTAGGGCCTACACCTCACTTAACACACCAGATTGATAAGGGTGTCAGGGGATTATCTAGAATATATCATTAACCATACTTTATACTTGACCACAACATCAAGTCAGCTTCCCCCTTTGTGATGAAATCCAAGTAGGTTGGCCTAGGTTAGAAATAATGCTAAAGTGCTTATTTATGTTTTTATGATTTGGCCATGTGTGCATAGAATAAAAATAGTGAAACTAATTAATTAATTAAAAATACCCTAATTAAACTATGTGAGTTATTCTAAGCATGCAAGTAATAGGAAAAGAAATATGTGAGCTAATTACTAACAAATATAAGGTTAATTCTAACTTGAAAAAAGGTATAGTGTTGATGATATATGCATAAAATATATAAAAAGTCAACATGGTCAAACCTATAATATAGAAGTAAAGTCTAAAAATGAACTGGGTCAGTAGGGTTGATCTAGTTATTTCTGATAGCACATATAACACATAACTGGGTCGGTATGGTCGATATAGTTGACTATGCAAGGGTAGTTTTAAAGACTAAAAAATATGAAAGGAAAGACACAAAAGAAATAAAAAGAGAGGTAGAAAGGAACCTTGGTAGATTAGAGATGCAATGAAAAAATATTTATGATGAAGAACCTTGAAGTATGCTTCAGAAACCTATAAACTAGGTCAACATGATCGATCAAGTTACATAGGAAGTTGCTGCAGAATGCTAAAACTATAAGGGGTCAACTAGGTAGACCTATTAGGTTAAAATGGATATGTAAAAAGATAGAAAACCATACTTGGGTTGATTGGGTTGATCCAATTATTTATTCTTGGAAACATGTGCATAAAGAAAAGTAGCTGGGTTAATAGAATCAATACAGTATGTCAAAATTATGATCAAAATATGATCAAAAGAAATAAACAATGTGAAATAAATCCTACAAGGGTTAATTTCACATTAGGTTCACCAAAATGTATGCAATCAAAAATTCATCATGTCTATAGATCAATCCTAGAATGTAGAAGATATATCATACCTAAACTTTCAATTGGGGATAGACTTGTTACGTGAAAACATGACAAATATGGGGCCTACTAGACCCTATTAGGGGATCAATTTTCACAACATATCATGCTAAGATGGGTTCCAAATCTTACAGTCTAACACAATTTCACAATAACCCTAATTGAGTCCTAAAGTTTAAAACATCCACTCTATTATAATAAAAAGAAAATAAATCTAATCTAGTGCACACCAAAGCTTGTGGCATAATGTGGGGGTTAGAAACAATAAAAAAAAAGTAAATTAAACATGTATTAGAAGACATATATTCACATTAATGTATATGGAATATTAATAGATTGGAGAAGAATACAAATGAATTATCTATCTACTCTTATAAAGGATAAATAAAGTTAGGAATACTTACCTTTGAATATGAACCCACTGAGCCTCAATCTATACCTTGCTTAAGGTTATTTTCACTAGATTGTTGTGGTATGTAAGGATAACTAAGATAAATTAGATCTAGGCTACACAACCTATCTAAGCATTCAAAAGACTTCTCCACAAGACAAGATTCATATCTCCAAAGAAAGTATAAAACCCTAAGCTTTATTCCTCAAGTATAATGGTCAATAAGTAGTTATTTTTTCACACTTATTCACTAACAATTATTATCTTATGAAATGGTGGGAAATTAATGTGTATATATAGGCAGATTTTACCTAAAATCCTCCTATAAATGTTGGTTGTATAGGGTCGAACTAGTGTGTTTTCTAGGACAATTCACTAGGTATGAGCTAGGTCATCCAAGAGCTTAATAATCTAAGAAAGTGAAAATACCCCTAAACTATACTAGGTCAACCAAGTGGACCTATTATTGTCAACTGTGCAAAATGGTGTTAAGGAAAGAAAAGGAGGATGGAAAGATGAAAAAGATTAGAGGAGGTAGGTTTGAGAAGAATAATCATAGGGTAAATGATTTTAGGAGATAAGTGTGTAGATGGAAAGTGGAAAAAGGGATAACCATCTCAATAAGTACGGATGGTCTACTTACTCCTTTCCTAGTGTACCCCTTATGGCATACACTCAGAGAGATTGACACTCGACAAGTTCTTGCAAGATAAAAAGTGTCAATAATCAATAAAAGTTTGAAAATATTATGTGTATACAAAAGAGACTACTATATCAATTATTTGACGTTGCTCTTATGTGAGGCTAGTTACGTTTTCATCCATTTCATTCTCTTCCAGACTCAAGGTTTTGAATTTCTATAGTTAAGGCTCTTCATAGGTATAAATGAGTAAAATAGAATGTGGATGAGATGGTAGAGGGGTTGTTGGAACAAATATTGTAGGAAGTGTGATTAAAGGTGATGAATTGGATAAAGTGAAAGACACATGGATTTTATGAGGAGACTTAAGATATTAAGGTGAGTCAAGAGTTGTTATAATGGAATGGAAAGCCATTTGTAATAATATAGGAAGACATACTTCAGCAATTGTGGTAAGGGAAGGCAAATGAATCATCACAAAACTATTATTTATTTATTAATTTGAATAAAACAATGACATATTATTGTATTAGTTATGCCCAAAACTTAAATTGGGGAAATTTCTATCATAAAGAGAACTTGAGGACCCAAAAAACCTCTCAAAAGTTCCATGCTATGCTGAAGATTGGATTCTCTTTGAATACAAAAGATAATTTTTTATCCCTCTGTAGTCTATGTTTAAGGGGAGCGAGGTTAATCCTATGGCTGAGAATCTTGTGGTAGACATGGTGGCTATTCCTTACTCTATGTATTGTGTGCCTCTTCTTTTATTGTCTCATGGTTTTACTGCAAGGCC
Organism: Torreya grandis; assembly: GCA_037957365.1. NCBI lineage: Eukaryota > Viridiplantae > Streptophyta > Pinopsida > Cupressales > Taxaceae > Torreya > Torreya grandis. Next base: position 1,238,522 of record JARHVA010005217.1, on the reverse strand, counting down.
TAGGAATTTATCATTGACATGGATTTATCCATCACCCTTTTCTATACCTCTGAATCATGTGAGGCATTCAAGAAGATATAATCATGATCTTGCCCATGGCGATCATATTATATGTGCACTTTTTTTCTTTTCCTCAAATAGTCTTGAGATACCCCCTTACATTCATCTTTGGGTTCCATTACATAAAAGTTACAATCTGTAAGTTATAGTGAGTTCTAGATTTACCATCTTGAATAAAATGTAGCTTGATTAGATATTATTATTGCCCATTGCTTAGAGGAGTCTTGAAATAGTAGGTTGAATTTGTTTGATGTAATTACTCATAAATGATGTTAAAGACATCATATACAATTTATTGTTCTGCTATAGTGTCCAAAACATGGTGTGGTAGTAATAGAAAAGATGTCCTTGTGACTTCTACCTAGATGATGGTTACATATAGGTATAATAAATAATATACCATTTTACTTAGGATCCTTTGAAGTTTTCATATAATTTAGGTATTGGGGTGCCCTATATTTCTTGATATATATGGGGATAGACCTCGTTGTATATCCTTCATATTTAATTTATATATCTATGAATAAACATGAAGTAAAAGTCTTATTTGACCTTGTTTGCCAAATATTCAAATGAGGGAGGCCACTCTTGGCCATAAGGATTGTAAATTGTTTCCATCATTGCATCCATTAGGTAGGACATCATAAATAAGTTATTTTTAGTGGGACTCTATCTAAGGTGGAACACTTATGATTTTAACTAGGCACTTATAATCTCCCCAACTACCACAAATTTGTTAGATGTTAGTAACATGTCTAACAATAGAACCTGTTCAACCTAAATGTACACAACAATTAAGAAACCATATAGTTTATTCAAAAGGATGATGGCTATCACAATTCTAGATCATAATTTGATAATTTAATTTGGGGAGATAACCCCTTTGGAATTTATCCTCTAACTTTTTGCAAGAAATAATTTTAACTTTCTATCTATTATGCTATGTTCAAGAAAAACATTGGTTAATACTTTATTATAGGTAGTATCAAGATAGGTAATCTTAATGTATCTCTTGAATGGTCTACCTAAAATAAAATTGGATGCACTTTTGATTCTCCTAATATGTGGAGTATATCCATCAATAGTTCTATTAATAAACAAAACTTTAAGGAGGTCGATACATGACATTAACTCAGGATTGACTACCACATAGTTAAATCCTTGCTCTTTGATTGGTAGAAAATCATCAACATATTACCTAGCTTCTGGATTAAGTTGATCTTTGGTAGATTATTTCTAGATAGATTCCATCCCTTCCTAGAGTGTTGATTAATGTATAAACCAAAAATTTATGGAAATCTTCCCAAATATTATATCTTTATACTCTATCAGTCTCATAAATGAATATGGGTAGGGGACTGAGGGCTTACCCTATTTTAATAAGAGGTCATTGTTCTCCTTTAGTTACTTTAATCACCCTCTTGTGTTCCTACTAGTTCATTATGTGCTTGATAGATGAAGAAAATTAGGGCTTGCTAGGGATCAAGAAAGCTTGAGAATGTACGCATTTGATTAAAATATCAATGGAAAATTGAATTATCCTTATAATTTTTTTTCATATATTATTCTAATCCTGAGTATTGAATGTATTCATGTAATTTCAATATAGATAACTAACTTTTTATTTAATGCCCATTTCAATTTTAATTTTTAGTTAGCTTTGGTAGGTGTATTTACTTTCCAAATGGTAATCATTCATTAATTATTCGTGTCTAGTCATCAATTTTGAGAAAGTAGTCAATTATTCATTTATTGCCTTATTTACCATACCATTTATATTTAATTTTCATGTTTTATACATGCCTCACTTGGATAATGCCACTTGCCTAGTCTTTGTTAAACCAACCTTTTAGATCTCTTCACTATGTTGTGGAGGTCCCATGGTTGTGATTTTACACGATCAAACCATGTGGTCTTATCTCAAAATGTGGGACCTTGGACCATTGGCTGAATATACCTTTCAAACATCAATATTCCCATGTCCATGGGATAACATGATTGAGACACATGGTGATCTAGGGCACACAAAAAACATGAAAGCTCAGAGCCATTAGAATATAGAATAAAGAATCACTTAATCCTTCCATATGTTTGATTTAATGAGATTGTGCCAAGTGATAATTGATCAAAACCCCAAAGGCTCTATAATATAAAAAAATAGGAATTTGGAAACATTAACATGTATTGATAACTAGATGAAGTCTCTGTGTTTAGATTTTAGTGATAATGTGCTATGTGGTGAGTTTGTGGAACCCAATAGCATGGAAGACTTAAGTTTTTAATAACATGGAACGTTACAAGGACTTAGAAATATTGGAAACATCCAAATCTATGAGTGATGTGCTTTACAATTATATGGAATCCAAAAATATTAACCCAATTATTTAATAGTAATCATCTTTGACCTTTTATCATGTGGTTTAAAATATGGCAAGTAGGGCATAGAAAGATTAGAACCATCAGCTCATAAATTAGAACATCAAACTTGGAATAAAATTCATGAAAACCTAAGGTTTAAATTGACTCAAGATATTAATGTAAGCTCATATTTTTTCACAATTTAGACTTTTATAATGATAGATTCTATGGGAATAACTCTATATGGCAAATGAATGACAACCAAGTCATAGATTTTTAGGCTCATAGCTCCCTATATAAAGACTTTACAATAATGGGTCCCCATTTTAAAATTTTAGAATGGGGTGTGTGTGTGTGTGCGCTACACCATTACAACTTTGAATAACAACATTGCCATGTATAAACTATGTTATAAATGTGAATCTAAATCATATAATTATGTGATTTAGTTAATTCATATAATTATTTAAGTGTGGACTACATGCTTCCAAAGTAGGTGCCTACTGTATATGTAAAAATATTAAACTTAGATAAGTACCAATGTCAAGGACATGTTTACAAAACATGACCCCACTATAAATTGTAGATGTTTAATATTGAGTAGCTGTGGAGAACATGCTTCCAAATCATACGCTAACTAAATTTGTGAATCAATATAAGTACCATCATGAATAAATGTGGAGAACATAATTCCAGAGCATGCCCCCAATAAATCTAAAAACTATGAATGTGTTGAATACATGTCCATATGAGATGCCCCAAATTAATATATAAACTAGTATAAGTACAAAATACTGAATAAATATGGAGTACATGCTTACAATGCATGCCCCCACTATAATATGGAAATTGTGAATTTGTGGAAGCCACGTCCATATTACATTCCCCAACTAAATCTAAGAATTATATAAAGTGTGTAGAACATACCTCCTATGTATGCCCCCACTAATAAGTGCCCCTTGAAGGTGAGGCAAAAATAGTACCTAGAAGTTATCTCACCTCAAAAGGGTAAGACACTTATAAAATATATGAATGTATCCATCTATCATATACAAGGAATATATATAGGTAAATGTATCATTGAAGTGCATAGAAACAATGTGA
>JARHVA010005217.1:1212500-1222500 GCA_037957365.1 Torreya grandis | reverse complement strand
AGTACCTAGAAGTTATCTCATCTCAAAAGGGTAAGACACTTTTAGAATATATGAATGTAACCATCTATCATATAAAAGGAATATATATCTATCATATAAAATGAATATCTATATATATATATATATATATATATATATATATATATATATATATATATATATATATATATATATATATATATTTATATATATATATATATATATATATATATATATATATATATATATATATATATATATATGAAGTGCATCAAAACAATGTGATCATGTGTAGGACTAAGATGCATGATAAATATTTGACAACATATAGATAACAACAATACAATTTTAATAAAAAATAATCACATACTCAAGAGCACTAAAAACTAGGTCAAAATTAATGTTCCAAGCAGAACACAAACAAGTGCCATGTTCAACTTCCACAAAATCTAAAGAAAATGACTTAGTTAAATGTCCACAAAGCAAGGAATGACATATTCAAATGTCCATACAACAAGAAATGACATATTCAAGTGTCCAAGAAGGCAATGCCATATTCAAATGTCCAAGAAGGCACACATAGGCACATGGGCCACCCACAACTGATTATATTTAAATGCTCAAATAATAAATATGATAGCAAGGTAAAACACTCAATGAAATATATTTGGATGTAAATCATATATGCATGTCCCAACCAAAAAAATTAAGATATAACTAAAGACACTCTAACGCATCTTATTTGGGTACACTACTACCTCAAAATCATATCATCTCATGGATCCTAAGACACAAAAAATTTGTGAAAGTTGATATGTGGTTTATGATGAGTCATAATATGACTCATTGACACATAAAGATGAGTCAAAATCAACCACCTCTCATAATTTTATTCCATAATCAGATGATGAGCATGATGAATTTTGTCTACATGAAGATGAGATATAAGGAGAATTTCTTGTTGATCTTGTAAATTTGGAAGATAATTAATCATCAAATTAATAGAAACATTGAAATAGAAAATGGGTAGAAGGCACTATTAGGGTCTCAAACTTGAACACTATTCTAGATACTTCATCAAGAGTTTAGATAAGAATATGTGTGATAAATGTAGTTGATATCACATTAATGAGTTATGTTTTTGACAACACCAAACCAAAGATATATCGAGAGGAATTATGTCAACCTTAGTGGATGAAAGCCATGGATGCTAAATATGATTCTATGATAAAAAATTAATATGTGGGAACTTGTTTCTTTACCTATAGGAAAGACACCGATTGGCTACAAGTGGATTTTCAAAATAAAATGCAAGTTAGATGGATCTATCAACAAATATAAAGCATGACTTATTATAAATGGGTATGATCAAAAAGATGGAATTTATTATGAGGAGACCTTTTCACCCACTATGAATAAAAAAACAATCAGAGTTGTTTGTGCACTAGAAAGACAAAAATGATGCAAGCTTCAACTAGTGGACGTCAAAAGTGATTTCTTGAATGGAGATATCAAGAAAGAAGTGTACATGACATAGCTAGAAAGATTTATGGGTGAAAAAAATCCACAAAAGGTATGCCATATAATAAAATCACTTTATGGAATTAGGGCATGGTACATTAAGATAGATTATCATATATTACAACATGGATTTAGTCGTAGTCACATAAATTCAAATTTGTATATGAAGAAGATAGGAATAAAAATTATCATTCTTGTTTTGTATTTAGATGATCTTGTGATCACATGAATTTTAGATGATCTAATTAATGAAAATAATAATGACTTAAATAAATCCTTTGACATAACACAACTGGGGCTACTTCATTACTATCTTGGTTTGGAGATATGGTAAAAGACAAATCATATTTTTGTTTCACAGATGAAATATGCCAAGACACTACTTGATAAATATGAGATGATAGATTGCAAACCAGTATTGAATGTGATGGAGAAAGGTTTACAATTAATTTGATTTTATGATTCACTTAAATTATATAGAACTCACTACAAACAACTTGTTTAGAGTATCATTTACATTACATATACTAGACCAGATATATTCTTTGTTGTCATCTATCTTTTGAGATTCTTGTAAGAGATAAATAAGTGTCACTGAGTTTCAACAAAGTGATTTTTGAGATATGTCTGAGGTACAATTGATTATGGTCTAGAATAAAATAAGAACTCACATTTCTTGTTATAGGGTTATAAAATCTCAAACTATGTAGGATCTATTCATCATCATAAATCAATTGGAAGATATATATTTCATCTCATATATAGATCAATTTCATGGATTATAAAGAATAAATTTTTACTAAATATCTCATCCATAGAGAAAAAATATCATATCATATCAGGAACTATGTGCAAAACAATTTGTCTACATCACATTCTGTCTAGTATGGAAATTCCTAAACATGAGCCACCAATCTTTTTATGAGACAATCAGGGTGTATTTAAGCTTGTCAAGAATCCAATGTTTCATTAAATACTAAACACATTGATGTCCAATGTCATTACATTAAATAACAAATCTTAAACCACCACATTCATCTCCATTACTACCCAATATATTTATAGATAGTAGATGTACTCACGAACTCACTTCACAAGGTGAAATTTGATCTATTTTGTTGGTATATTTATAAAAAAATGTAATGAAGGTGAAAATGTTAGCATAGTTATAGTATTACATTTTTTTAAAATTAAAACCACTTAGTTGTGAATCTAAGATTATGTAGTTGGTTAGGTATCGATGGTTTCTAGCTGATTTTGTATTGTATAAATGAATATGCTCTATCAATAAATAAACATCAAAGAAATTACATTCTACACAAAATACATATAAGTTTACAATTGATTCTACATACTAAATTAATGACTCATTTGTAGGTTTTAAAGGATGAATACATCATTTTCATGCTTGTGTCAAATTTAGTCATAGTTAGAAGGGCATCTATTGTTTCATCCTTTGTTTCACACATACACTTAGGTGGGATAATTACATTTCCCTAAGGCCCTTTTGGGCTATGTAGGTAGTTATTATATTATTCAGTGGTTTTTAAGGATAGCTTGGTTATTTTCTTTTCTTGATTCCCCTCTATATTTGATCTATATTTGGTTTATTTTGTGAAAAATAGATTTTTTATGTACAAGTAATTTCATCCATCAAATGGGTACCCACAAGTTATCTATAAATTCTTTAAAATAGCCATAGGTACTCAAAAATAGATAAAATTGACACAATCAACTCAGATATAGTCATAATCATAACTCAAGGCCATAATGCATCCATGTCCACGCAAGTCCAGCCCTATCCCAATACATCATATAATCTCGGTTTCATCTATAATATAACTCATAGATCTTTCCAACTAATTTATTATTAGTATTTATCTTGAAGAGTTAGTGCAAATCATATCCAAGATGGGTTTTCATATTCTATTAAAAGTTATTATTTATCGCTCGATTATTGTTATATATTTTATTATATTTTACAATTAGGCTATATATATTATGTGATCTAAATAATTATTTCAATTATTTATTATTTAATAGATTTCATTACTAAATCAAAATTAATGTTGAAACATATGGTGGTGACACATGTGAGTGTCTAAGCCTAGACATGTGAACACAATAACTAGACTTAGTAGAAAAGATAACTAATGAAGTAAACATAACTAAAGGTTGTACAATTGATATTTGCATCAAAAAACTAGTATATATAAAAATGTAAAATATCTATAGACACCTAAATTTGGACTTTGAAACTTTAAAACTTTAGTTTTACATATATTGACATACTTGGACAATACATATGCATTTTACACTTGAGAACTCTTTCCCTCTCTCCATTTAGGCATCCATTGTCTCAGACATGACTATTTCGTATTAGTATCTATTGATGATCAATTTAGACAATACATGAATACCATTATAACCCTAGACAAACATTCTTCATATTTAATATACCTTTTTAGTGTTCACATGATAATATGCATAATCCTTGATAGTCTCTGTCTTAAATGTTTAGCAGTTCTCAATGACTATTTTTATGAATTGGTAAATATCCATTAGTTTGGTTGATACATGTTTCATGGGTTTTTTTAGCTATAAATTAATGAGGAATCACATTTATGCACGTGTGTGTGTGTGTGTGTGTGTGTGTGTGTGTGTGTGTGTGTGTGTGTGTGTGTGTGTGTACACATATATGTACGTGCACACACACACACAAAAACAAATATATGTATATATTTATAAATATACATACAAAAAGACACACACATACATGTGTGTATATACATTTGTGTGTGTGTGTGTGTGTGTGTGTGTGTGTGTGTGTGTGTGTGTGTGTGTGTGTGTGTGTGTGTGTGTGTGTGTGTGTGTGTGTGTGTTTATGTGTGTGTATATATAGACACATATTCATACATATACATATACATGTATGTGTGTACACACACACTCATATATCACCCTCAAGGTGGTATTCATATTGGAAGCACCTAAATAGATGTTGGATCATCTCAGACTCTCTTGGAACATTTTTGAAAAGGCATATATAAATATTAAATTTCAAAGGTGTATTTATGGATAATTCCTTAATGTGAAATCTAACTACAAAGATGTAAAATTTTTATGGTGTCAAATTCTAAATATAAAAAACAAGATTACATTCTCGATTGTTCATAATTTTTCAAACACACACCTAAGTGGCAAGAATATTTGTGATTTGAGCCTTCTTCTAAGTATTGGAACATTGAAAACATTCAACGAGGATGGGTTGGGGTTATCCAACCAAATTATTAACCCTTTTACAGGGATTTCTTACTCAATTAGATAGGATCTAAAATTTTGTTAGGTATCATAATACAAACACCCAAAACACATTCATGAATAAATATATGAAAGATTAAAAATAAAGTAGTATGAATTTCTCCTAGTAGCATAGATACTTCTTTATATTAAGAGCATTAGCTTGAAGCTATAATTATAATAGTAAATCTCATCCATGATACCTCTCACATGTTATCCCTCCATGTTAATATATAGATAAGAGAGAAGGATGTGTTTAACATTAAGGTTTTGGAGAGTCGTTGAAAATAGAATAAGGGAAACTAATTATTAGTGGAAGTGAATGAAGTATTTAATTAATCTATAATACCATTTATTAATTTGTTGTGGATAAGTAAGCACCAATTCGTGCCTATAGACATTTTATAAAAATCTATTACATATGCATCTTAAAACGAAAAAATAGTGTATGAGTAATTAAATACAATAACATCACCTCTTAAAATGTAGACAGGAATGATGGAGGAATCACTAAAATGTCCCCCATTGATGTAGGGGCATCACTACATATTTTGTAAATAATAGTTTAATTGTCATATTCAGGGTCTTGCTAAGTTGTTATAATCTTTAAGAGTTTGTTGAAGTCCATTTGAGACACACTAATTAACGCCTAGTTAGTCATTTGATAAGTTTGAGTTTGTGGTGGTTAGGTAGTTAGCACTTTTCCATTACAAGTGGGAGCTATAAGGAAGTTACAAGTTAGTTTTGGTTTTCGTTTGGAATAAATAATGGTTTCTAGAGTAAAGCGCATAGGTCATTCAAAATTGGAAGGGGTGTGAATTCAAAGATGTAATGATGTTTAAAACCCCATGGTAAATGAGAAGGATTTCTTGATTTTTGTAATTCATTTTTAGACTCGGATCTGTTCCTTCATTTGGTGTTTGGTAACTAATTCATAAGGTGAATTTAAGCCTGTATATGTGATATTGGAATATACGTAATTGGTATTAATGTGTGAGATCAATCTAATGCAATTAGGAGGAATGCATTCTATGGTTGAAAGGGAGATAATACGGTATTTTGTGCGTTAAAGGAACTTTCATTTCATTATTTTAAAATCTGTGTTTATATTTGCGTACCTTGTGTGATATGTGCTTGAATAGCGAAAGAGGAAAGCTTTTTATGTATTATTGAAGGAACCCGAGCATATGTGAGTGGAGGAAAGGAACGTGTGAGAGGGTATTCAGACGGCACTTGTAATTAATAAATCCATTTTATCCATTTTTTAATATACTTTTCAAGTTGTTTTGTGGTTCAATCCCTTTTGAAAAGTCGTTTATAGCGTTCTTGCATGAGAACTAACCAACCGTGCATGTTGATCTTGTATTCTATGAATTGTGAGTAAGTAAATAAAGACACGGTATTGGTAAATGCAGTCTAGCAATGCGTTATAGAAACGTGCAACAGAGAAAAGTAAAAGACCCAAAGAATTCCTTCTCAGGCCCAATAGGTCTGTTTAAATATACATTGTCGGCTAATCTTTTGTAGAGAATGTGATCAGAGGTGAAGTTCCACTTGTTGCATGTCATGTGGAGGAGATTGAAGCATACAAAGAGCTAGATCCTGGTACCCGCATGCTGATTTTGAAAGCATTGTGTGAAATTCGCCTAGATCAAGATGATGTTTGGAAGTACATCGATGATTCTATGAAATACAACACCCCACGTTTTGCTTTTAGCAAATTACAGATGGGTGGAGATTCACATGGAATATCATACTGGTATAATGGATATTCTATTATTGGGCATCGGTTATATAGGGAGTAACAAATTGGATCAGGGACGTTAGATCGAGGACTTATGAATTGGAGGAGGCATCTATTCATAATACAGACTTTAGTCATCATTTAAAGATACTTGAAAGAGAGTTTAACATTTGAAAATGAAATTATTTCCCTCTTGGGTTTGACAGTCCGTGCATAATACTATCTAGGGATCTAAATACAAAAACATGATTTACAGGAGATTGCATCGGTAAACTCGGTCCAAATTTTAGAATTAGATGGAATAACATGTGATTGAAAGGATTTTGGAGATTTTAAAGTGTTTCCATACCAATAGTCATTGACTGCATATTGTAACAGTAACTCATTGTCAAGAAAGTGAATATTGAAACAAGACAAATTGAGAGACAAGGACAAGAGCGAATTTTTTTTGTAAAACCTTTGCATCACTAATCATCCATTTAGAAAAAATAAGATAAAAAATCCCTTGTCTTTTATCAGTTTAAACATAAAAATCACGTGGATCTCAATGTGCTTTGTGCATTTGCCATTAGTACTCCACTGATTTTCAAGGACTGTGGATAGTCATGTTATTGTTAGACCAATTGGGTGTGGGTTGGGTGTCTATAAATACAATATTTAAAAACAAGCATCAATTGCAAATTGACTCACAACTAACATAAAAGCTCCATTATACTCATTTCTATAATAGACAAAGTAATAATAGTTTAATTATTTAAATATAACCTTCCCCAAGATGATGGATATATTATATTGTTGATCTCTCCTACTTAATCACTCTATATGTAGCCTCCAACTATTGTGTTTCTACCAAAAGTGTAACAAAAAATTAAGGTTTTTCCTCTTGACTTGTACTCAATGTTATAGTTAGTAGTATCATGAAGATACATTAGAATGAATTTTTAATCTTGATAATGCATTTCATGTGGGTATTCATAGTATTGTGATATAAAGTTCACAAAAAATGAAAGGTCAAAACAAGTATGAGTCAATTACATAAGATTTATACACTAAATTTGGTATTGATGCTTGGTAATGTTGTTTTTGAATTATTGATACTTGGTAATGTTATTTTTGAATTACCTACATACATGGATATCATTCCCCATTCTGTCACATCTTCATACATCCTAATAGTTTAACCTTCCCAATATGTTCCTATCTTGTTTACAATCATGTTAGACTTAGAATGAACCATGTAATAGTAACATCCAAGTTTAATAGTTTCATATTTTTTAATAAAAGGTCATATTTCAAATTTGAGTCATTATTATGGGTCATATCATGCATTTCTTATTTTAGTGGCATGATAAACTAGACAAATTATCCCATTTAAATAGAAAATAGGTATAAGCTTATTACTTATCTAATAATCACTCAAAAATAACACTTTAAAATTCCATAAGAATACCATTTTCTTATAAAATTACCAATCATTCACTACCAATCCAATGTTTCCATAATAAACCATTCAATAAGGAGTGGTTTTGGATAATTCAACCCACATTTATTTCTTTTTTAGAAGATTAAAATCATAATTTTAATAGAACCTTAGGCTTGACTTATAGGGGATATTTTTTGACATTTACACAAATTAAAAACTCTTGACACATATTGACATTACTAAATCAATTGCAATGGTTTGTAATGGAACAAAATAACATACTTAAATAGAGAAAACTATTAGGTTCACAACACAACATTGGATGGAAATAAATAGAGGATGATGTTACTATCTAGGTGATTATGAACTGTAGTTCCTCGGTCTATAGACTAAAAGGAACTTCAAAGTATTTTTTCCTTTATTGTACCTTTCATATTTGAAAATTTATATTTCCAAATAAATTTAAGTCTTTTACATTAATATTGATGATTCATTGTAATACGTAATAATATAGACTAATTACATTAGTTTATATTTAGTTAGGGTTATAATGAATAGAAAATAGGGTATTAAATATTGGTGAACATATTTATTGTTTATAACCTTTACAAAATTCTATGTTCCCTTCAAGGTATTATATTTATATATTTATATTCATTTGCAAATCTATTTTTCTAATTTCTCATTTCATGTGTGACCTCTAGCATAGGGATTCTATCTCTGAAAAACTTATATAGATATATTTTATTTTCTATTATGAGTATGACATGTCTTTTAATCCTACCTATTTTATGGTTTTGTAAATTTAAAATGCATAGTCCATTTGGAACCCTAGATAACCCTCATCCTTTGGACTTTGTATTTTCTATCCATTCCAACCTTATTAGATACATTCCATATATATTCTTATGATAATGAGTAGACAATTGATCAAACTTTTGTGATGAATAATTCTAATTATGTATATGAGGTTTATGATTAAGGAAAGATAAGTAAATAAATTAATTTCAAAATAGAATAACCTATTTCTCTTAATCTTTCCTTTTATTCTTCTACTATTTATTCTCTAGTACAAGAGAAAGGTAATAGTGATTTACCCCATGCGTTATTTAATGTATATAGCATCATATCTAACATGTGAAATATAATAGTATTGTGTGTATATGATGTATATTTAAATATTCATGATGTTTTACCTTGAAATTTTATGTCTACATCTAATGACAATTCTAGTAAAATAATAAACATGGACTTGTTTTTTTTCTCAATTACCATGTGTTACTAGTTCTTCATTGGAAATTAATCATGAGATTGTTAACTTTTATATTGTAATGGAAAATCATTTTATTGAAAAAAATTTAAATTAATTTTATTTCACTTGTTCCAAAATAATTATACAAATAAATTTTACATTTCTCTTTCCTTTGTTAAGATGAAAAGTGAAAATGTATCTTTATAATGTAGTGTTTTGAGGGTTACGTTCCCAATGATGGGAAGCCAAATCTCACATCCCTTAGTCCACACACACACAAGCACATCAGATGAATAAAATGGATTTCATTTGTTGATTCATATTTACATGATAATGAGCTTGACATTTTTCAAAGAGGGGATCCTCGAATCCTTTTATAGAGCTCATGGCTCTATTCTCTCTCCCACTCACTCATTTTTATAAATACAAGCTTTGGCCATTAAAAACATGATGTCTCTCCCTCTCATTTGAAATTCTCAAAACAACCAACAAAAACCACTATTCAACAATAACCAACTTTCCAAAAAACTGTAGTCATGGGCTAAATGGCCCAATTTATAACTATGGATGTCTATTACCGATTGTTCTAGTTGGGAGGTTGATAGTTGTTACACTAACTAGTTTATGGTGCCTAAATTAAAATTTTAAAGATTTATCTTGGATTAATGAAAATTAATTAAATTAGTTTATTATATAAATAAATCTAGATTGGTCTTTATATTTGTTGTCCATCATTCTTCAATTATGACTTGCCAAGTGTCATCTTGTGCCATTGGCAAGT
>JARHVA010005217.1:1185000-1207500 GCA_037957365.1 Torreya grandis | reverse complement strand
TAAATTTATTCAACATTATTCTCTAGATATAGTTGGTACACCTATTCAAGACCATTATACATATTTTGTTGCTAAACCTATTCAAGAATGAATTAAATAAGTATTTACCTCACATACCCATACACATTAAATCTATTTATTATATATAATAATCATGTTTATTATAGTAGAGAATCTAGATGAGAGTAGTGTACTTTCTTGATGACCACTGTTACAACACAAATTACATCAAATGGTCATTAAGGACTCATGCCAACTAGTATTCACTCCATGTCTTACATTACAATCATTAATAGTTTTATGTGTTCCTCAAAAAACACAAGTGCATGGTTATTATATGATACAATATATTTCATATGGTATGTTGCATCCTCAAGTTACACATCATACACAAGACATAATGAGTGATGTTGATGAGGTTATAATATAAAATGAGATCACTTTCTCATATTTTGATTCAGATTCACATCTAATTTCACATCATGATACTTATTCACACAATGCAATCATTCCTATATTTTATATAATATCTCTTTATGACTACCTTGTATATCGGTTACTCAGTTCGGATCTCACTTGAACCCATATTTCGAAAATACCAAAACATTCAAATATTAAAAAAATCAAAATTAAGAACTAAACATGGCATTAGTGATACTTCACATATTTTAAATATGCTATGTATCATATATTTAGTAGATTAAATATACTTCACATATATACACATTTATTTCATAGTACATATGAGTGACATCTATGACATATTGATAAACATGATAGCTTGATACATAGATGTCAGACCATTATCACAGAAATGGATACTCCTTTATGAGGATCAAATTTACAAATAATTACCATAGTTCTATAAGGACATAATGCACGAAATAATATGAGCACACTAATAACATAAAATTTTGAATTTATATGTATTTATGTATGATATAAAATGAAAAAATTAAAATAGGGAGTGTCTAGGTTAAATAGCCTAGAACGTTCTTTTCACTCTACCTATAAAATATAAGAGTTTACTAAATAAGTGCACTCAACCATCTTTAGGTGGAAAATTAGTTTCAACTCAAAAAATATAAAATAACTCCCTTATTTAATCTTATCTCTTATTGTAGATTTAACTAACATAAAGCAAGGATATATAGATAATAACTAGTTTATATAAGCCTACTATGAACACACAACTCCAACACTGTCCCTTAAGAAGAAAGTTGGGGACTAAAAAGATATAAAGTTATCATATAAATTTTTGAAGAAAATAAACTAAATTAAGTACCCATATACAATGAAATGTAAGTGTTAAAAATGATTCAATTCATGGTTTCTAAAAAAACTAGTAATAATAAAAAAATTAAAGAGAGTTGACATATGTTACAAGGTGTCCCAATAAGTAATGGATCAAGACTCAAACATAATGTTGAATAAGGTAAACTGGATGGAAATAATTTCATAAAACACAAATGCACTTTGTAGACTCAAAAATCACAAAATATATGTTGATAAAATGTTGTCATAATCTATTACTAGAGAGTTGACAAGTGATAAATATGCAAGAAAAAAACATTTTAAAGTCTGAGTAGACTATCTTCATTAAAGAGCTAAAATGTGCTAGGGAATCCATAATAAAAACATTTTCAATAAATTTATATAAACCATAAGGTGATTTGTGGATGTAAAGTCACTAACAACCTCAATCATGAATGAGTGGTTTGGTTTCATTGCTTAATAATTGAAAAAAATACTATTGACACAATAGACAATAAAATAGCTCCTTACGAAAGGAGATGTTAATGGTGTTGAAAGTGAAAAATAATTAAGTAATCTAAATTTGATCCACTACCTAAAATAGAATATGAAATGCACTAATGGTTATCAAAGGACACAGTACCCAAATAACAAAGATATGCACACACACACCACACTACTAATTATGTGGATTATTGCAATAACTCTATATGAGTGGACAATGCCAACTTCTTAAACACATAAATGTGGATAGTGTATGATACAAAATCATATGCCTCTCATAACATGAAGACATCCATTATATCAATAAAAATGTTGAAAATAAAAACATGATATCTCTCAATAATATGCCCTTGGTGGTGATGGAGGAGTGAAGAAGCTGAAATATATAAAATAATGCAAAAAATAAAACACACACGCAAAGGTGGACTAGACTAAAATTAAAACCCTCCGTGGCTCTATATGAATTATTGCAATACCATATAAACTAAAACTCATTAATGTTGTCAATATATATAAGACACCATCAAGATACAAAAAGAGATTATCGCAGTACAAGGGAGTAATGTGTGGGTAAATGCAATGAATAGTGGAGGAACCATGCTAATATAATCCTCATAAAGACTGATGAGGCTGATACCAAAAATGATGTGAAGTCCACCATAGATGACTAGAGATGGTTGATGATGATGATTTGTGCATGTGAGTAAGTGCAAAATACATAAAACAAGACTGTGAGGAAATATCTGAAAGTGTGTCAGTCTAATTATCTTTGAATGAAGCAATCTCAGCACTCTCTTTCCTAAGTGAAGGTGTATCATAACTCATGATTATAATAATCCTCTCTAAGAGTGGAAAAAAATTGGAGTTTATATGACATCAAAAAACCCCATTAAAAATGAAATATATGCATGATAACCAATTTCATTGTGAGCAATCCAACTAATAGGTTTGGTAGAAAAATAAAGGCTTGTGAAATTTTACCACTACCTCCACCAAGATGACGTATGGAATAAAGTATGGGGGAAAATGTAGTTATATGATTCTCAAAATAACTAAACACATATACAAGTAAATATATAGTGAGATGTGCATGAGGTCAAACAACATGAGCATCAAATATAGTAGATGACTCAAGATTTAGTAAATCAATGTCTAAAAGCACATAAGTGTATATGTACCATATTGTAGAATAGGTGGTGCATCACATGATGGACTAGGATTAATGGAATGATAGTCCAATGTATCAATATAATGTTAAAATGACCAATTATGTATTTTAATTTTTGTTTGAAGTCATATTATTTGGAAATGAGGGAGAGGAGCATGGAATTTTGATTCTTTATTTTCCTATTCTCTTTTAAGAAATTAATCATATATTCCTAAATTAACAATATTTTAGAGAATAGTATATAATTTTATGATTATAGTTTATTATTTACCTAATTATAGTGTGTATATCATGGAACAAGTCCATTACAATAAGGCAAAATAAGGTCTAGGAATGAACCTAAAACAAACAAATCTCACCAAGATGAAAAAATACTCTCCAAACTATTTATAATGACAATTTTTACAGTGTCATTATCTCAAATTAAAACAAAATATCCCCTCCTAGAATATAAAGTATGGACCAAAAGATATAAGAAAATTATCTTCTAGAAATGAGGAGGAACTTTATAAAAAGTGCATGTATAACATATTTTTAAATTGAAAAAATAATCTACTTATAATTTAAATATTAAGACATAATAGAATAAATTTTATGATACAATTTAAAAGTGAGAAAATATCATGCACTTCTAAAAAAATGATGACTCATTCTTAGTTCTCTGTTAAGATATTCCACCTTTAAAAATTCTAAAAACATTGTGACAGTGAATATTTTTTTGAAAAAGTTACAAATTATGGGAAGTTTATTGCTTAGTTTTTAAATTTGAGTATACCACTATGTACATCTTAAAAAAATATTAAATTAACTATCTAAGGGTTATAGAGTAACCAAAATAAACTTTGGTAAGGTTTTTTCCCAAAGATCAAACTAGAATGGTGTAACCAATGAAAAAATAGTTCAGGTTGAACAATAGATTTAAAAGGGATTCAAACTCTTGACCCACTGTAATGCAATGATTTAATAAATTTATGTCATCTATTTAACCAAGGTATGGATATATTTATGTCAGTGCGTAAAATGTTGTCAGTTTTTTCTAGACTAATTAAATATTTTTAAAAACAATTGGTAAAGCCTTTTTCTATGTGTAAGGTGGGGTTCAACTGAAGTAAATAAGTGTTAGTTGGTAGTTTGTGCTAGTTGAAAGTTATTCAATAGTCGGTAAGATGTCAATAATACAAATGAGTAATGTGGTGGCCTTAACGAAGGAAACATTAAAGTAGAAGGTACATTATTCCTTATAAATGATTAAAAAAACCTAATGTAATTACTACATATGTCTCTCTAATGTTAATTTGTAGTGATGTGGTTGAATGGTGATAGGTCGTTAGGGGTCCTTGTCGAATTGAATTCATGAGGGAAACATGGATACCATATTAGGTGCTATGAAAAATGCCAAGCTAGGTCCAATGTCTGTCCTGATAATATTAAAGTAATATATGGGTTTCATATTTGAAACTCTTTTGATTCAATCATAATAAAACAATGTAAATTCCCAAATCACATGGTTGATGAGAATGAGAGGGATTTAAAGGTGAATAGTGGTAAGATAATGGAAAAATGAGGAATATAATTCCATTTTGTAAAAAACTTATACATTTGACATCCATATTGCTTGACTATAGTGAAGAGTTTCTAGATTCCAATAACCATGCTCTCTGAAAAAATACTTTATCAGTTAGCACCACATATCATTTTCTCATGTTCTAAAACTTGATGAATTTTGACTAAATATTCAATTATAGCATTATAAACAAGTGTCAAAGGCTTGATATGTGCAACAAAGTATGTGTGAGGAGGGTGATGGCCTTTGAAAAAAAAATATATCATGTCATAGGCCTCGTAGTTGGTTCTAATTAGTTTTTGTGGGAATGATTAACAAATAACAGCTTCATAAGCTTAATAAAAACAATATGACAATAAATTAAGTACCTAAAAATAATTTATTTTAGAAAAAAAATGATATATAGTTGGGCACATAAAAGTAAAAATAAAAAATAAACCATTCATTTCAAAAGTGGCCAATAGAAGGAAACATTGATTAATGGCTATAATATGTAGCATCTGATATCATATTAGAGTAATGGATACTCATATACCAAGGTAAAGCTATTAGATTGTTACCACAATGATGTCAAGGCATAATGCACATAACATGATGATAACATTATTATCACACAATATTGAGTGTATATGTATATGTATATGTGTATGATGTATAATCAGCCAAATACAATATAGAGTGTCGGGTTATACAATTTCTACATGTTTCACTTGATCCATTTATTTTTTGTGAGTAACTTATAAAATAGATTAATACAATAAATAAGTTTGCTCAACAATTTATTCATGTAAAATAAGTTTCAACTCCATAAATATAAACACAACTCACCTAATGTAACCTTACCTATTTTTTAGGGTGAACTAACATAAAATTAGGCTATATAGATAATAATTATTTAATCTAATCATAATTAGAACATGCAACTCCATAATCATTCCTATACCCAAATGCAATTAAAATTCTAGGGTAATCATCTTCCTCGAGTCACACTATTATAGGTTATATATTTATTAGACATTTTAATTTAACATGTGAAGCTACCTTGATTGCCTAAAGATTCCTTTATATTTCTCATATTTCATATAGTTTCACATGGATATGTTATTTTACTATGATGTGGCATTAACATACTTAGATGGTGTTAACTAACTTATATGTTATATGGTTTTATAATGTTGTTTCCTTTTCTAATAGGCTATTCATTTATTATTTATTTTATGTGGCCCCTTGACTTCCTATGTGAATATTTTATCTCTCCTTATTTTTATCTCCTTAGCTTTCTTTGTGCATCATTTATTTTCAGGTATTTACAACTCATTTGCATTGTGTGTGTGACATTAATTTTACATTACATACAATACCTTGGCCTTATGGGAAAAATGTTGTGTTCTTATATGTATCATGGCCATGACATTTCTTGTTTAGCTGCTTACAACTATTGAGTTCATGAGTGATATGATCCATATCATACGTCTGCCCATTGTTTTTTTTGTCATGGTCTAAATCATGCACCTTTCCTAAATAGTATTATTGAATAAATTTATCCTTGATGATTCATAAAATGTGCTTAATATATATATACCTCTTGGTACATACAAACTTTGATGACATATTCACTACTATGGTGACATATTCTCCACAAGTTGGCATGATCACACATGCTTAAATATTCATACATAACTTGATATAGTTATCTTTATTTTTATAGGAGTGACTCAAAAATTACATTCCTCAAACTAAGAGGTGGGAATATTATTGGGATTTTCATACATACCTAATCCTCCATGAGCATAGAGTGTATATTTTGGTATATATTATACATATTATAAAGGTTTCAAAGTGGTTCAAATTTGGAATAGATATTGACAATTTCTAGTTAATTTTTCAAAAATTGTGAACCATGTTTATAGGACATAAATTAAATGATTTTAAAACATACACATATTTAGATACATTTATTGAAATATCCACTTATTTTATAGGACATTAAATACATGTTTTTCATATTTTATGACATGAAAAATAAATGGCATATAGATGAATGGATTTATATATAATATTGTAACCAAGTAGTTAATATTATCATGCATGAAGATGGTTCATCCATACAAATTATCATAATTTAATATTTTATAATTGATTATGGGGATTGAATATCATTCAGTCACATTCACTATTTTACAATTTTTATTTTCTAGGCACATTCCTATTGCCTATAAGTGAACACCTTTGAATTTATATGTTTTTTTATAGCAGTTGATTTATGTTTAAATGAGTAATTGTATTAAGTGTCAATTAAATAAATATCATTGTAATCAATACCCATGAAAAATTTGTGTCTTCTACAATCCATCTTGGGGTTACAAGGCTAGTGCAAGTTTAGCTACATGTGTTCATGTGGTTGATATTTCTGTGATGCTCAATTGGTTGCGGAATTTTCCTTGCTAATAAATTTCATTTACTCAATTATAATATAATTTAAATTTATCACCATTAAATTATAAAAAGGTTCAATAGTAGTAACCATTATCCAATGATTTAACAAGGAAAAAACATCTCTAACAATTTACAAGAACACAGTTAAACCATGCACTGATGGATTATGTCCTTGATCTACAATTCCAAGTTTTAGTTTTTGCATTTTAATTATTGATTCATGGATATTTACTACTAAATTTTCATTCAAGTTTTATTTGGGTCAAGTTGAATGTTTGGAGCATCTCTTAAAGATAAAGTGTGTTGAAAACGATTAGTTAGATCCCTTTATCCTTTGAACTTAGTACTTGTATTGAATTTTAAAAATAGAGAAAAGGGCAACATTAGTAAACACAAAAAATATATAATTTATGGTTTTAAATGTTATTTTTTTCATATATTTATTGTAAATGATGTTTTCATACACAAATGACTCTCATTTCCATTCTATCATATTCTTATGCCTTCTACAAGTATATGCTTCCCAAGTTTCTCTCAATTACCTACATGAAATCCCATAGTCTATGTTAAATGAGTTAATGATCATACTTAATCATCTCCAGATCTTTAAATTAGTGTTGTTATATCTTATACATAATGTTAGACTCATAACATGCCTTACAATGATATAATATGAGTCATATAGTTTTATACCACACAAATTAATGATCATATTTACAATCTAAATAACTCCAATGGTTCCAACTATATTTTTCACATGTCAAATGTGTGAACACTTACCCAAAGTGTCTTGTATAATTAAAAAATATAAATAGGACTATAACTTACCTATAATAACTTACCAAGCATACTTAAGTGCTTGCACAATCCATAGGATTGCATTATTTTCCCAAGTCAAAAATAAGTCACTAAGAATAAGTTTTAACCAAGTTTGAATCACTTATGAGCCAAGAAAAAGTTTCCAATTTCCAGGTATCCAATGATAAATAATAGGTTGCATTTTTTAAATGAGAATTATGTCACATATTCATCTAATGGCTATAATTACATGAAATTTTAATTCCCTCTTCGGAGTATTGGGTATGTAGGTAGTATTAGACCATTCAATGGAGAGTGGTTGGGGTTAGCTCAACCCACCTTTCATCTAATTATTTAGGCCTAATTTTATCATTACATGTGGACCCTGGGTTCCAAGTTAAGGTGAGATATTTTTGGGAGTCATTTGCATATTCATACCTCAAGATCACACATACAAACATAAAATAAAAAATCATGGTGGCCTATACTAGGATAAAATATTATTATTTATACATAGAAAATTATCATGTTATAAACACAATGTGAAATTAAAGTGACCAAACGTTGATGTTACTATCTAGAGTGACCTATAACTCCAGTTCCTGATTTGAATGAATTATTGCATATGTGTATACCTTTCCTAACCCGTGCCTACAATTTCAGTCTCATATAAAACATGGTACTAATAACTATATTATCCTTTGTTTAAAAATTCCATATTTATAAAAAGTTCCAAATCATTATTAATATTTTACATTCATATTTATGGTTCATTATAATTAATAATGATATACCTTAATTACAATAGTTTTTTTCTTATCAATGTTCATATTGATAAAAAAATATAGTAAAATAAATACTTGCCATCAATTTCTTGTAGAGTGTAACAAAAACACAAAGAATAAAACATTTGGTAGAAATATTGACTCTATATTTATAAGGAGTCAATGTGGACTTGAATTTTTCATGTTGAATTCATTGACTATGTCTTTAGCATACTTGGATTAATTAACAAAATTTCATTTCTCATACTAGGAAATGTAAAGTCTAAGGTAAAAATGTAATAATCTAAAGTTCATTATCCAAAAATACCTCATTTTATGAACTTTAAAATCATTATTTTTCTTGGTGGAACTTGCTATGATGATTAAGTCATAGACATAGAGGACCAAAATCAAGAGTTGACCACCTAATTAGTGTAGACTATGGCTTCAAATGGAATCCCTATAATTCCAAAGTTTATTAATAACATATCATATTTCTATACCAAGGTCTACAATCATATTTTAAACTATAGAATTTTTTTATTAATCTACATGCAACATTGGAATTCTCATTACATGGGAGGTTGGATATATACATTTATCATTGAAATTATCGATGCAAGAAGGCATATTTACATCCATATGATTAAATTTCTATCCATGTGTTTTTATCAAGGGGGAGTAATAGCCCAATGGAATTCATCTCAAAAACTGGAGAAAATGTTTCATGGTAGTTAACATCTTCAAATTGTGGAAAAGACCTTTCCTACAATTTGTGATTTATATATGTCAATAGAACCATCTACTACATACTTAGTGTGGTGCACCAAGTTACACCTCACTAGTTTTATTACATTAAGTAGAACCAAGTCCCAAGTGTTTTACTTCTTTATAGAAATATTTTATTCTATTATAGTTTCCCACTTTTCTTAATACTTGGAAGCTTGATGACAAGTTTCTATATCTTGTGTCACTCCTAATTGTGATAAATTTCTAAGACCATATTTATTTTACTATCTCATCATGCTTCCATTTCTTCAACCGCATGTTAATGCATTAACATCACCATGAACTATGTGGATCCATTTTTGTAAAAGTTTTTTTGGTTGTGTAGGTTCATTTTAAATGTATTTTGATACTGAGAATGGAGATATTGGTTATCTCCCTTGTATTCAATCATCTAAATTATATAACTCTAAAAATGGGATTCATCTAAACTATCTTATTATTCATAAGATACTTCAGATATTGCATCCAACATGATATAAATTAATACATGAGGAACAATATGATATGTTAGCATGAAAGCATGTGAGTTTTCATCAAATAGCATATTTTTCTCATAAATCACTTCGATAGTAGCTGAAACAAGAAGACAATATGCCTTGACATATTCATAATATCCAATAAGGATACAAGGAAGGCATTTTATCTCTATTGATTTGTGTTTTTAATGTAGAATGTGCACCCATGCATTACATCCAAAAAATCTAAAATAAAATAAAAATGGCTTGACGAACGAATTTTTTTCAGAGTTCATATTTTACCCTATCTAATAAAAAATATTTTGCATTATGGAATGAATAGTGTAATTTTGGATGTATGTTTCACACACTAAATTTCATTGACCCAATACTATGGAGGTAAGTAATTTTAATTTTCCATTCAATTGTCTATTTACTTCAGTGTTAAATATTTATGCTTGTCGACACATTTTCATAGAGCGGTGTAGGATACACTATGCCAAATTTAAATGTGTTTTTATTTAGAAATTTGAATCAATTGATTGCTGAAAAAATATCCTCTATTATCTATTCTAAGACACTAAAATTTTCTCTTTGATATTTTTTTAATAATTGCCTTAAATATTTTAAGTGCTAAAACATGTCTTCTTTATTTATCATAAGGTAGAGCCAAGTTGTACTAGAGTAATCATCAATGAATATAAGCACATATTTACAATTTTAAAAAAATAGAGGACATAATATCATTGTGAACTAGTTTTAATTTTTACATAAACTCAATGGTTTTCCCTTTGGGAAAGATATACCTACATTATTTTACAAGTATACAACCTAGACAGTTCCATATTTGAAAAAAATCCCATGACAACCCAACAACCATGTTATGCTCAATAAGGCTATAAAACAATACTTATTTTATCTGACCAAAACACTCATGGCAAACATTACTAAAGTCATTAGTATGTGAAATAAATACTTGGGAAGTTTGTGAGAACACAAATTTTGTCCAATATATAAATTTATGCTTGATGACCAACCTTCCAACTGGATATAACAATAGACTTGTCTTCTATTTTTATGATGACAACATTGGTAGGTGTATATTGAATAAATTTTATTCACTTGAAAGTGTAATATTATGTATGGAAAAGAGGTTTTCATTCAAGTATAGAACATGGAGAAGTTTGTTGAATAGACAATAATCAATTATGATTAGAATCAAACTGTAAATTAAGGTACCTAAGATTGCTCACAACATAAAGGTACCATATACGGAGTGACCATTTTAATTATTTATTCTAATATATTCACTAATTATCAACATAGGGCAGCCATTTTAAAGCATGTCAACAATGTATGTGAAACACTAATGCCTTTTGGAGGTTTAGGTGCTAGGGATGTGTAGATGGAAACATACTTGCACAAATCAAAGTAACACACTATCAAGGAAATTAAATGATAAAAAATTAAGTTTAATTTTATTTTATAACTTCCTTACACGTTATTTAATTTACTTGTTGGAATCATAAATACTTATATATATAAACATGACAAGATTGACTCTTATGGTATAAACAACTGAATAATGCAATACACAATACATAATTGAATCTAAAATAATGGACAAGATATTTACCTTAATCCTTTCAAGTGGGATCTTCCTTAGTTGAAATAATGTCAAAATCCCTTATTTGTGTTAAAACTTGTTCATGAAATAACTTATTTAACATTAGAAAATATTTAGTAATGTGAGTATTTCTATAGTGAAACTATAAAGTTACACACAAGATTTAAAATTTTCATAAATCTCAATTATTATTCTCTAATTACTTCTTGATAACCTATGCCTTACTAAATTATCTTTAAATAGAGAGGGAATGTTTATATTAATCATCTAATTATAACATAGATTATAAGCTTTATTTTAATTTTTTAGCTCTATCTTGGAAAAAAAACATACACATGCTCAATAATATATATGTGACTAATAATCAATGAATATAAAAAATTAGAATGCAATATTTTTTTTTAATAGCTGCAATGGTTTAGAGGGGCGGTCCAATAGATAAGGGTGTTGATTATGTATTTTGACATTGATATTCCATTTTCCTAGATTGTAGGATCCATCTCATCCTCATACCATCGAGAAAATCACCCTTAAACCACATATCAACTATTAAAGTCTTAGATTGAGATAAAAAAAAGTGTTATGGGTTAGACTTAACCTCTATAGTTACTAATACAACTTGAAATATTTACTTGTTCCTTTGTTATGGGATTCAGTAACTATTCATACCATTACTACATGTTGGGATATTATTGTTATAGGTTGGCTAATTTTTGCTACATCTTGGTATATTAATTTTATTTTTTGTTCATACAGATGATGAAAACTATCCTATCAATTTACTCCATGATATCTCCCCAGTGTCTATGGTTTAGCCTACTTAGTGATCCAAATGTTCTATTTTATTGTTACTAATACCTGTTCTACTTCATAACTTGTCCTTAAAATTTGTATGCACTAGATTAATAGTAAATAAAATAGATTGTCGATGGTAAATAGTAAAATATCATTAATAAAATAAATAATTTTAAGCTTCAATTTATTTATTACCATATAAAATAAAATTATACAAAGGAAATTTAGATATGTCATGGATAAGTGGAAAATGATTCATAGATGGGGTTTTGGAAGGGATTTTAAGGTTTACTTCATAGGCCATCACAACCCACAAATAAGTGGTTGTTGTTCCTAAAGTAACTTAATTATATTTAAAACATATCATACATTGAGCACATAATTGAAAAAAAATCAAAAGACATGGATGAAACTTTTCATTTATCTAAGTAGAACCCTTTATTTATCTTAAATATTTGTATTATATTGAGTTTTTGAGATCCATGTAGCTATTTACAATGAGAGATAGGAAACTAAAATGGTGGAGGTTTGAATTTGATGTCAAACCATTCATTCCTATGTATACTATCTATCTCAATACACATGTACACACTATTGAGTGTTATCTTCATGTTATATATTGAAAATGGATCAATTCTTCCTAATTCTAGAGTTAATTCATCCCCTATTTTGGTGCATGAAGTAAGAGCCATTGTACAATATTGATATAAACATGTGATATATTGATGTTGGGATTGAACATGATTTATGAATAAAATTAAGGCCACATTTTCTTTTCACTCTAGGATGTCCTAGTTTCCAACTATTTCAGCTAGCTTAGTACCTCCCCTCCCCCCATCATTAATTTGGTCTCTTTTTCCCATTCAAGATA
Organism: Torreya grandis; assembly: GCA_037957365.1. NCBI lineage: Eukaryota > Viridiplantae > Streptophyta > Pinopsida > Cupressales > Taxaceae > Torreya > Torreya grandis. The sequence goes on along the minus strand of JARHVA010005217.1, from coordinate 1,194,475 downwards.
TTATATTATTTGCTTATCTCTTTTGTTTTCATTAACCAAATATGAATAATGATGTTAATAGTACATCTGAAAAATAATATTGAATCACATTCCAAATCATAATTAACATCATAATCATGTAAATAAAACTGACATAGTTAATTTTCAACATCAAGGATGCTCTTTTCGTAGACATTGAAGTAAGAACGGGTATCACTTATTATAGATGGAATATTTTAATATAGTTGAATGAAATTAAATATCAATTACTTATCCTAAAGATAGTAGTCACATACCCACATATGTGGTTATTCCATCAATTGGACATTTAGTTGGCTTAACTCTTATATTTTTTTATTTCACTTTAGCTATTTATTTTTATTTTTATTAAAACTTCAATATGTTTCTTTTAGTTTTCCCTTTTATTATTATTTTCTTCTATTAGTTGATTACATTAACTATATCATTAAATTTAAATTGTTTCGATTCTAAAATATATTTTGAAATTTATTTCGTCTTGACTTGGCCAATCTGTTTCAGTGGATATATATGTAAAAATTCATTCAATGGTGGTTGTTGCTACATGAAGATTTGTTGCTATAAATTGGTGAATATGTCAAGTTTTTTCTTCTATTACTCTCACAAATTCATCCTAGCCATACTATTTGTTTTTATAAACCTTAACCCATGCCTTAATATTTTCAATTTTTGTTAGGGTACTTATCAATCCCTAATTTTCTTCCTTGCTCAGAAAAAAAAGTGTTTTTGTTGTTGTTCTACCACCTCTTCCTTGGTTTTTTATACAAGTTTAGTTCCTTATTATGTTACATCCAATGATGGAACCTAGTGATCCCTTTTTTCAAAGGCTAATAATCATGATCTGAATGAAGTATATTTTTCTCCTTCATTCTTTCCAGTAGTTTGAGCTTCTTCTCATCTTGCTTATTATTCCTCCACAAATGAACCTCCACTATCAATGTGGAATACAATAGAGGAGGTCTATTTCTTTTATTTTATTGTTTGTAAACAACGTTTATTTCCTTCTAGGAGCATTTTGAGGTTTAACCATGTGCCTTTTCTTGGGTATTGAGGTTGAGGGCATGCTCTTTACCCTTTGTTAAATTGGACTATTTCCTTACCCTTATCTTGTCACTTTGAAGAGGAAGAGGATAATATTAACCTTTTCCTTCTTCTAGTAGGTTGTTCCATCTTGTATTTTTTATTTTTTTTTACACTTCCATATTTCATCCATGTTCCTTGATTGATACATATTCTTCAGCTGCTAATTATTATTTTGCTAACACCTCTTATTTAGTTAATAACTATTACATTTCAAAGAATTTCTCCCAAGATAAATTGGAAATTTTGTCCCTTACACACCTTTTCACTATAATCTAAATTAGGAGAAGATGAGACAAATCATTTACTTTTCCTTTTTGGTATTATTTAGCCATTTTCTTCAGTATATTTAGTATGAATTTGGAAACATCTACCCTCTTACCATGGGTAAGTTGATTAAGGTATCTAAAATGGATTAGATATATCATGTAGATCCTCTCCTCACTAGTGATGTACTTTGTAATGAAGATATAAAATTATAACATACAAAGGCTAATAAATATGAAAGTGTGTCATGATTAAAATATTATAATTTCTCATTAACTACACATAATATATATCATAATATATATATATTATTTTAGTAGAAATGGGTCTTATTTAACAAAGTTACCATGTTTATGATAGGTCATTCAGGTCCACCATTAGTTTTTAAATTAACCCCACCAGTAGCTCGATAATGGTAGTTACATTGTCTTCCATAGTTTATACAAATTCTAGGCAATCTAATCATCATATCTTATCATTTCCTCAAAATAATTTGATTGACCTACTTTTTAAAATATTTTGTATATATCCTACCTACTTGACAAAGTTATGAGGTGTGTTGGCTCTCACCCAAGGACATCTCTAAATTTTTTTTATTGATGTTTATTCCTTATAGTAGAAAACAATTTTCAACTTGTATGAAAAATAAAGGTTTGTAAAATTTGTAATGTTTGATATATTATCACATGGGCAATGTGATGGTTTTTGGTACTTATCATTGCACTCATCTCAATTTATCAAACATGTACATGAAATGAAAATGATGACATGGCTCTCCCCCTATTCACTTATCCTCAAACGTCATGCCATAATAGTTGGTTCATGTGGGAAAAACATGGCACACCTATGAATAATTTGTAATTATTGGATGTGCGACAAGGTAATCAAGTTTATTTTACATAATGCTAGAAAAGGAAACATTTTTATAGGATTAGAACATGTAGCATAGAAATATTAGTTAATTCTCATGATTACATAAATTTTAAATGTTTTATCATTAAAAATTTGATTATTTGAGAAAAATAATGATATTATTATCTATTACATATTATTTTACCAATAAATATGATTTATATGGTATGCATTGATTATTATATGTTTGTGTGTATATCAGGGTCTCTGTATATTTTTTATTAGTCATGGGGATGATGTGAGCCATGAAGAAGACTTTATTGGTTGAATAATATTCTTGAAGATCAATAAATGACAATTGATTTTAGATGATGGCCGAGTAATAGTTTTTGTTGTAATTTTCAATTTCATTCCAAATTTGTACAAAATCCATTGATTGTCTTTATATAGCAAGGATTTTTTTATTTATTAGGTATCCAGATAGCATGTATGAGAAATGAGAAATAAGAATTATTTGTGTTTGATTTCTTTGGAAGCAACATTAGTCTTGGTGATAATATCTTAGAATGGTGTTGCTTATACTTGTCATTATGAGACAAATGGATGTTGATAATTTAGTAATATAACAAGGTACAAGTTGTTATGGTGATCTGACTTTAATGCCTATAGTTTGAGTAACTATGGGGTTGGTAATCTAAGTTGATGTGCATTATTACAAGGAGGACATGTTTTGAGGTCCATGAGTTGTCTTAAGTGACACCTATAACACTTTTTGGAAACCTAAAACACTTCCAAACAACACATAGTAACTAGATGTTACATGCAACACCCATCCTTAGATAGTAAATACTATATTCATTGTATGCATTCAAACTATATCATCTAATAAAAAGCCATATAAACCATTACTCAACTCATATAAAATGATACTTCACTAGTAATAGCTACTATCTTTCCTATAGAAACTAAGATGCAACCATTAGCTACTTGTAGATACCCTTTAGTAACAAGATGAAACCCATAATTGGATACAAACTATCTATAATTGCAAAGTCTATAAAATGTTATTAGTTGGTGAATTAAATAAATAACACTAAAAATTAGTTATTTTTATATGTTTCCCCATGATTGACCAACAATCAAGGATCTTTATCCAATATTTAGCTAGAAAATTTATTTTATTTCCATGAATTTAAGCAACCTCTAGAAGTTATCGTTATTTTTAATTTCATTTATTTTATTTACTACTATTTTTTGATATGATTTTTAATTTTGACTACCCAAAAGGCTATATTTTTTTATAAACTTTTATTCGGCTCTAAGCCAGCTAGAAAACTGAGTATCCCTATGAAATGATGTATACCCCTTATCTGATGGAATGGAGTATGATATAAAATGATCATCTAATGATTTAATAATGTATTGTGAGTGATTAGTTTCCAAGATAACATATTCATCTAATGATATCAATAGCTTCATATTCATGTAGTGCTTTTATTCTTCCATGATTTTACTTACAATGTCTATTTTTGAGTGTGGTTTATTATACAAGTTTAGGTGGTCAAAATTTACTCATAGATAAAAAATTAATAGGTTAATTTTTAATATCATGATGTATCCATTTGGAAATACTTTCTCTATATTATAAGGATAAACCCATCTAGTTTGAAACTTTCCTTTCTAGTCCTTATACATAGAGTCATGGAGCAGGGCCTAATCTCCTACTTCAAAATCTTGTGTCTTGATGAAACTATCATACCAATTGACTCACTATTGTAAACACACACACACACACACACACGCACACACGCACACACACACACACACACACACACACACACACACACACACACACACACACACACACACACACACACACACACACACACACACACACACACACACACACACACACACACACACACACACACACACACACACACACACACACACACACACACACACACACACACACAGATCTCTGTGTGTGTTAAAATGATTCCATTTAGAGTTAAAATAAATATTTGAGTTACAAGGTTGTCCTTAAAGTTTATATATCTCTCCTTTGATGCTTCTAAAAAGTCTATGCCAAATCTCAAGGTTGTCCTTAAAGTTGTAAGTTCAAACTGTATGGGGATAACAAGCTTATTACCATAGATCAAATCATATGGTGTAAATAGTTATTATTTTTCATGTAGTTATATATGCCCACACAACCTTAAGAAGGTGTGATTCCTAATCCTAATGGTTCCTGTCTTTTATTTTTGGCAAGCATGTTTCCAATTTTGTATTTTTGACCTCCACTTGTCCATTAGACTATAGATGATATGGAGTCCACTTTTCAAGTGTAATTTCATATTCTAAAATAAGGGTTTCAATAAAATAAAAAGTGAATTTAAATATTGGTATATATCTATGTCCAATGGAATTTCATACCTTGTGAAAATTTATTAGTAATTATGTAATTGTCTAATCCCTTGCATGTGTTAAGGATTTTGATTTAGTCTATTTAGTGAATTAGTTTATACATATCAATACATACTCCTTAATTTTAGATTTTGGATCCATAGGCCAAAAAAATCAAGTGCCCATTTTTTTTAAAAATCCAAGAGCATTTGGGTTTGGAGATGCATTTCATCAAAAGGGGTAGGTTTCCCCATACATTGGCATCTATCACACTTGAGGTTATATGTTATTGTATTCCTATGTAATCTAAGTTAGTAGTAGCCCATAGTAATGATCTTGGGGGTAGTATCCTTAGATAAAAAAATGTCCCACCAAGAGTTCATCACGACATTATAGGAGTATGTAAACTAGTACATCCTCCCATACACACTTGTGCATGATTAAGTTAGGACTATTGAAAAATAGGTTCCCTAAAATCCATGAGTATGGGAGGATTACTTATAAAATTATACATTCATCTCTTGGAAATAAATTTTGGGATTTATCCTACAAACATATATTTATAAATGAATACAAACCAAGGAGTGTTAATGATCAAAGAAAAATATGTTCATTAGGAAATGTAATGTTTACCAATAGACTATGTTCTTTATATATTAATCTTGATATAAAAAATTTAACTACATTATCATTGCATAGTTAATAAACAATAATAATTTTGAACTCATGTATTAGTAATAGCCATCTTATTATTCCCCCATTAAATATTGAGTTTTCCATTAAACACTTGTCTACAACATGGTCAATGTGAACAAAACTATATTTTTCAGTAATATAATTTTTAGATTTATTAATCACATATACTACCATAAGGAATTATTTTCTATCATGGGAACTTGATGAAAAAATATTATTGATAAAGTCTATAGCATAGTTTAAGGATCCTTTTTTCCCTCCCTAGATATCTCCAAGTTTTGTATCAAAAGATTTTATTTGTATGTGCAAATATAATTCCCAGTATGGGCCTCTTAATCTTGGAGTTATTATTAATATATTTTCAAGTCTTGGAATTTTATTTGACATGAATAAATACATTTAAATTTAGAATCATAAGATGTAAAAATAAATAGATGTGTTTTTATTCTACTAAAGTCTTCAATAAATTTAAGGTAATATCCAACATGTCCTAATAAACTTCAAAAATTTTGTCAAGGTTGGTAAATTTGTTATTACTTCTATCTTGGTAATATCTACCTCTATTCATGTTATTGATATATGGTGTCCTAATTAGTTTCCCTATGTCATCAACATGTAACATTTTTCATGAATTTAGGATGACAGATTGTCTTGATAGAATTAAAGTAATATATCTAGGTTATTGGTGATTTCTTCATATGTGTCCCCATAGAATGTGAATTCATCCATATAAATATCTACATAATCAACGTATAGGTTATAAAAAATACTCAAGTCAACCCTTTGAAATTTGGGAGGATAATAACATAACCCAAATAAAATTATGAAATATACATAGGTGCCTCAAGGACATGTAAAAGTAGCCTTATATTGGTCCCCGAGTGCTATTATGATTTGGTTATACCCATGAAAATCATAGACAAAGGAAAATTAATTCTTGTTTAAGAGTGTGTCAAGTACTTAGAAAGTGAAAGGAAAATTAGAATGATCCTTTAATATAGTTGTGTTAAGTTCATGTTGTTAGGATCTTACAGCACAATTGATTACTTTTGTATAAGCAACTAAACACGGAATTAAAACCAGAAAGAATAAGTAACTAGAAATTAGAAATAGCAAAGGAGAGGAGATACAAGAAACAAAAAAAAATTGTATTAAACTCTTCCAGAAGGAAATACAATGAAGAAATCTCTCTTTCTTCCACACCTCTTAGATGTATAGATCTCTTTCCCTCAAGAGTTCTCTCTCTCACAATTACAACCAATTCAATCCTTGAATTGTCTACCCTTTTTCTCATAAAAACTATGAATATCTAACCCTATTATATAATACTAGGATTCATGAGCTATGCATTCTCCACCATTAGATACACCTCTTAATCAAAGGTTCAAATCTGTCCTGCCAAAAAAAGAAACGTGGACTCAAGACTAATAGTTACTCTTTTCATGCAAATAATCTGTTCTTCCTCAAAAATAGACTTCTGGAATGCACAGGTGACCGACGTCGGTCCCTATCTATCTGCATATGACCGATGTCAGTCGATCCATAATCGACGTCAATAGCTTCTGGTCGACTCTTGACCGATGTCGGTGACTGTGTGACTCTGACAACCTCTACATTTGCTCATTTGGTAAAGCTTTTAGCTCTAAAATTCAATAATCTCCCACTTGGAGTTAAACAGTGGCATTTGTACCTGTACAACAACATCCTCTAGCTTGTTTCTCCATCTTCAAGCTCAATCTTGAAGACCAACAAAAGTTGAATGAAGATTCAACTTCTCCTTTGTTACCAGCTTTGTTAACATATCAACAGGGTTTTTATCTATATGGATCTTTTCCAGCTTCAACTCACCATCCTCTAATACCTATCTAATGAAGTGGTACCTAAGTTGTATATGTTTGGTTCTTGAATGAAAGGCTGAATTCTTTTGCCAAATGAATTGCACTTTGACTATCACTGTACAATCTACAACTCTCTTGCTCCTTTCCCAACTCTTCCATGAACTAAGTCATCAAAATCATTTCCTTGCTAGCCTTTGTGATTGTAATGTATTCTGCCTCTGTAGTAGACAAGGCAACAACCTTCTGCAACTTTGAAATCCAGCTAACTGCCATTCCACCAATAGTGAACACATATCCTGTGGTGCTTCTCCTGCCATCCAAGTCACCTGCCATATCCAAATCTACATACCCATGTAGAGAAGTGTTTAACCCTCCATAGCATAAATGCCTACTGCTGGTCCCTCTCAGATATCTGAGAATCCACTAAACTACTTTCCAGTGTTCCTTTCTTGGATTGGCCATAAACTTGCTGACAACTCCCACTGTTTGGGCAATATCAGGTCTAGTACATACCATTGCATACATCAAGCTCCCAACTAATGAAGCATATAGAACTCTGATCATGTACTCAACCTCATCATATGATTTAGGACACTGTTCTTTGCTCAACTTGAAGTGTCCAGCCATAGGTGTGCTTACCGGTTTTGCATCCTGCATATTGAACCTTTCCAACACCTTATTCACATAATCCTCTTGAGACAAAATCAAACTATGATTTTTCCTGTCTCTCTTAATACTCATGCCAAGGATTTTCTTTGCTACTCCTAAATCCTTCATGGAAAATGTGTGAGCTAATTTTACCTTAAGCTCATTAATATCCTGCATGTGTGAACCTGCAACAAGCATATCATCTACATACAGTAACATGATTATATAGTTACCATTATCCAATCTATTAAAATAAACACAATGGTCAGATTGACATCTACTAAAGCCATGCTCTGTCATAAACCTGTCAAACCTCAAATACCATTGTCTTGGAGCTTGCTTAAGACCATATAAGCTTTTCTTCAACCTACACACAAGTTTCTCCTTACCTTTGACCTCAAAACCTTCCAGCTGATCCATATATATTTCTTCATCCAAATCTCCATGAAGAAATGTTGTCTTAACATCAAGCTACTCAATATGCAAATCCTCAATAGCAACTAAAGACAATACAGACTGAATAGAAGTCATCTTTACTACAGGAGAAAAAATTTCACCAAAATCAATACCTAGTTTCTGTGCAAATCCCTTTACTACCAACCTAGCCTTATGTTTCATTTGTCCATTCTCTCCTTGCTTTAACCTATAAACCCATTTTTTTTAGTGCTTTCTTTTCGGCTGGCAACTCAACCAAATCCCATGTTTGGTTCTCTTCCAAGGAATCAATTTCCTCATTCATGCCATGCTCCCACTGTTTCTTGGATTCTACCTGCATTGCCTCATCAAAACTTTCTGGTTCTCCACCATCAGTGAGCAACAAGTAATATAATGAAGGGGAATAACGAATTGGAGGTTTACTTACCCTTTCAGACCTCCTTATGGGTGTTTGAGACTCATTCACAGCTTGCTGTCCACCCAAATTCCTTTCTGTCAGTGACCGATCTCAGTCATCTCTGGTCAATGTTGGTCTGTACCTGACTAACATTAGTTCCACCTGATTGATGTCAATTTCTTCCTGACCAACATTGGTTACTGTTTGATCAATGTCAGTTCCTTTTTGACTAATGTCAGTGTCTATGTTTTCCTGTGTGTGACCCACGAGCTCATTTTAGATCATAACTTCATCCAACTCAACATTGCCCTGCTCAGAATTATTTAGCTTCTTGAGCTGATCACTGTGCATCACCTTCTCATTGAAAACAACATCATGACTTCTAATAATTTTGTTAGTTTCTAAATTACACAACCAAAATTTGAAATCTCCAAAGTCGTAACCAATGAAAGTGCACTGCATATATTTAGCATCCAGCTTTTTTCTATTTTCTTTATCAATGTGCACAAAAGATTTAGAACCAAAAACTCTGAGAAATGAAAGATCCACCTTTTTACCTATCGAAGCTTCTTCTAAAATTCTACCATCTAGTGCAGTAGAGGGTCCTCTATTAATCAGGTAAACTACAGTATCTACAACTTCTGCCCAAAATTGTAAGGGCAAACCAGCATGCAACCTCATACTCTGTGCACGCTCCATTATTGTTTTATTCATCCTTTTAGCAACTCCATTTTGCTGAGGTGTCCTTGGAACCATCCTTTCCCTACGTATTCCATTCATAGAATAATAACTATTGAATTTATTGCTACAGTACTCACCACCATTGTTAGATCTAAGG
>JARHVA010005217.1:1160000-1180000 GCA_037957365.1 Torreya grandis | reverse complement strand
AGCGTTAAGTAATACAAATAGACCAACCCATATATTTAAAACCATTTGAAATTTTCTCTAATTTTGGTAATTAGACAATAGATATGGATCTAGACACCAACATACGTGGTAGTGTCCCTCAGTGGTCTATACTGTACATAGGGATAAAAAACAAGTATGGATATGAAAGGTACATTGAAAATTTTTTATAGAGTTTTAATTCTTTAATAAATTTATGATAATATCCAACGTGTTCTAATAAACTTAAAACAATCTTTTTATGAGTTTGGTAAGGTTTTTATTACTCTATCTTGGACAGATCTACCTCTATTCCTATTATATATATATGGTGTCACATTACATATTCATTTTTCATCATGTAACATATTTCATGACTTCAATATAATAGGTTGTCTTGATATCATTGAGGTAATTTATCTAGGTTCTTTATGATTTATTCATATGTGTCCCCATAAAATGCAAAGTCATCCATATAAATATCTACATAACCATGGTATAGGTTTAAAATAAAACTTAAGTCATTCATTTGAAATATGGGAAGATAATTACATAACCCAAATGGAAGTATGGAAAGGGTATATCTACCTCAAGGACATTTAAACTTAATCATATATTGGTCCTAAGGTGCTATTGTGATTTGTGCACCCCGACTAAACCCATAGACAAAGGAGAAGTAATTATTACCTAAGAGTGTGTCAAGTACTACATTAATTTCATGTAATCCACATAGATACACCATTTTTTACCCTTATATGTCACAATGACATGGGATGACACCCAATAGATATTAGAGATATGATAAACAAATTTGGCATCAACAAGTTTCTTCAATTCTATTTTCAATATATCCTAAATAATGGTGTTCTTCTATTTTTATATTTTCCAGACGTGTTATCAATCCTATTTGATGCATATATATTGGGTTAATATGTTAGAGGTATATATCTCATGTCATAATATTAAGATGCGAAAGTACTTTTATGTTTTTGTAGCATGGTTAATAGCTAAGTTTATTATTTAAGGATTAGTTTGTTATTGATATACATAGATCATACAAGTATGATTTATACATGTTTGGACATGGACACCATGGGATTTATGATTTATAATATATGGTTGAGTTACAAATGGTGTGGTATAATTTTATGAAAAGTCAAAATGTCTCCCACAACATTTGTGGATCTTTCTATTGGGGATTAACCCTAAATTTTAAGTTGTTGTATAGGGTTAAAAATATAGGAATAGTTAAATCACAAGGGTGATAAAATAATATATAAAATTTAGATAAATAGAAAACTCAAATAAATAATATTTTAAATTTATACAACTAATATTTCTAAATATAGTAAAGTACAAGTATTGAAATATATTACAATAAAAAAGAAACAATGGTACTTTGGTGGTTTTACTAGATGTAGACAAATATAGACTATAAATAGGTGTTAAATATACAATATAAATATTATGGATCATTCATAAGATTATATAAATTTTATTTTGATAGCTGCAGGAAATACTAACAAATCTAGTCAACACCATTCGTGGTAGTATCTAACTATGATATAGGTGTCCAATATAGAATTATGGTTGAAAGATGTGGCCAAATTCAATTTTATAAGTCTTATGTCACATTTCTAATGATGTATTCATAAATGGGATACAAACTATTTCTCTTCATTAATTTATCAAACCTTATATCTTCATCCTTGGAATGGAATTATTGAGAAAGGGTTGGTGTGATCACGAATTTGAGCTTACCCCAAAGACCACTCTATCAATTAGCACTACATACATTCACAATACTCCAAGGATGGCCTAAAATTTATGTATTTATATTTTACAAGTGGGAAAGTGTGTGCACAATGGTGAAGTATAGTTTATTATGATGCATTTAGTCTTATAGTTTGTAATTTGACAATCATTAATGATAGGTTTATCTTTCAATGATTCAAACCTCTATTCTGAATGCTCCCATTCTTGATATGAAAATAGGGATGAATATGACAAAATATATTATTTTTGTAATTGAGTGATTTAGATTTAGTAGGTATTTATTTGGTATTTTATACAGGAATAATGATAAGGCTTAGGCTTATATTTATACCACACCATTTGAAAATATCTCACGATAGGGATAAATAATATAAATAGTGAAATCCATATGTTTTAAATAATAAAAAATTTGGCTTAATTTTTGGAACTAGATAATGGATAAGGATATATACACTACCATCGATGGTAGTTTCCCTTTGTGGATAGTAGTGTACATAGGGCTAGAAAAGAAGTATGGATCTAAAACTAATAGTGAAGGATGTTTAACAAGTTTTAAGATTTATTTGAAGTATAGGAGACATGTATCATCATAAATATATGTATCAAACTAAGATAAAATAATTTAAGAATAATGATATGGATAATAAAACCCTTTTGATGGTTTGGAAGAATAGAATTGAAGGGTAAATCCCTGATTGATATTTGTCAAATATACAATGTTATGTTAAAGGAAACACATGTATACCTAGGTGTGTATAACAAACATTATCTTTGTTTTAGACTAATTTGAGAATTTTACTTGTGTATTACCTATAACCAAGAACATGTTATAGTTTAAATTAGTTTATATAATGTAAAATTTTAAATAATTGAAATTATTGGAAAATAAATAGAGCAAAGAAGGAGTACACATGTGTGTCAATCAAACCATGTTAACTCTTGATAATTTAAATTGATAAATATACTTCCTTATGAATCATTGAGACTAAAAAATATTCAAACCTAAACCTTGGGTATTTTAAATAAGGAGATTTGTAAATTATTATTCCACCAATACAGTGTAAGGATGAGTTGTGACATGGCCATTGACATCATTACATCTCAATCACACAACTCAAGTGTGAATATCTATAATTTGGTGAAGGTGATATGTTTAGTCAACTCAAACTTTAAATATTATGATATTGAATGATTTAATCACTCTAATATATAAGTATGGTGAGGTTGAATTATTTAATCACTTCAACCTATAAAATGAATAAACTCCTACAGTAGAGAAGGATCAATTATAGTACATCTTGGTGAGTAGTATAATTGGTAAAGCTTTAATTTTTTGGTGGAATATCATGTCATATTCACTTAAAATATGTTTTAGATGGAGTATATTTGTCAAAAATATATAAAAATATATTTCACATCTATGTAAAAATGGTACAATGTATAGTATTTTTAATGAAATGTATATCTAAATCTTAGAACTGAACTATAGTTGTGCAAGTTTAGAGTTCATGTCATTACGATATGCCCCCAATAAATCCTTGAATATATTGAGTAAGTGTATAGGTTTAGAGGATATCTTTTAATGACATGTCCCCATTGAAATATGGAAACTATGAAAATGTGTAAGCCATGATTTTATAGCATGCCCCCATGATATGCCCCCACCCCCTTTTGAGGTGAGGGAAATAAAATTTGGAAGGTAACTTACCTCAAAAGGACAAGGCAGTTGTTGATCTATGTATGAACCATGAAATATATAATGATAACAAATAAAAGGACATATATATATTATGTTCATAGTATGTGATCACATCAAGTCTTAAGATGTAAGATGTAGATCATTGCAATGTGTAGAGTGTAAAAATATAATCTCAACAAGAAATCAAGAACACACACACAAAAGAACACATAGTGTAATTAAAAGGCATTATCAAAGGATACCTCATATCATGGACATGCCAAATGCCACACATTAAAAAGGGTGACATATTTAAATGCCAAATCCACATAGAATGACATATTAAAATGTCCAAACAATATACATTGATGGAAGGGCTAATAGGAAATGAACACATTAAAATTTTAAAAAATAAATTAAATAAAAATGGAACAAAATACACTCAAAGAATGGAAAAATATATGAAGTATAAGAGAAAAACTTTAGCATATTATACTAGTCCCTGAACAGATGTGTTAGCAAAAACATTATGTAATATAGCATATCATGTATAGTGTAAAAGATATGAGCATGGATATAGACTTGTATAAGCATTAATATATTATATAAAACATGATAATGTATAAATGATAATAAGTGATATAACCTATATCAATTTTGATAAAATAAATATATGCCCCCAACATATTATATGATGTGAGTAGAGGAAAGTTCCAACATCTATAAGTGCATTGGTCAAGTGTCTCAATATGCATGTATCACATTAAAAGATGATTCAAATATATGTGTATATAGAAATGAACTGACATGATGTATAATAACATAAATCAAACAACATAGATCCAAAACATCTAATAAAATCTTGGAATTCTAAATATTTTTTATTTTTGAATTATTTGAATGTTTTGGTATTTTATGGAATATTTGATTTTTTTGAATAATTGAAGTACATTAGTAAAGATATGTTGGATGAATTATCTCTATATATATTGGAACATTCCATGAATGAATAATATTCATCATGATAAGAATGTTTGGAAAGTTATAAGGACATATCACGCTCTTCTTCTCTATTTGATTGTTTGGTAGAATCATGATCACCATCAAGTTCTATGTGAACCAATCTATGTTTTGTGAAAATGAAATACCTTGTTTACTTGTATCTATTTTTACTTCCATTTGATATATCAAAAATGAACCCAATGTGATGCTTTGTTAAATTGTATGGGGCATAACCCATAATGTCATTTGGACAACACAAGGTGTATAAGCTATTGGTGGAATTATGTATCCTAATGAATTTTTACATCATCCTTTATGACGTAAGTCCTTGATGGTATAACTAGATTGTTTCAAAACTATTTAATTACAAAAAAAATCTTTTTCTATATGATTATTATTATTATGGTGAAAATAAGATCCACTGATGAATTATGTAATTATTAAATCCTTTTTGGCAAGGATGCTTTTTGTTTGTTGAATTTGGAAGTGTTTGTGGAGTATTTACATTTAGTATTGATCCCATGTTGTTTAAATTATTTGAAGGTTTTGTATAAATATTTGGGATGCCACATGTTTTTTTTTAATATATTCACTTGGTAATTCATTTCCATCATATGTATCATGAACAAAACATTTACACTTTATAGGAGAGAGCTTTAGTTCTTTGTTATATTTTGAGTAGGAAGAAAACATATATATGTATAATTCAGTAAACAAGGTATAATGTTTATGTAATTCCATTTATTTTAGTGGAAGAATGGGACCTCTACTAAATATTAATTTTAGTTCCAAATATAAAGGTCGATAAGCAAAGGTACATGATGCATTTTTGAATTGAATTGCATAATTTTGAACAGATTCATCATCATTTGATTTAAAATTTTGTATATGTTTCAATGTAAATTATTAAACATTGTGTGTATTAAAGGATGACAATAAAACTTCTTCTAATTGTTGAATTTCATGAAGGATCCATTTGGTATATTTAATAACCAGTTGCAAGCTTCATCAATAAGGCTCATATGAAATGCTTTTAACAATATTCACTCATCTTTGGGCCATTTTTAAAAATAATTTAATTATTTAAGTATTTTTTGGGAAGGATCTTCATATCTAAAAAAGGAAGGAATTATTGACATGATAATCTTTTGTGGATAAGCATATTAAAATACACATTTTTCAAGATCTTGGTTTTAGATAATGTTATCACTAGTAGTAGTATTGTAAGACGACATTTGTACTATGAGAAATGAAATGAGTCTTTGGAGCTCTCATATAGTACTCATCATGGACATGAGATAGGTTATATGAATTGTTAGAATTTTCTAATATGTAATCATTGGGTGTAATTTATCATTTATTTAAAACCAAGAAACAATAAATGTTTTCCTATTATGAGTATTTTTTTTTATGCTTACATCCCTTGGAACATTTTAAATTTTTGGTATTCTTTTTCCTTGAAAGCTTTGGAATATGGTGGGATGATGCATCTTTTGAAAATTTAGGAACCTTTAATAAAGGTTTAACGAACTAGAATATTGTTAAGGTTATAAAATTACCAATAGGCCAAGATTATGAATAATAGGGAATATTAATTCATATTGAATAATTAAAATAATTATAAACCATGCATAAATAAGCCTCAACTTTGAATTGGAGTTGACATGTAAAATTTGAAACTCCATAAATAAATGAAACTTGACCTACTATTATTAGCAGCTACTATTTTTAGTTTGTTTCATATGAAAGGTGCATAGCTCTAAACATCTCAAAAAATAAACTAAAATATAAAATTAACCTATCAAAAAAATTAAAAATTTCAAGTCTAGTTAGAAAAATAGATCATTTTTAAATTTATAAAAAACCCAAAATAATATTAAACATTAATTATAGACCTTTATATGGTCACATATAGCCTCTAAAAAATATTTAAAATGTCCCATTTTTAGAAGGGTGGGTTATGAAAACATTGAAATTTTTGATACAATCATTTTGACATAAAAATGGGCTCAGACAGATCTATGAATCAAAATTTACAGCTTTTGAAAGTTTGGGCTCTTTTTCTGCATCATTCTCCTCTAGTTGAAAACAACTCATCTCCTGCGAGTTGCTCTGATTATAATACTATAATTTATTATTATCAATTTTCTTAAGATCCATTAAGTAATCCAAGTGTTGTATTCTTTGTGTAATCCTTCCCACTATAATAAATACCTATAAAACTTCATTGCCTTGTGTTTACTATCTTCTTATCTAGAATGTGCAATATCTTTTCATTCTTGTTGTTTGGCACCTATTGTTGCCAGTCTTATTTGTTGTCTTCTTCACCTTCACCCTCTTATCCATGAAAATCATATAAATATAATACATTAAATACTAGAGAGATATCAAAATTATATGGTAAACTCACCTCATAAGTATTGTCATTGATTTCCCTCACAATTCTACATGGTCTAATTTTATTGTACTTCAACTTGTTATATGTGCCTTCTGAAAATATCTCTTTCCTCTATTAAACCATACTAAATATCCTTATTCAAATCTTTTTTACCTTTTTCTAATATTTGTTGTTTCTTTACATTTCTCATTGCTTTCCTACAATTTTATTCTTACTTCTTCTTGTCTGTATTGTATATGTTCTGTAAATGCTTTTACATAATCACTAACTCAGTCTATAATTGGTAATTATACCAAATCTAAAAAAATCAGGATTTTTCCCATAAATAGTATGAAATTTTGATTTACCAGTTGACTTCTTCACTGATTTATTATATGAAAACTCAACTTGTAGTAAATCCAAGTGACATTCCTTGGAATTATCTCTAACTATGGATCTCAACAAATTTACCAAGCTCCTATTTACATCTTTTGTATGTCCATCTATTTGGGGTTGGTATGCAATATTGAATTTTACTTAATTCTCACCATTTTCCATAAATTCTTCAAAAATTAAATATAAACTTTGTTTTCTATTTGATGTAATGGTTTTTGGAACACCTTGCAATCTCAAAATATCCCGAAAAATAGTTATGCAATTCTAGTGGCATCATTGGTTTTCTTACATGTAATAAAATGAACCATCTTAGAAAACCCATCTATAACAAAAAAAATTGAATCATTAACTCTTTATATGTTTGGTAATCCCAACATAAATTGCATACTAAAATTTTTCCATGGTCTTCTTCTAGCCAGTAATGGTATGTATAACCATGTATTTTATCCATGTCCTTTATCCAATTGACATATGCTGCACCTTGAAATATATCTTGTCACATCTCTCTTCATATTTGGCCAAAAAAAACTTCTCCTCCACAAATTCTATTGTCTTGATATTTCCAAGGTGTCCAGCCAAAACACTAGTGTGTAATTCTCTTAATATATTGTCTCTTAGAAACCTAATTAGAATACATACATTTTCTCCTTTGAAGAGATAGCCATCCAACATAATATAATATTCATAAACATTACTTGTATCACCTATTAATAGATTGTTGTATTACTCAACTATCTTGCCAAATATGGATCCATATCATATAATAATTTAATAAAATCAAATCTAGCTACTTCACTCATCAAACTAGTTATCAACCCCACTTACTTGCTCAAAGCATTAGCTACTTGATTTTATTTTCTTGATTTGTGCTTTAACACAAAAGTATATCCCTGAAAAATAGATAACCACTTTGCACATCTTCTATTTAACTTATTTTGAGTGTTCAAATACTTCAAATCCTCATGATCAATAAATAGAATAAACTCCTTAGGCACTAGGTAATGCCTCCAATTTCTTAATGCTTGTATAATGGCATACAATTTAACATCATGCATAGAATAATTTAATGCTTCCCTTCATGACTCAACACAACACCAATTCCCACAAATAAAGAATCATAATAAACCTCAAACACCTTTTTTAAAATTGGTAATGCTAAAATAGGATTATCTATAATTTTCATCTTCAATAACGCAAATCTTTATGTTTTTACCCTTGCCCATGCAAGTTATTTGCCTCTCATAGAAGTTGTTATTGGTACAACAAGACTACTAAAACTTATAATAATTTTTTTGTAAAAAGGTTTCTAAATTGTGGAAACTTCTTACCTCTATAATTCTCTTTGGGATAGGCCACTCAACAATTGATTTTAATTTTTATTCATCCATTCTTACACCATTTTCTAAAATTACAAAACCTAAAAATACCAAATTGTTCTACAAAAACCTACACTTTTTCAAATTCATTTATATCTTCTCTTTTCTTAACAATTATAATACCATTCTCAAATGTTTTAAGTGTTCTTTTTACTCTTATTGAACATTAAAATATCATCAAAATAAACCATCACAAACCACCTCATTCTCATAGTAGCATGTTCATCACCCTCATAAATGTGTTAGGTACATTAGATAACTGGAATGGAATGACCATCCACTCATATAAACCATATCTTATCTTGAATGTTTTTTTCCATTCATGTCCTTAATAAATTCAAATCTAATGGTAACCACTCCCTAGATCAATCTTATTAAAATATTTTACTCCTACAAGAACATTCATCATATCATTTAAATAAGGTAGAGAAAACTTGTACTTAATTTTAATTTTATTAATTGCTCTGCCATCCACACACATCCTCCAGACTTCATCTTTATTTGGAGTTAGCAATGTTGGTTTTTCACAAGGACTCATGCTCTCCCTTACAAAACATTTCCTTATCAATTTAGTAACATGTTTATTTAATTTTACATGTTTTATTGGTCTCATCCTATAAGATACTTGATTGGGTAGAGTTGATCATGGAATCAAATCAATATGATGTTTAATATATATCTTTGGTGGTAAACCATCTGATAACTCATCAAGTATAACATCTTCATATTATTTCACTGCTATTATACTTCTACTAGTATTCACACCACTTCTGTGTCTTCTTTCTTCACTACTAATACATATTAACCTATCATTTTCACGTATTTCATAAATAGTTTTGCATTTATCATTATTTTAGCCTGCCCTTGCTCTTTAAGAGGTAATAAAACTACCTTTATACCACCTTTCCAGAAACTATATGTGTTCTTTGATCCAACATGAATTACATTTTTATTAAACTTCCATGGCCTTCCTAACAATACACGTCATGCATCCATTCGTATTACATCACACCATATTTCATCATTAAAATTTATACTTATAGAAAACTTGATTAAACACCTTTTAGCTAATTTAACTTCATTCCCTTTATTAAAATATGAAATCCAATAAGGAGTATGATGTTTTTCATAATGCAAACCTAGTTTCTCAATCATATTTTTAGAAACCATATTTGTAGAAGTACCACCATCTATAATTACCTTGCACATCTTATATCATGAAGTACACCCTGTTTGAAAGATATTTGTTTGCATCCATGCATAAAAACCTTATTTATTATTCATAGTTTTTTCCCATAGAGGAATCATTGTTATTCTCATTATGAGATTTTCTTCAATATCTAGTAACGCAACTTCAATATTTTTCTCTACTATTTGAACTTAAACTAAATTCAAGCTTGGGGGATCTTCTTTTCTCCTTTCATGATATTGGTAGTGTGGACACTCGAACTCTCTATGACCTTCTTCTCCACATCTTTAACCAGCTTAAGACCTATGTTGATTTAGAAACCATCCTCTACCACCATCATAGATTTATCCTCTCTGAAATATTTTTCATCTTTATTGGTTTTGAAACCCTTATATATTATCTTCTTATCTTTTTGGACCATGTGATTATTCTCCTATAGTGGTGTTAAACCCACCTCTATTTTTATTAAATATATCTCATCCCCTTATTGGAGGAGATTATCCTCTTCTTGGCCTATTAGATGATTTTTTGAAATTCTATTTATTTTATTTTTCTTATGCCTTCAAAGCTAACTGATAAGATTTCTCCATGCAATGTATTCTAAACATGCTTAATTCATCTTAAATATAAAACTTCAAACCATTTACATACCTTAAGACCATATACTCTTTTATCTCATCATGATCCATGTGTATGAAAAGCTTGTAAAACTCATGTGTATACTCTTATATACTATGATATTTCTATCTCAAATAATGAAATATTTTGTATAGGGTTTGTTCATAATATATAGAAAGAAATTTATACCTCAAGTTCTTCTCCATCTTTTTCCACGATTTGATATTACATTTACATTTTATCTTTCTTTCTATTGGTGATCCCACTAAATCATTACATGATGCTTCAATTTCATGCATTCAAACTTTACCTTCTTGTCTTATCTCATAGTTCTCCATTCCAAAAAATTATCCATGTTTTTCATCCAATATATCAACTCCTATAGTTTTAAACTTTCCCCATAATTTGGAGTGTCAAATTTGATTCCTTTATTCCTTCCTTCTAAATATCTAACCATCCTCTCTTCTATTGATATAAGTTATTCATGTTGCTCTTCTTGAAAAATTTCTTCTTAATGATCTGTGTCATCTTTTACATCATCACATGATCCCCTTGGTCTTTGATTCACAACAATCTCAATTAATTATTCTACTTGCCTCTGTATCTCTTGCATTGTATAGTTCTTCTAGGTGATTTCTCCTTGTCCTCTCACTATCTCTTACATGTCCATGATTCAAACTTGATATGATACCAAATAATAAACCAAAATACTATCAAGATAATAAAATTACCAATAGGCCAAGATTCTATACAATAACCAATATTGATTCATATTTAATGATTCAAATAATTAAAAACAATGAATAAATAAGCCTCAACTCAGAATTAGAGTTGACATGTAAAATTCAAAACTCTAAAAATAAATAAAGCTTGACCTATTATTTTTAGTATCTACTATTTATAGTAAGTTTTTCATGCTAGCACGTATAGTTCTAAAAATACTGAAAAATAAACTAAACTCTAAAATTAACTGATTGAGGTGTAATGGAGATATGGATCTGTAAGATTTTGTTTGCCTAGGTTAAAAACTAGTTTATCGACCTTCAATAGAAGCTCTTTGAATTTGGCATTTATTCATTAGTTATCAATTTCCAACTTGGACCATTTAAATTATGCCTAACTATCTTAATTCTTATTGGTCTCATAAATATGTTGACTTATTGACTATGTTCACACCCTTACATTTAGATGTACAAATGCATGTGAGCCATTAGTTTCCTACCAACAAGCATCCTTTGACATGTTGACTCGATCTCTCACCATTGGATTAAGATGTACAAGCTCACGTGCATCATTAAATTTATTGGGACACACCATTTGAACTCAAATAGATAACTCATGACGCCCAAATTTGACATTTGCATGCCTGTATTTGACATTTGTGTCAATTTTTTTATGTCCATGTGATCGTCATTAAGATTATTGAACCCTAATAGTTATTTTATATGTCTTAAATTTAATTTCCATGTTCCCAT
Source organism: Torreya grandis (assembly GCA_037957365.1). NCBI lineage: Eukaryota > Viridiplantae > Streptophyta > Pinopsida > Cupressales > Taxaceae > Torreya > Torreya grandis. The sequence continues at coordinate 1,168,116 of JARHVA010005217.1, read as the reverse complement.
CATTTTGACATTCTACATGATCATAAATATTTTGGACCCTAATATATAAATTTTGAGCTTTATTTTGACATTTGCATGAATGTTTCTTCTTGTAGTTTTAACTTTGGAAGATCATAGCTTAGGCTAGAAGACTCACACAGGTATGAAATTTGTAGAATATGATCCTAACATGAAGACAAATATAGAGATAAAATATTTTGGCTCATGAGGATTCCTGAGGTACATTTATTAAATGCACAAGTAAACTAGTATGCTCTTTTATGCATGACATCTTAGTGACGATCTGGTTCTTTAAAATTGCATAGACCATCCTTTGCTCAATATTTCAAGGCTATGATCATCTTCTAAGGCTTTTGAAACCTAGTTCATTCTCTTGAATGTTTAGACACCATGAAACCAACTTGGATCCTTCATTTTCTTGAGACCTACTTCTCAAAAAAATTAAATTACACTTTAAGATTACCTAAAGTGTTTCAAAAGCTTTGTAGATGACATGAGATTTTGTCTTTACACCTTAGGACAATTAATTACATATAGAACACTTTTTCATCTTCTCAAACCATTTTAAAGTAAAATATCCTTTTAAAATTGGGTCACTCTTCAATCAGGACCCTGCTTGGCTTTTTGATTTGATCTAGACACATTTCAGTATGTAGGCAGAATTTGGTTAACATCTTTGGTGACTCAACTAGGAAACATGCCTAATATGGTTTAAACTTGACCTATCTCCATGAATATTGGACCATTTACATGACACAAGATATCCTCTCGACTTGTAAAGACAAATAATTCTAAAAAAAGGGGAAAATAAATAGACGTGAAAGCAGAACTAACCTAATAAAGCAAAGGCAACTAACCTACTAAACAACTATGAAAATAAAGCACTTATTTTGGACAAAATAAAAATAAACTAATGTGTTAGAATAACACTTAGATAAAATCAAGATCAACTAACTATGTATAGGAACTTAGCTTCCTCAATAACAGTGTTTTAGATGTATCTCATTGACTGGGATAGGAAGCTCTTCAACATCCATCTTTGCAAGAAATAAGGCATTATGAGATTTGATTTAGGAGATTGTATATGGACCAATCCAAAGAGATTCATGCTTTATATGCCTTCCCAACTTAGATCTATCCTCATCCCACTTGATGATTAAATCTCCTTTTTAAAAACTACATGAAGAAGCTCCTTTATTAAAAGATCTCTTTACCATTTATTGATGGGCCTCCATAGTCAACATAGACTAATACATTATCTATTTTAGCTCCATGAGCTTAGAATATAATTTATATTAGGTCATTATCTAAAATCTCAAGTTGATGCATTATTTCTAAAGTAGGGAATTCAAGATAAATAGGTATTCTTACTTCCAACCATATACTAGCTTGTACATAAAATTTTCTATTAACCTTTTATAGGTGATCCTATCAGCCCATAGAAATGAATTAAATTTGAGATGCCATGAACTCTAATTTTATTCAATAGTCCTCCTGATGATATTTAACAAATTATTATTAGTATACTCAACAAGGCCATTGCCTTATGGATAATAATTTGATGAGATACTAGGAAGAAAACTACATTGAACTACCCACTCGCTGATCTTACACACTACAAAATCCATAGAATTTTCATAAATAATGGTTGAAAGCACTCCAAATATCATTATAAAACCTTCACATAATTCCATAACATTGGTTTCATTGGCTTATTTCAATGCCACTGCTTCTATCCATCTAGTAAAATAATCTATGGTAGTTAAGATACATTTGTGTCCTAAGCTTGAAGGGGGTTTAATGAGACCAATAAAGTCAAATTTTCATTGGACAAAGGGTTTCTTCACTGAAATTAGTTGGAGAAGTAAATCTATAAGCATAACATTCCAAACAAACATATCGTATCATCTACATTTCCTAGTCCATGCATGATAATCACGAAATATACTTGGCTAGTAATACCCACCTGTCATGATCTTGTGGGTTATGACCCTTATTGAATAATTACCTCCAACATGTCCATCATGGAATTTCTCAATCAATCTTTGTATTTGACTTGGATCTATTCACCTTAGAAATATGCCATAATATCCTTTTTGAAAAACACATTATCTATAAGGAGAAAATGAATTGACTACAATCTAAAATATAATCTCTATGAAGGGGTTAGATGAGAATGATAAACACCATCTTGTATCGTACCATATCTTGGAAAAAAATGGAAGGTGAGGTATGATCATTTGTAATTTCTCCATCATTTGAAACTATAACTAGCTCATTGGTCTCTTGTATGTTTTGGGCTAGATGTTCACAAACTCCCTTGCCTCTAATCAATTTTGTGACCTTGAACTCAACATCATATTCCATGACCTTGGTTATCCAACCACATCACTTGTCATTTATATCTTTTTTCAAGAGGAATTATTTAACACTTAGATGGGAAACCATCAGATATATCATATTATTAGACAACAAGTATTTATATTTCTTGACTGACCTTATAACTAAAAGTACATTCTTTTCAATTAAAGAGTACCTTGTTTCATATTCTTCTAAGCCCTGATTGAAGAAGGATATTATCTATTCTAAAGTATCTTTATTATATTGTGTAATAATACCTAAAATTATGTCAATGTTGTCATAGGTGTATAGGATAAAATCCTTTCTGAAATCAAGGTTTAGGAGTTTAGGTACACTAGCTATGGCTTTCTTGATTTATTCAAATCTTCTTACTCTTTCCTTAGACTAGATGAAACCTTGATTCTTCTTTAGCATAACTATAAGTTCCTTAGCTAAAGTGGTAAAATAAAAAATGTATCCTTTTATAAAATTTATTTTGCCTAAGAAGCTTTGTAGAGCTTTCTTGTATTTAGGCAAGGAGAGTGCAAGAATTGAATCTATCTTATCAAGATTTATACTCACAATATTCTATAAAATCACATGTCCAAGAAGATTACCTTCATGAACCTAAAAGACACACTTTTTGTGATTTAGAGACATCCCAAACTATCTACATTTTTCAAAAACTTGCTTGAAGTGAATCATGTGCTCAAGTGCACTATCAGAGAATAATGTTATGTCACCCAAATAAATAAGCATGAAATTGTTAAGGAGACCTTGAAATGCCATGTCCATAGCTTTATGAAAAGTTGCTCCAAAATGAGATAAACTAAATGGAATCTTTCTATATGCAAATATCACCCACATTGTGGTGAAGGTTGTTTTGAATTGTTCTCCTTTTGTGGCCAAAATTTGTTTATAACCACTATAGCCATCCAACAAAGAGAACCTTTATAAACCTACAACCAAATTTAGAATTTTCTCGATAGATGGAAATGGATAGTGGTCTTTAAGAGAAGCCTTTTTTAAGTCACATAATTTAACACAGTCATATTTAACCATTATTTTTCCATATTGAAACAAGTTTGCCACAAAAGTTGAGTACTTAATTGGAAATATTGTAGATGACTCAATGAAGTCATGAAGTTAAGCTCTCATCAAAGGTTAAAGATTTGGGTTGATAGGCCTTTGTCTTTGTCTTACTAGCTTGGTCTCATCCTCTAACTCAATGGTATATTTAGATCAAATCCATTAAGGTCATTATACATCTAGGTAAAGACACCTACAAAACTAGAACATAACTCCATAAAAGTTTCCTTCTTTGAACATGTGCAAAGTTTGACCAACTTTAAGCTCTTACTAGTTGAAATATCTTTATTTTTATAGTGTTATTCTTCAGTTGACAAAGAAAACTTTTATTTTCTCAATTCATCATCTCTACTAAATATGTTTTCAAGGGTGACCAACCATTTATGCAACTTATTTGACTTCAGTTACACAATTCAGTCATCATATTGCTATAAGTGCTTGTAATGGTTCCTTGAGGAGAATTTAGCTTTCTCTTGTAAGAACCTAAAAATATAACTATCATCTTCAAATACTTACCAATTGTCATAGTTGTCTAGGATAGAATGCCTTACAATCACCTTGATGTGTGACAAAACCTTTTCATTCTTTATGTCATTTTTTATATTGAATTATGACCCAATGGTAGCTAACCTATCTACATTTTTGTTCTTATTTCTTGGTATGGCACAAATATTGAAATCTTGAAATTATTCAAGTAATTAGAATACTATATGGTTATAGGACCTAAGTAGTGGGTTATTTCATACATTAAGTCCTCTTACTTGGTGAACTATTAGTTCAATATCACCAAAGACTTGTAACATACTGACCTTAATCTTTTTTTCCCATTGCAAACTATGCACTAATTCTTCATATTCAACATTATTATAAGAAGCAAACTAAAACATGAGAGAAGACAAATACCTTTGATTGGTTGGAAAAATTAACATCATTCCATCCCTAGTGTCATGTTTGTTCCTAGATCCATTAAAGTATAATTTGTACATGTCATCACTAGGCTGATCATCTTTCATTAATGTTGGAATTGGTGTAGCATTTTCATGAAGGAAATAAACATCAAGTAATTATTCTTGAATTAACTTATAGGTATCATGATCATGAAGATTAAAGGCCCATTCATCAAGGAAAATATCTGGAACTCCATCTAGAGGTGACTCAATTTCCACCTCATTATTTTCTAGTACCTTGTCTGAGATAACACAATTAGTGTTCACTATACATGGCATATATGGCTCAAAATGAAATATTATAATAGATTCAGAATGTATTGTTATCTTGGTATCAAACATTATCTTGAACATCAAATTTATCTAATCAGCTATCAAATATCTTTTAATCTTTGAATTAAAGTCCCTTGGCAGACACATGGAAAAATAGGGAGGCAAGTCCACTACTAATACATCTTGTTGAATGGTAACATTGGGGAAAGCATGTAATGTCATCTTTAGATCCTTAAATATTCCTACTATCTTTGTTGGTGACCAACCTAATAGTAATACTCCCTTGGTATTTGATTCATAGACAAGACCAAGCTTATCTATAATTTACTTAGGCATGATAGTGCTACTACCTCCACTATCTACCATACAATTATTGTCTATGTAACCACCAAATATTAAAAAGAGTTAAAGGGAAGGGGGTTTTTTATTTGACATTGGTTTTATACACCTTTTTCATGTTATGTATGTTCCGATTAGGTTGCTTGGTAGGTTGGTCTAAACTGGCTAAAATAGCTCCTTATTTCTCAACTAATTCTTTAGATACCTTAAGAGCTAAAAGATCTTGAATGAGCATGTATTTTTGACCTAGAATGGCAAGGGATTACCACATGCTAATGATAAGATTTGATTTCTTCATTTGATCTATTATGTTGAATGAGGCTACACTAGCCTTTGGCTACAAATTTTGAACCACTTGTTATCAAATTAAACGCATTTGGAGAGCCTTTCCTACCTCTACATTTTGGTTATTATGTGATATAGGGACAATGGGTTGATCCTTGACACTTTTTGGAATAATGTTATGAAACTATAATTATTGCTCATATCTTGAGTTTCCTCAACTACTCTTCTTTTAGCTCTAGTCAGAGCTACAACATGACCATTTGTGTTACCTTTTTCACCAACTTGATTGAATACAATATGATCATATAATTACCAATTAACATTGATGGCATTAGTCTACCCTAGAAGTTGTTGATCCTCTCCTTGGAATGACATGTTCATGTCTTGATATTGACTTGATTGAAGAGAAAAAACTTGTGTCATTTGTGGCATAGTAATATCCTATGATCTTAAGGCTTGGTTTTGAGTCTCATTTGGATTGAATCGCTGCTAACCAAAATCTTGAATCAAGTTGTTTTAAGGAATAATAGCTTTTGAGTTGGAAGGTATGTTAAGATCAAGGGCTGCATATGGCTTAATTTGGGATATGGCTCCTTGGTTTTGGTAAGGTTGCCTATTGTCTTTGAAAACTTGATAATGAGGTCTTTGATTATTAAAGGATTGATAAGTATTCTAGTTTTGATGCTGATAAGGCCTACCTTGGCACTATTATCTCTTGAGTTGAATGATCTCATTCCCAAAATCTTGTAGCATATTTTTTAGATCTGTAATCTCATTAGCTTGATTGGAAGGGGATACAACTTGGGATTTAGGAGATGGAATAGGAGCTAAATATGGGATTTAAGGAACTTGAGGGTGTGGAGTATACTATAATTTTAGGAATATGGGAATTAAAGATCTTGGAGAAATCTTACCATCTTGTATCAATCTATTTTTAACTCTTATTGCAATTTCATAGGCATTTGGAAAAGTATTACCACCCATAGAATGTATCATAACACTAATATCAAAATTGAGGGCATTTAAATAATATAAAAATACATACTTTTGGGATGGTCTAACCAATGCATGGATTTTAGTCCATATCTTTTATAATCTAAGGTTAAAATCAAGCATGAACTCATGGGGATACCTTTGTATGGTAATTAGTTCTTCAACAAAAGATAAATGATCAAACTTGTCTTCAAATTATCTAACAAAGGCTACACCTAACTCATCCCAAGTAGTAATGGAGGTCAAAGGAAGATTCATATACCATTGTAATGCCTTTACCCTAAAGGAAGAAACAAGTAGTCTAATAGCCACATTTTCTTGAATAATATTATGAATAGAACATAGGTTGGAAACATCTTGGATATGCTCAATAGTAGTATTTTTATCCCATTATCTTGAGAAGAAAGGGATACTCTTTGATGCAGATACAAGGATGTCATCATATTAGTCCAAATTCAAGGGACTATCCCTATTAAATAAAACAAACACTTAATTCCTAACCACCATTTGGGAAAAAAAGAATTTGGCTTATGGGGACAATAACTTTGACTAAAACAATAGATTGACCCAAGTGGTGAAAAATTCTTTTGAGGATAAGGTCTAGTCTTATTGAATCTTGCCTTTTAATAAGAATTAGAAGGTAGCTCAATGGATTCAAAAGGAATAACTTTACTTGATGAACTTGTTGTAACCTTTGAGATGAAAAGACTATCTAAAATATGCTATGAGATTTAAAAATTGAAGGATATTCAACTTTTAATGATGGTAGATGTCTCCTATTTTTTTAATATCTTCTTCTCAATCTTCAAACTTCAATTATGCCAAGGAAGCTTAGTCCCATCAGGGATGCCAAAACTATTGGTGTTCTAGATTTACATGCTAGCTAAGAAGGGGATTTTTCATGTCCTCTTAATGAAATATTGTCCAACATGGGATGGACCATAGGCTGTGGGTCATGTTAACTTGGGTCAAAAGTTTAGAGAAGGTCCGATTCCTTCTGGATTTATCATCTAAACTAGACCTAATATAATGCTTGCTTGGAAAAGAGATAGAGAGATATAAAAATATATGAAATCATATAAGAATGGAGTGATGCACCAATAATTGAAACACCCATAATTTCCACAAGACACACTATGAGACACATTTAAGACCAAATATAGTCCCACATAAGTATTTCACAATAAGGCATTGATCAGTTATGAAAATAGCAAGAGAGGGAATATAATCACTTTCAAGCTAAACAAAAACTATAAATTACACTTATAATGACCTATGAGAAATACTAAGCACATTATGAAGTTGAGAAAACTCATACATAGTCAAGGAACATTTATTCACTTAACTATAGTACATGAATTCATAGAACACACTTCAATCTAGCTTACAAAATGATAGAATTTAGTCTTTATTGCATCAAAAGGTGTTATAGTAAAATTTTTGGATTCATGTAAGCAAGCCAAAGCATAAGAGTCTATTCTCTAAAATGTCAAAGATTTCTTGTCTAAAACTTTCAAAGAGTGCTACATGTGGTAGAATTTAGAACATATATAGAGAAAAAGAAGAAAGAGAAGGAACTATGATGTATTAACACAAATTCAAGGATGTTGACTCATGACATTATCAAAAAGGATAAAATTATGTAAAAGAATTGAATGCTTATTGTCATTATCCATCCCCTTAGTGTCCTTCTTTGAACTCCATGTCATTATCTATCTGATCTGCTGATGAGGACCATATCTTGGGATTGATAGAATTATGCCACATCTGCTTTGGGTGGCCATCGGTACCTGCTTATTTAAAATGTCACCTTAATTATAGGTGAGACACCTCTCCATGATCATGTTTAT
>JARHVA010005217.1:1130000-1155000 GCA_037957365.1 Torreya grandis | reverse complement strand
TTAGTTGTCCTATTATATAATCTATAATCCTTACTATTTAGGATATTACTCTTCTAGATCAATCACACATTTCTATTTCAGAGGACTATACTTTTGAAAGTATAATTATTGGGAGAATCGATGATTAATCTCTTCGTACACATATTCATTATGAAGATATGTGTGCTTCATCTAATGTATCTTACTCAATTTTAATATTTTTTGTTCCATGTTCCATAATTCCTATGGAAACTATTTTAGTGAATGTTCCATGTCATTATTTTGATAGGTTCACTTCAGTATAATTAAATTCAATTCTTGAGCATGATCTTTCCATATCTATGAAACATTTAAGATTTGGCCCATATTCAAAGATATTATTGTTGCATTCATATTCCATTATGGAATGGGTATAATTTTATTAAAAACACTATGTTCTTCTATTCACAAAATCAATAAACAATGTTTGATGTAGATGGATCTTCATCGATCTCTATGTAGAGGATCTCATCATTGACCTTGGTCACTTTATGAGCTCTATTTTAGGCAACTTTAGAACCTACTTGGGGGGTCTGTAGCTCTCTATTTTATACATACATGTGTAAATCTTGTCACTTTGTCAAATGTGATCATTTCAACAATATAGAGGTCTATAACTAAAGAGTATAACCTTGATTGATATTTTTCAAATCTATAAGGTAGATGCGATAAACATTTTCTTTTTAGTATCTATAGATGGGAAGATGTTTCTAAGAGAGCATGCATTGTACTCGGTTATTTGTTTATGAATAATATTGATAAATATCATATTTTTTATTCCATGGTATAATATGTTCCACAATGAGTAGGGTCTAAAAAGTGGGTTGTTCATTGTCCTTATATTAAATTCAACTAGGTTATTTTGATTCACTTAAAAGTTGAGTTTATGGGTATAGAATAGATTCTTCATGATATTTCCATTTGAGATCAGTATGTTTCATGACCTACATCTGATGAATGCATCATCTTTAGAGATTCGTGGGCTCCCTATGATAATGGGGTATCCATCCAAGTTGGATTAGGGTCTTAATATTATGAAATCTACTAGGTAATCCCATGAATCCATGGTGATGACCAAAAATTCCATAATCTATTTAGCTTTCACCATTGATATATGTGCCATTTTTAGAATGGTGGGGGTTTAGTGAAGGCATTTAAGGTGAAGTTTTAGAATATTTTATTTAGTCATGAACTTTATGGTTGACCCTACATCTATTAAGGTGTTTTTATTTAGGGTGTTGTACATGTGGATGCCAACTACAAAATTTCATGGGTCAGTATACTTAGGTTGAACTAAATGTCCTAACATAATGTTTATAGTTTTTCCAATTTCTTGTAAAGTCTTAGGATCCTTAATATTGAAACAAGGATTCCTTAGGCATAATTACCTTATAACCTTGGTGTAAATGGGGACATATTTTATATCTTGAAATTATTTAATTTTAACACATACATTTTTTAATTTTCCTTAAAAATCATTTCCAAATTCCTATTCTTGAAATTCAAAGTTTATTATCTTAGTAAAATGAGAAGTTTTAGTCACTCCTTGACTAATATATGCACGTGGTTAAAGATTATAGTATTTATTTGATGAATACATGTGATTCTTAATGTCAAGTACCTCTTGAAGAGGTTTTGTTACTATGGGTGTGGTGGTATTTTTGATAATTCATCTTGATGAAGTTATACTTCATCTGCATCCATTGAATAAGTTGGGTATTACATCATTTCATTAGTGTATGTATATTCATATAAATTATTTTTTATGTTAGGTATAGGTTGGGTGGGAAATTGAGGGGAATCTAGGCTTATTTTAAGTTGGATTACTTGGTAGTAAGGCTAGTTATTGTTGTGTCTGTTGTGGTTGTTGGTACCAAACATTTAGAATAAACCATAGATGATTTCCTCTCCATGGTTATTTCCATTTATTGGAGGTAAAATACCATTGATATTTATGATTTGATGGCAATCATGTTTGATGTTGGAATTGATACCAATTGGCATGATGCTAATAATGTATTTGCAGCCAAGGTTGGTTTTATGATGGTATTTATTTTGTTTTATTTCAGTGGGAGGGTTGATACCAATTTTTGGGAGGGGAAATGAAATTAGGAATTAGAAAAAGGGGTATTTAAAATCATACTCAAATTTTGACATCATTTTAACCTTAATTTCCATTGAGCCATGTAGAAAACCCGATCTCCATCTTCTCTGATTGTGTGAAGATCATTTGTGTCTAGGTCATGTTCTTTGAAGCTTTCTAATTTACATGGTATGATTGAAACCTAATATCCACTTTATTTATGCATAAATATAAGTAGTATATGTTTGTAACTTGCTCTAATTTTTTTTACATGTATAAAATGTACCAAGTTTTGTGGCTAAGTGCATGATAATATCCTACTTCATATATTATATTAGGTTGTTGAATTCTATCCTTGAGATTCGAGTAGTGGTCTTAGAGGATGATGATGGAAATGTTGTGTTGATCTAGACCTTCTTCAACGTAAACTAAGAATAATTTATATATAATATAATGATATCATCAAATTAGTTTTTGAAACATCACCATCAATCATGAAACCTTATGTGTCCAAGCATTTCTCATTGATTCCTTTAAAAAATATTATACTAAAAGACTTTAGATCCAACATATTTTATTTAGATTTTGAAGGATAAACATGAATCTTTCCAGACAATCCTCCATTTGTTCATCCTCTTTTTGAGACAAATTATATATGTCATCTCTTATAAATTCCTTTCATCGATAGTAGTCTTGATAATTGAACAAAAATATGTATTTTATGATTTCCTAGTATGTAATACAGTCTTTGCAAACCTTATGAACTAATGTAGGGTTTTATTTTTTATCCTATATGCAAATAAATTTAGTTTTTTGATGAATTGATTGTAGTCATAACTATTACATGGGTTGTCAGTCTCAAGGAGGAATGTATCTAGATCCTCACTCACCATTCACCTCAAATTATGTAGAATTGATAGGGAACTATTTTTCATGGTGAATTTATTGTAGGGTTTCTAATGGGAAATTCAAATATTTTTGCCTCACAGGTAGGTTTGTCTCCTTCCATATCTCCCATGATTTTGCAAAGCATACATGCACCAATGAATTTTAGAACATAATATTAAAATTCTTGGTCAAACTTATTATCCCTAGGTTTGTAATGAATTATATCTATAGTAATTTTATGAGAAAGGAAGACTTTTTTGATGGAAGTAATGTAGTGAATTATTAGAAATATTATATTGAACGTTGACAAATATGTCATCTTGCTTAACCATGTCTATGAATATAGGTAGTTTTTTTTTTGGGCATAGAAATGTTAAGTATTCTTTCTTAAAAATAAATTTAGGTGAAGGGGAAAATGAGTAAATACCAAACTCATTTATGCAAGGTAGCCAAGTTGATACTCCTATAAGGATATCATTTTCATGGGTATCCAAATCCACTTGTCCCTTCCCATTATATTTATTTATTAGTTCTTCCAAATAACTTTTAGTTGATATTTTTTCTACCTCTTATGACATAATTTTAGGTGATAAGGGTGGACAAACCATAGGTTTGATTATCCAACTTGTGGTTGTTGAAGGTAATCCCATAACTTTTGCTCCTATGAAAAAATTCAACGAATAAATTTGAATGCTTTGATGTATTTGTGTTAATAGATAATGTGCATCTATACAAGCATATTTGATTGAGTAATTGTCTAATAGTTACCAACTATAAATCTTAATTAGACAACTAACAGCTAATCCATTTTATTAAATAATTTAATAATTAAACATTACACTAACATTATCCCTTTATTACATTATTTTTACAAATGTACCCATGAAACAGATAAAATTTTGCCTTGTGAAGTGACTTAGTGATTATATCTACTTTCTATAAATATATTGGGTAGTAATGGAGATGAATGTGTTGGTTTAATAATTATTATTGAATGCAATGATATTGGACCTCAGTGTGCTTGTTTCTTTCTTGAAACATTAGATTTTTGAGAAGCTTCAACACACCCTAATTGTCACAAAATAGGATTAGTGGATGATGTTCAAGAATTTCCGTGTTAGATAAAATGCATTGTAGCCAAATTAATTTGCACATAGCTCCTCTTGCAACATGATATTATATCTCTTTTGATGAGAGACAAATTATAGATTGCTTCTTAATAATTCATGAAATATTTACAAATTTGAGATGAAAGATATATCTTATATTTGATTCCTATCATCAATGGATCCTACATAGTAAGAATCTATATAATCTTGCAATAAGAAATGTGAGTTCTTATTATATTATAGACCATAATCACATGTATGTTGGAAATATCTCAAAACTTGCTTTATTGTAACCCAATGACACACATTTTTCTCCTCCATGAATCTTGAAATATAGCTGACATCAAAGCATATATTTGTTATGGCATATTTCAAGTAAATGAGAGTCCAAACAAGTTGCCTATATTGAGCTCCATCTGGTTGAGGTGAATCCTAAAATTGGGATAGCTAAAAACCTTTCCATCAGATTTGACAATGGTTTATAATTTATCACCCTAAATTTCTCAACTAGTGTCTTAGTGTATTTCATCTATGAGATAAAAATCTGATTATTATTTTTTTATATCTCCAATCCAAGATAGTAATGAAGTAGCACTAATTTTGTAATGTCACATGATTTCTTCAAGTTATTCTTCAATTATTTGACAAGATCAACTTAGCTTCATGTGATCACAATATCATCCACATATAAAACAAGAATGATTATATTTTCCCCTGCTTTCTTGATATGTAAATTTGAATATGAGGGGCTATGATTGGATCCATGCCACAATAGATGATCATGTATCTTAATGTACCATGCCCTTGGTGAATGATTACGTCCAAAAATTGAATTTATTGAATGACATACATTTTGTGGATGTTTTTCATCAGTAAGTCATTCTAGTTTAGTCATGTACACTTCCTCCTTGAGATCACCATTCAAGAAAGAAATTTTGACCTCCATCTATTGAAGTTTCCATTCTTTTTTTTGTTGCCAATGCACAAAAAATTCTGATGGTTTTGATATTCAAAGTGGGTAAAAGGTCTCCTCATAATCAATTCCTTCTTGATGAGCATACTTATTTACAAGTCATGTTTTGTATCTGTCGATGAATCCATTTTCGTTGTATTTTGTTTTAAAAATATACTTGGAATGAATTAGTTTCCTATAAAAATCTTGATAAGTTCCTACATCCTATTTTTTCAATCAAAGAATCATGATTGGCATTCATGGTATTCATCTGCTAAGGTTGAAATAAAGCCTCTTGAAGTGTCTCTAGTTTGGTGTTGTCAATAATTGAACTCATTAGTGTGATATTAACATCATTTTTCACATGTCTTCTTGTCCAAAACCCTAATGATGTATCTAGAATAGAGTTCAGGAGTGATCCTCTGATAGTGCTTTCTACCAATTTTAAACATCGATGTTGATGTTAATTTAATGAAGAATTATCTTCCAAATTTATAGGAGAAAAAAATAATTATCCCTATAGATCATCTTCATGTTGACAAGATTCATTATGCTCGTTATCCAACTATGGAATGAAGTTATGAGAGGCGCTTGGTTTTAACTTCATTTTATGTGTCAATGAGTTGAATGATGACTCATCACAAACCACATATCGAAATATTTCATGTCTTGTGATCCATGAGATGATATGCTTTTGAGGTAGTATTATACCCCAATAGGATGCAATGGAGTGTATTGGGTTTAATATTCTTCTTCTTTTTAGTTGGTACATGCATATATTATGTACAACCAAAAACATTTTGATGGGAGATCAAAGGCTTATGACCACTCTAATACCTCTTATACTATCTTATTCATAATGATATTCTTAGGTGCCCTATTAAGAATATAAATGTTTGTTTCAACTACTTCTAACCAAAATCATGCCCATAACTTCATAGTGAAAAGCATGGAATGAGCCATCTCTATGATAGAAATATTTTGTTGCTATGTAATTCTACTATGTTAGGGCATGGAGGGAACATTTATGTGTTATTTGATGTCGTGTTATTTCAAGAATGTTGATAAATCCTTTGATGTGAATATCCCCCTTGATCTAAGTAGAGGAGATGAAGAGGGCTCTTTGACTATGTCAAAACAAGCTAGTGTAAGACCTTGAAATGATTAAAGGATTCACTCTTATTAATGAGACTTAAAACCCATGTATTTTTTAAGAAATCATCAATAAACAATTATAAGTACTTGAATCCTTAAAAATTAGTAGGTAGGGGTCTACATAGATCGATATGTACCACATCGAGATGATATTTGGCATGAGAGGAACTTCGATCAAATGGAACCCTATGTTTTTCTCATGCAAGTCATCTAGGGCATATAGGCAAAGAATGAGAATGTTTAGGTAGACCATGTATCATTGCCTTAGAGGTGAGTTCATATAGGGAGCCAATAAAAAGGTACCCATATAGATAATGCTAGAGGGTAGTAGATTCTATTGTAGAGGCAAAGAGAACAACTACAATGGATGAAATTCTATCTAGCGAAAGTAAATTATCCTTTAGAAAAGATCTAGAAATTATCATACTTTCCCATTAGATGAGACAATATTTGGTGCCATTCTTGATTAGGTTCTCCACCTTAAGCTTATGATTTAAGAGCTGATTTATAGACAAGAGATTAGTTGTCAATCTAGGGACATACAACGCCTTTATGAGAGTAAAACTTCTTATCTTAGGAGGAATGGTGGCAATCCCAATTCCTTCTACAACATACTAATTATAGTTTACGATTTGAACTTGATATTCAGTGGTTTGGTTAGTTAGTGAATTAAAGAGCTCATTGCATCCTGTCATACACTTGTTGGTGTCTAAATAAATCAACCAAAAATTTATCTATGGTGATGAGATTTGGGAGATAAGAACGACATTATTATGTGTGTTTCAATATACTTCTGATGGTACCTCCTCTTCATATGCATCATATTTTTCTTGTTGCTTTTATACTGCTACATGTCATCTCTACTTCCATCATAGATGATGAGGACTTAATTTTTATTACTGGGAATTCTCTTGACATGATGTGGCCTCTTGAATAGATATGCCTTGAGTCAAGGCATTATAGTAGCAATGATCAGTGTCATGAATATTTATGTGGAAAATGTGACACCATCATTTTATTGTCTGAGATTTTGATTGATGTTGATGTTTTGTTGGTAGTCCTTTCTAGAGATTCTAACCACACTACTTGGAAATTAATGCTTTGTCCTCAAACTCATCTTGCACTGACTAGATGGATTCTTATTATTGGATAATATTCACCAACTCCTCAAAAGACATGGCTTGATTTTTAATGTTCAGTTTTGTGATGAATATACAAAACCTAGAAGGAATAGATCTAAGATTAATTGGGACAAACATCTTGTCCTCAATGTTTTCACAAAGCGTAACTAGTTTTGTGCAAAGTTCTACCAGTTGGTGTAATAACTCCTCAACTTTATCACCACTTTTCATACCGATTTTATGAATCTTGGACTAGAGATGGAGGATCTTTGTTTGGTTCTTGACTTCATAGATAATGCACTGAATGTACCAAGCCTCAATAAATGTTGATACATCTTGAATATTTGATTAAGCCTCATCAGTAATACTAATGGTAATCAACATCAGAAATTTGGCATTAGGCTTCTCATACTTCCTCCATTCATCACCTCTAGTTGGATGGGGCACACTACCAGTGATGACCCCCCATAATTCTATGAATTAAAGAATTATGTGCATCTTTATCTTCCATGATGCATAGTCAGGCCTTTTACGAGATGGGCATTAGAAAGAAGAAAATTTGGCATTGACATGGCCTATGTCTCCCTTAATTCTATAAGATGCTTACAAATCCATAAAACAAAGGCAATAGAATATTTTATTTCTTCAAAATTCTATATATAAAAAAAGGTACCTTATCAAAGGTATTTACTATATCAAGCCTTCCGAGGGCTGAGGTGCTTGCCATCCAAATCCTTTATTGAACAAAATGTGGCATGCCGATGAACTTGATAGGCCTCTGCAATTAGACGTGGTCACTCTTGAGGAATTTATTTTTCGTGTTCATCATTTAAAACGTATCCTTATTCCAGGTTGGCATGTATCTTCCTTGATTGACACTACACATCGAACCACAAATATTTCAGCAGTCTTTATCGTATTAATTCATCAAATTACAGGTTTCCATCATTTCCAAGGGCATCTTTGAGAACAAAATAAATGCATGTGCAATCGGCAGTACTCATCACATTATGGTGGCATTCGAAATGGCCTGCATAGTCTACATTCGATACTTGGAACCGATCTTGAAGACCCTCAGCACTTGGCTGATTTTTTCGAAAAGATCATGCGAGTGAATCCACAATCTACCTCTCAAACCTTCAATGGTCAACTGCAAGTGTTATGCAATTTTCGCACTTCTACTATTTTTTTCTCTGAATGGCCAGATGCTAACCTAGACAACATGTAATAAATCCTTCATGTTGAATAACAAAAACAAATTATTTAATACCATGGTCACGATCAAGGTCTCTGTTACTTCCTCGCACACATCCAAGCTATCGATCTGTATGTTTATATTTCTCTGCACTTTGTCTTGTCCCAAAAAATTCAGAGTTTTGTCTAGTTTTAATGTTAGCTAAGCTTAGAGTGCCTGGAATGTCCGCAGTGGGATTGACAGCCTCGAGATTATTTTTACTTGTTAGAATAACGAAAAAATAATTTCTCCATGTTTGCATGCACGCGGTGGAGAAAACTAGGAAAATAGAAAAACTTCTTGTTTGGCCCCCCTCATGCACGCAGTCTGCATGTTGTTTCAGTCTCCTCAATCTGCATGCATCACTGCAGTTAAACATTAGTTTATCTTTCTGTTTTATTTGTTTTCAAATTCTATTTATGTAGACTGTTCGCAGTTTTTTTTTTGAATGCAAGAAGAAAATATCAGATTAAAAATCTCTTCTTGATTGCCGTAGCAATCTGAAGTCTGTATATATTTTTGTTTCTGTTATTTTATTATTCTGCTAGCTCACAATAATAGCCAGGAGACATTGAAAATCAGAGCCAAGAGACATTGAAGCTTTGTTCTGCTATTGCCAAAGGAGATCAAAGGTTTATTAGAGTAGAAGCTAACAAGGGAGCACTACCTAGAAGAAATCAGATCGTTGTTTTAGTGCCAATGAAAGTTACTTGGAGCCGTTAATAGCCAAAAGGTAAAGGCCGTTGAAATCGCATAAGAGAAGAATTCAAAGAGAATGCAGTTGTTTATTGAGGTCGCAGGCTTCAGAAATCGAAGATCACTACAATTGCTAAAGTCATTTTTATCAGTCGGAGAAGAGCCTGAGGAGAGCGTGGAATAAAAGAACCATTGTAAGCATAGCAGAAGCTTGGAAATTGTGACTTGCTACGTACCTTTAGTCATAGCAGTTGAAAGTCTGACCACGAGGCAATAGAAGTCTGGCCACTGTGGAAGAAATTGAGCCTTGTCTTTATCCAAGAAAAGCGCTACTAGCTAAAGAGCAGACCCAAAGCGCTGGAGACAAGATCCAGGGAAGAGAAAGACTACAACAACAACAGAATCCTACAAGTCTTGAGACATGGCAACAAACACCAACATTTCTCAGCTCCAGATTCTCATTTTCAATGGTAAGAATTATGATTTTTGGTCAATTAAAATGAGAACATTGTTTTGCTCACAAGATGTTTGGGATTTGGTAGAAAATGGCTTTGTAGAACCATAGGATGAGGCTGCCCATCAGGTATTAACTCGAGCACAAAAGGAAGAGCTTAAAAAAAATAAGAAAAAGGATGCAAAAGCTCTATTCTTAATCTAACAGGTAATTGATGAACCCATTTTTTCTAGAGCTGGAGCCGCAATGAAATCCAAGTTGGCATGAAAAATCTTAGAGACCACCTATAAAGGTAATACAAAGGTGAAAATAGCTAAATTGCAATCTCTTAGGAGAAATTTTGAAATTTTGCAAATGAATGATTCAGAGTCTATAGACCAATTTATGGGTCAAATATTGAATATTGTGAATCAAATTTTATCTAATGGAGAAACAATAACAGATCAAAAGATCATAGAAAAAATACTCAAGAGTTTACCCAGCAAATTTGATGCAATAGTTGTAGCTATTGAGGAAACCAAGGATTTGAAACAGTTATCAGTAGATGAATTAATGAGATCTTTGTTAACACATGAATCTAGAATAAATAGGAATAACAATACTTCTTTTGAGAATGCTTTCAAGTCTTAGGTATCATTTTAGAGGAAGAGGAAGAGCAGGGGCAAAAATAGAAGGAACAATCCAGATCAAGGTGAAAACAATAATCAAAACTACAACAATAGAGGATGTGGCAACAATAACTTTCAACAAAATTCATAGAGGTTTGATAAATCTAACATTCAATGTTATTACTGCAAAAAATATGAACATTATGCAAGTGAATGTAGAAAGAAACAAGGAGATGCAGACAAACAAAATGCTAATTACACAAATGAATCTAGTTCTAATTCTGGAAGCTTATTTCTCACTTGTCATGTTGCTCAAGAAAATGCTAGAGATATTTGGTTTTTAGATAGTGAATGCAGTAACCATATGACAGGGAATAAAGAACGGTTTGCTAGTCTTGATGATTCTCTAAAATCTGAAGTGAAATTAGGAAATGATAACAAAGTGGATGTAATGGGTAAAGGAGTAATAAATGTTTTAACAAAAAATGGTGAAAGAAGATTTATTCTTGATGTTTATTTTCTACTTGAACTAAAGCATAATCTTATGAGTGTTGAATAGTTAGTACAAAAAAGTTACAGAGTATCTTTTATGGATAATGTTTGTACAATACTAGACAAATATCCAAATGACAGGGTGATAGGAAAAGTGGAGATGACCAAGAATCAGATGTTCCCTCTTCGAATTCAGTGCATCCAAGGAGAAGAGGAAGCCCACTTCAAAACCATGCATCTAGACCAATCATGGCTATGGGATTTAAGGTATAGACATTTAAATTTTGGAGGTTTGAATTTGTTACAAAAGAAAAATACGGTGAAGGGATTACCACCAATAGAATAGCCAGAAAGTTCATGTGAAAGTTGCATTTTGGCAAAACAACATAGAGAGAGCTTTCTAGTAGGAGCCTCATATAGAGCAAGGGTAATATTAGAGCTAGTCCATAGTGATTTATGTGGACCAATGCAAATTTCATCATTTGGAGGTAGTTCTTATTTTCTAACCTTCATTGATGATTTTAGCAGAAAGACTTGGATATATTTTCTCAAAAATAAGTCTGAAGCCTTTGGAAAATTTAAAGAATTCAAGGCTATGGTTGAAAAGCAGAGTGGTCTTTACATCAAGGTACTTAAATCAAATAGAGGAGGTGAATATATGTCTAATGAATTTCAATATTTTTGCAGACATCATGGCATTAAAATGCAATTGACTACAAGGTACACACCACAACAGAATGGTGTAGCAGAAAGGAAGAATAGAACAATCATGGAGATGGCTAGAAACATGTTGAAGGCCAAACATTTGTCAAATGAATATTGGGCAGAAGCAGTAGCATGTGCAGTATATATTCTGAATAGAAGCCCAACAAAGAGTGTGAGGGATCGAATTCCACAAGAAGTTTGGAGTGGTAAGAAGCATAGTGTACATCATTTCAAAATATTTAGTTGTATTGCATATTCTCTTATACCATCTAAATTAAGAAGAAAACTTGATGATAGAGGTGAGAAATGCATTTTTATTAGCTATAGTGAAGAATCAAAGGCTTATAAGTTGTATAACCCCATTTCAAAGAAAGTGATTATTAGTAGAGGGATGGAAGCATTGATAAAACCATCACAATTGGAGCACCAATTTCCCAAAATGAAGAAGAATCTGAAGAACAAAATTTTCAAGGTGATCAATCCTCTCCACAAGCAAGAACAAGCACTCCAATAAGAACACCTAGGAGCTTAGCACAAGGTGAATCATCTGGTCATGCATATCATCCTACACCCAATTCACAAGTGATGAATCAGATCCAACTCTTGCCACTTTAAGATCAAAACTTAAAGGTAAGAAAATGATAAACTTGAATGAGATTTATAAACAAGAAGAAGAGAAGTTAGATTTATGTTCAAATTTTGCCCTTTTCTCTCATGATCATATGTATTATAAAGAAGCAGTTACTGAGGAACATTAGATAAAAGCAATGGATGAAGACATGAATGCCATTGAGAGAAACCAAACATGGGATCTAATTAATCTACCTAAAGGTAAAGATTGCATAGGATTCAAATGGGTTTATAAGACCAAATTTGATGTAGAAGGAAAGGTTGAAAAACACAAGGCAAAGTTTGTAGCAAAAGGTTTTGCACAAGAACATGGAATTGATTATAATGAAACATTTGCTCTAGTCGCTATACTTGATACTATTAGAATGGTTTTAGTAATAGATGCACAAAATAATTGGAATGTATATCAAATAGATGTCAAATCAGCTTTTTTGAATGGTTTCCTAGATGAAGAAGTGTATGTGAAACAACCACCAGGTTATGAAGTGCATGGACATGAAGAAAAAGTCTACAAATTGAAGAAGGCCTTCTATGGTCTCAAGCAAGCACCAAGAGCATGGTATAGTAGGATTGATTCATACATGACAAACAATGGATTCAATAGAAGCAATAGTGAGCCTACATTGTACACAAAAATCAACAAAGAAGGTCAGATTTTGATTGTGTGTTTGTATGTTGATGATTTGATTTTCACTAAAAATTTGTCTGTAGACACATTTCAATCAGCAATGAAGAAAGAATTTGAAATGATAGATTTGAGATTAATGAAATACTTTTTGGGCATAGAAGTTGTACAATCAGAGAAGAGAATATTTATTTGTCAAACTAAATATGCAAAGGATGTGTTAAGGAGATTTAAGATGTTGAATTGTAAATCAACACCTACACTAGTTGCTATAATGACCAAAATTAGCAAAGAAGACAAAGGGTCTAATGTTGATTCTACAACATTCAAAACACTAATTGGTAGTTTGATGTATCTTACAGCTACAAGAGTAGATATCATGTATGGGGTCAGTTTAATCTCTAAATTCATGGAGTCACCAAAAGATTCACATTGGCAAGTTGAAAAGAGGATATTGAGATATGTGGTAGGAACAACAAAATATGGAATTTTATATTCCACAACTAATGATTTTGGTTTGATTGGTTAGACTGAGAGTGATTTTGTAGGTAGCATTGATGATAGGAAGAGCACTTCTAGACATGTCTTTCTTCTTGAAACATGTGTGGTCACATAGGGATCCAGAAAGCAACCTAGAGTGACACTTTCCTTAGCTAAAGCAGAGTATGTAGCAGCCACATCAGCAGCATGTCAAGCGACTTGGATGAGGAGAGTATTGATAGATTTATTATAAGCACAGAAAGAGTGAACACCAATCTTTTGTGACAACAAATCAGCAATTGCATTGTCAAAAAATCATGTTTTTCACAAGAAGAGAAAGCACATTGATACAAGATTTTATTTTATCAGAGAGTTAGTGAACAATAGAGAAATTCATTTGGAGTTCCGCAGATCTGAAGACCAATTTTCAAATATATTCACAAAGGCATTAGCAAAAGAGACTTTTGATTATCTAAGACAAAATTTAGGCATTGTAAATGTTGAAGTGCTTAGTGGTAGAAATTAAGGGGGAGTGTTAGAATAACCAAAAAATAATTTCTCCCTATTTGCATGCACGCAGTGGAGAAAACTAAGAAAATAGATAAACTTCTTGTTTGTCCCCCCTTAAGCACACAGTCTACATGCATAACTACAGTTAAACATTAGTTTATGTTTCAATTTTATTTGTTTTCAAATTCTATTGATGTAGACTATTCACAGTTTTCTTTTTGAATGCAAGAAGAAAATATCAGATTAAAAATCTCTTCTTGATTGCTGTAGCAATCTGGAGTCTGTATATATTTTTATTTCTGTTATTTTATTATTCTTCTAGCTCACATTACTCAGATCATCATGTCCAACTTTGAGGCATGTTTCCTTTGCCATAGATACCAAAGATACTCTAATACTAGAATGAATAAATTTTAATGCTTCAATGTATATGCATTAATAGTGCATGTTCATATATACAAGCATATTTGGTTGAGTAACTATCTAACAATTACAAACTCTAACTCTTAACTAGACAACTACCAATGAAACCATATTATTAAACAATGTAATACTTAAACATTATGCTAATAGGACTGACCATAGGTGTGATTATTTGGCTTGTGGTTACTGAAGTTAATCCCTTAAATTTTTCTCTTGTAGAAAAAATTGGTTTCCTAGTTATAAATATAACCAATTGATCCCTTCTCAAACTACATACACTCAATTACCATTCATTTTGGATCTTTTCTACCCTACATTGTATAGAAACATTTAGATTAATCTTATTTTTTAAAATTGAACTCTTTAACTAAAATGAATTAAATTTTTATAAAAGTAGGAAAATTATTATAGAAAAGAGGAAATCTAATCTCAACTTGGATACTAATGTTTTGACATATATCCTCAGAAATGACCCCAAATTGAAGAGGACAATCAAACTATCAATTAACGTGAGGTAATTAATATTTCCTACAACTTGATGGGACCATCCAAGGAGAAACTATTTTACTTAATAATTCTACTACTTTTTATAATATTCAACAAAAGTCATGTGTTTACTAAGATGTTGGCATTGTATGTGCAACAGTAGTTTCTTATGGTGGTTGAGGTGTTAATGTTGCATATAGGAAACAAATTTGTGAAAATTAAAGTAACACACTTACATATAAATTAAATAACAACAAATTAATGATAGAAAAATAAAGGTAATATTATTTTGGAAGCTTTATTACAAATTGTTGAATTGATTTGATGGAATTAAAAATGCTTATGCAGAAAAAATAGAACAATGACTCTTATGGTTTAATAAATTGAACAATGTAAGACACAATACAAAATTGAATCTAAATTAACGATTGACATATTTACCATATTACTCTCAAGTGGGCCCTACCTTGGTTGGAGTTGTATCATAATAGCTTTTTTTTGATAAAACATGCTACTTCAAAACACTTCACTTGTATTAAAAAATATGTAACAATGTAAGTATTGATACAACCAAATTACAACATTACAGACATGATTCAATCATTTTCATAAAATACTCATGACTCATCTTTAATTTATACTTTTTAACCTATGCCTTATTCCCTGCTATAAATAAATAGAGATGAAAAGTTTAATATGATTGTCTAGTTACAACATAGATTCTAAACTTTAGTCTAGTTGTTAACATAATCTAGGAAAACAACATACACATGCTCAATAATCTATATCTACAACTAACGGTCAAAGAATAACAAAACAAAGATAAAGAGATTTATTTTATGGTTGTAATGGTTTGGCAATGTGGTCCAATAGATAAGGGGTGTTGATGATGTATTTAGACATTGATCTTATATTTTCCTGGATTTTAGGTTACATTTTATCTTGAGACATTGGAGGAAATCCTCCTTACACTGCTTGCTAACCATTATATTACTAGATAGGTGTAGAAACAAGTGTTATGGGTTAGACATAGCCACTAAAGTTACTACTATGGGTTGAAATGTTCATTTATACATTGCCTATGATTTTGAATAATTGTGCCTTTCATTATTATAGGTTGGACTTCTAGTTCTATAGTTTGGCATTTTGTCGCTATGGTCTGGTCTATTGTTACTACATGCTAAAAATCAAGTGTTAATGATCTAGCCTAACAATATGATATGGCATGGATACCTAATTTATATAAGCTTGATTATCTAGTTATACAAGTAAGTTATTCTACTACTACTAATTTCTTCTCTACTATATAATGTATCCTTCATATTTGTATGTCTTAGACTAGTTGTAAAACCAAATAAAAATGATAGAAAATAGTGTAATCTCATTCCTAAAATAGATAGATATAATAATAAAAATAAATTTATATTAAACATATTCATTTAGTAATAAACAGTATAAAGAATACAAATGCAACACTAAAATGTCATGGCTAAGTGAAACAGGTTCAATGGGATAGATTTTGGAAGGGTTTTGGGGGTTAAATTCTAAGCTCATCATTCCATCTCAACTCTCACATCACCTTGGAAAAATAGAGGATTATATTTTTCCCATAAAAATGATAATTGTACAACATTGGTCATGATTTTAAAATAATTATCCATCATGTGTTATGACCTACTTTGATGAGAGGCTCTTGAATCTAGTATCTATTTAGATAAGTGATCTTGTTTTCTAAAATTTCTTTTATCCTATCTTGGTAGGAAAGAGATGCATTTTATTTCCATCTCTACTTATAAGTCATTTTACTAAAAACTTTATGTTCAACATGTCCTAGTTTATTACACCAATTGCAACAGTTTTTTAAATCTTTGCATTTACTTTGCGTTTAACTTTTTGTTAACTTGTAGATAGATTTTGATGAGTAAATATATTTCCCTTAGGATCAATCTTTAATTTTTTCGGTAGGGCCATTGATTTTTTTAATTTGATAAGTTAAAAGGCGGGCTTTGGAAGGACCTGAAACTGTGATTGCAAAAGACATAACATTTAAGGTCGAGTGAGATACCATAATAGGCAGCCCATGTAGGACCAAACAACCAACATGAAACTAAACCATAGCCTACCAAAAAAGACACCCCTACGTACAATAAAAGACCAGCCAGAAATAGAGAGTCATCCACAAAACTTGTATCTCTACAAAACCTTAAAAAAACCACTACGAAGCAAAGCCCATCCAAGAGGTCCATGCAAATAAAGAAATCAACATGCATCCCTCAATTAACTACTAGTTGGGACTAGACCAACAACTGTAAAACTAAAACAAACAACATAAGCCATCCTTATTCATAATATGGGAGCTTACACAAAACTTACAGTTTATGTAAGATTATCCATCTCCTACTAAGTTTATGTCTAAATGCCCTCCTAAGTGGAGGGGTATATTAGAGGAATTTTAACCCACAACTCTACTTCCTTTCTTCTTTTTATTCACTTTGGTTGATTTTCCCTTGTCTTCAATAGATTCTAGAAGTATGGGAATCAAAAAATTTAGAGATGGATTGTATTATGCTATTTCAGCCTCCTTGGATTTTACCCTCAAGCTAGGTATTTCATTCTCTAGATCCTATGCCCTATAGATAACTTGATTTGCTTTTGGAATAGAGTTCAACTCCTCTCTCTTAGGGGCTTCTTCAAATATATACTTAAAATAATCACTGCCCTTAGATTCATTTTCGACTAAGCTTTGTTCTGGAAGGGCATCCTTCCACTAAGAAGCTCCATTTTTACACTTAGTAGAGATGCAGACTAAGGCCAAATGCCCTGTTTAAAAATAATTTATTTTATGGAAGGGCAATCCCTCGTAGTTGACAGCTTGTTTCCAAACATGATCTTTAACCCTTAGTTCAATACTCTCAGGAAGATTTGTCTAAAACATCAGATTAACCAACATAGGGGAAAATGTAGGATGGTGGTAGCATTCAGTACTTGAATCTATTGAAACAGAGACACCTAAAGAGATTCCAATCGCTTTGAATCAATATTCTATCTAAAATGATAGAGTTAAATGAGGAAGCTTTAGGGGTTAAAGCATATAAATTAATCCGACTTGGCAGCTAGGTCGTGATGTTTTCAAAAATGTTTGGGGGGGGGTCGAACAAAGGTACTTTATTCTAACATAATTCAAATAAACACCCTTTAGTCAAAGATCCAAGTGTATTTTTTGTATTGGGTTCAAACAAAAGGGCTTTGTTTGAACCCCTGAAGGATAAGAGAGTGGCGCAGCCATCAGTTCCCCTATTTGCTTGCTTGAGGCTTATTTGAAGAGATTCAGAAGGAAGGTGGGTCTATGCATTTAAAAGACTGCAGCAAAAGCCTTATATAGGTGGGTATTCGATTTTGATAGGCTGGCCTTTGATTTTCCCAAGTTGTATTTCTTTAAGTTCATTCCTCTTCTCCACAATTCTCCTAAGTTCAATGTTTTCCTTTCTTAATTTGAGAGCTTCTTCAGTCAATTTTATGCAAGGATCCTTCAGGGTATTTAACATTTTCATTTTTATTCCAAGCATAATCACGGATAGCCTTGGATGACTCATCTACTTCGGAGC
Organism: Torreya grandis; assembly: GCA_037957365.1. Taxonomy (NCBI): domain Eukaryota; kingdom Viridiplantae; phylum Streptophyta; class Pinopsida; order Cupressales; family Taxaceae; genus Torreya; species Torreya grandis. Next base: position 1,136,726 of record JARHVA010005217.1, on the reverse strand, counting down.
TTCCAATAGCATTTTATGTTTGTGAACCTGGGTCTAAATACATACATAGAAATGACCAAATCAAAATAAATTTGTGAACCTGGGTTTGAATAAATATATAATACACTGGTGAATCCTGTAATGCGGAATGCACTATGCACAGCTAAATCTCCTATTATGGTGCCAAATGAGATGCTACATCAAAAAATAGGTAGGCAGAGCAAAAAAGGAGGTTATTTTCAACATAAATCAGATACGTTTTATTATAGAGACTGAAACAACAGGTATGGTAATATGACCTACCTTGACAAGCTGAAAGCTGGAGCTAGCTTAATTCCCTGCCTTCTGCGAGCTTTCAATCGTTGAAAATCTAGCCAACTGGGTGAAACAGGTAAACCCAGCTCCACCCAGATATTGTACTGCAAACATAAATTTGTGTATTCAACCAAAATGAATTGCATACAGACTTCAAGGCATGCAAATAGATGAGTTATAGAAAGGTGTTTTTTAGTATTGAGAGTGTATTTTTAAAATATAGGCTACCTAAGAACTATGTTACTAACTCGTAAAAAGTTTTCATCATTAGAATCTGTGAATTCTGTCTCCAGTTTGGTAATGAGCATTCAATCATATGGACTGTCATTGCATATCCAAAGTCGAGTCAGTGTAGTTATTGCTCAATGCAAAAAACTGTTTCAACGTATGATTGATTCAAAAAATTAACTAAATCTAGATCATGTTGTTGTACTGTATATCCACGAAGATTTATTTTCTATCTATAGATTACATTTCTCTTGCATTTTTTCAAATACGAATGTGGTGGATGTAGACCAATATCTTATACCTGAATGTGATTGGACATTCATATGAGTCTATACGTATAGATTGGCCATGTTGACCAGTGGGGCCAACTTGCTGAATCAATGTAACCACCCAAATTAAATGAGTGCATAAAAATTGAAGAAATACATGAAATTCTGAAGTAACTAATAGTCTTTGGTTGGGCTAAATTAATTGACCATGTAAGCAACATAAGTCAGGAGTAGACTTTAGCATGAAAATGATGCAGTAGCATCTGGGTGACTAATATTGGATGAACCAAAGAGATATACTAATATGTTCGCATGAAATTGGGCCTAGTTGGCAGTGTGAAGACAACCTACAAGGGCCCATAAAGGCTCATGACACATTAACATGCTCTTAGAGTAGAATGTGGTCGGTTTCAGTCACTGAGACAGAGAGTTCTCCTCTTTCTCATAACAAACCCGCTGGTTAAATGCATGTCAGCATTAACAACAGCACCGGTTAAGAAACCACCACTCTTCATTAAGCGATAGTTTTGTCTGCAGTAGTTCCAAAGGTTAGGTAACGGCCTATAAACTTTTGAGTGCTTATTTTGAGCATTTCTAAGATCAAAAGGGAATATAAAGAGTCATCTCATAGAGTAGAAAAGACAAGTAAATATTCAAAGGAGTCAGGCTGGAGTGAAAGAAGACTTGCTAGGACTGAGGAGAGTGCAAGTGCTAGTCCATTGAGGGATTGTTGGGTGTGTTGTAATTAAAAAGATGAGTGAATGAATGTATAGTCTGATATTTATAATCTCTATGCAGAGTATATAAAGTGTTTGTTTTTGTTCTTTAGTCTCTCAACCTGGTCTGTGTGAATGCTTATTTTGGGTGTGTGAGGTCGTTGGATGCAAGGATAAGGTTGTCTTTCAATTGACCACCATCCTTGACTGCATTAGAAAGGAAAGAAATACATGCAGGTCTTCAAATTTTCCGTTGGCATAAATGCAGTGCATCCTCCTTGGACCTTTAATGGAATTCAAACTGAAAAAATTCCCATAGATGTTCACTATTTTCATATTGTCATAATGTTTATCTGACATACAAGTTTTTGGTATTGGGTACATAGATCGACACATGAACCTTTACGCACGTTTTTTTCACTGACAACAACACTACTTTCCTCATTACATTTAAGCATCCTGATATATCATAAAAATTCTAATGTCCATGCTAACCTCAATCCTTACACCTACTATGTTGCTGCAGTCTGAGTCTAAAGCCCATTTATAGTCCATTTCCATGGCACACCTATGCAATCTAACACATCCATGTACGGAGCCGAATGAATCAGTAACAATACCATTGTCAAAAGTTGCTAGTGTTAGTGTACTCTGCACTTGTCATCCCAATGCTAGTGGAGGATTGAACTCATTTTCAAGTGATAAGATGTTGCAATAAATACTTGATCCACAAGTTACATCAGACCATATTTAGCCTACAACATCATATTCAGTAAGTCCTATGGGGCTAGACAATCGTCAAAATTATTAAATAAATGTTACATTAATTCTTTAATTGAATTAGGTGTCAGGGGGTCAATATTGCTTGGATTTAAAATAGTGATGCGTGCGAAGCATGTCCTGTTCAAAATATGCTTGACTAAAGTCATGTTTTCCTAAGTTGAATCCCCGCAATATAACAGCATGAAAAAAATTGTTTACCGGAAAGGTAATGGATTGTTGTTGTCTGTCTCCACCAGAGCTTGGTTGTCTAAAATTCACTAGACAGTTTTGCGTCATTCACACCCTTCTCCAGCAAAATGTCTAATCGTTGAACTCCTCAGAAAATATCTCACCGTGTAAAATAGATGCTACAAGTGCATATTGCATGTTAGAGCTTTTATAGATCACCAGGTTCCTTAAATATTTATAATGAGTTTGCAGTTTTGGAATTCCAACAATTTGGTCAATAACAAGAAATCGACTGGTTAGGCAACTTCACCTTAGGACCCAAGTGATGAACATTGGAAATTCAAAAATGAAAACTTACCTTCCAACAAGGCCTGATAGAGCACTTCTTGAAACCCTGAAAGAAATTCAAGCTTTTAATGATGACGAAAAACTAAAATCTGAAAACTTCAGAAGATTAAGAATAATAGACTAATATATAACGCACCTGTTGGCCAAGCAATCTGTCGATGATAATCCTCGGCTCAAAGGATGCATCCAATCTAATTTCAAGTCAATTTCATCTCCATCACAGAACTCTAAAGAATTATTACAAAAATGAAAAATGCAAATTATAATGATGAAAGCATGGATTTGTCAAGACAACAATGATATGCTGGAAGGAGATGAAAATTCAAGGTTTCTATGGTGTCAAACAGCAATTTGGGAGACAAAATAATGAAATATAGTTGGTGCATAAACATAGGAAATAGGTTCCCCAAAAAATTATTGGGAAAAAACTATTAAAAAAAGTATCTATAAATTTTCCAAAGCAAATATCCAAAATCATATAGAACTACTTTAATATAAAATTTCAATTTAAATTTTAGAGTCTACTAAAATTTGACAGACAGGATCAACATTGACTCACTCCTCGCCTGAGGGTTGTGGTTCATCAAACGACAGGCAAAAGTGTGAGCGAGCTGCCTCCGCTGGGTCACAGGTCCCCAGTAAATCTGACACCCATTAACCTTAATCCAGAAAAAACATTCATCCACTTCCCTCAAAAGAATAATTAGAAAAGCAATTAGCACATTTCATAAAATGAAAAAAAAAAGACTTGGTTTTTAATGCATTTGGAGCTTTTTGCTAGCATGGTTGTAACTAATGGAAAACACATTCTGATTTGTAACTACCTTGGTTTATTGAAAAATACATTCTTTATTGAGGTTTTTAATACCATCAAATATAGTCATTTATTTAAAAGTTTTCCTTCTTAAATCACATTTTGTGGGTGGTGACAGGGAGATGATAGCAATAAACAAATGCTTACCATGGCCAATGCTTTTATGAATTCTTGATAGAGCTACCATCTTGAAAAATCCTCATAAAACCAATTGGGTCTCTTTTACTACTCATTAAATCCAATTTAAACAATGAGATTCAGAACAACTTTACTTGGCTGCTAAGATTCATTCATATCATTTCATAACATCTTCATGATGGCATCACACAAATTTGTTTAATTGTATCTCTTCATTAATATTAATTTTGGTTCTAACATTGTATAGAGGTGCTTGAATGTTTTGTAGGTTTCTTTGCTTGGTGATTATCGATAACAATCAAAGTAAGTATTATTAAGAAAAATTAAAAAACTTATTCTAAACAAAGCGACATATACCAGGTTTTGGATTTCCTTTTACTATAATATTTAACTTTTTCAAATCAAATCAGAAATTACCAGCAAAAGCGTCAGATCAATGGATTTTTCAATGACTCCCTGTTTTCTCTGTGCATTTATTCTCAAATTCAGCTGTAAAAGAGCTAAAATTCTAGCTCTCGATCTCTGTGTATATTGCTCTGAATGTCCACATTTGTAATACCACCAATAAAATTTAACACCCTCTTTTATAGATGTATTAAATAGCTGGTTTTGTTTGCCTCTCAAATCATTGTCCACATATGGAATTGAAAATTCCAATTTTGTTCTTTGTTGTATTTGGAAATCTTGAATGGTAAACAGCTCAAGAAAGCATTATCTTTTCCAACTTCTCTATATGCTATACTACATATAGATGTGGTACAAGTTTAGAATATTTGTTTCTATGTACAATTTTATAATAATTTTTTATTATCTTAATTGTTATGAGCCTTTAATAAGCTGTACAACTCTTAGTTTATTAGTAAAGTTTTTTGGTTTACAAAGAGATCACTAAAGAATTTTGGGAAGTCTAAAAATCCAACATTAAAAGAGATTCATATAAGTTATAAAAAAAAATATATAAAAACTTTTAATTAAAATGAATGTTTAAAAAGTTTTTCATAAAATTAAAGAAAAATAGATTCGTATCACACAAGTTAAGGTTAGGGTTAGATTTTAAAATAAGGTGCATGAACTAAATTTAGACGTGCAAAGAAATTAAACTAATCCTAATCTAAGCTAAAATTCAAACTATGGTAGAGAAATAAATAAAGAAAACTACAATCTCAAACTTTACGTTTTGAATATACAATTTTTTTTCATTGTGATATACATTCAATTTACTCATTAAAATATGTTGTGCTCACTCCTCCAATGCAAAAGAAATACTTTGATTCACTTTGATTTGCTTTGATTCACTTGTGTGTGGAGCTCTGGTTTCCTTATTGTGATTGCAATCCTTTGATGTCATGCTTGAAAATGGAGATTTATAAATTAATTTATGGATGTTTGGAGAAGGATCCAATGATGGAGGATCATTTGGATTTTTTCAATGATCCAAATGATCAACAATGGCTAATGAGTCCTCAACCATGAGGATGAAGAGCATTTTAAAATAGTTGAAAAAAGCATGGGGTTAGTTCGCTGACTTGGCATGACTAAGTCAATTTTATTGACAACTCAGGGGATGAGTCATAAAAGGTAGAGAATTTTGTGGATTTGGTTGGGATGAGGGAGCAAAATGTGGACAATATTTTGATGAGGTGGAAAATCAAGATTTTATTATTTAAAATAAGGATTTAAGGTTACATAATTGACTTATTTAATATTTCAAATTATTATATTATTTGAATTTAGGAGCAAATATAATTTATTAATTTTAAGAATAATTATTAAATAGATTAGGTGCATTTTGACACTAAATAAAATTTAGGTGTCTACATTTGTTGCTCTTTGAAATAGTGTTGTGAAGCAATATTGTTTTGAAGAATAATTGAAAAAGTAGAGTGTTGATGATAGAAAAGGAAAAAATTATCCCAAATAAATGAAAATGAGTGTGATGATACCGCCTTGAGAGTTTGTGCGAGAACACGGATAAAATATCAAAATTGATGAAAATAAGAAATAGACAAAAAAATATGGAGAAATGATAAATCAAGTTATGTCAGAGTTGATATTAATTTTTTAAGATGTTGGTGGTGTAAAAAGGTTTCCCCTAGTTAATGACAACTAGAGTATGGATTTGAAAAGTAATAGTTTAACCATTTAGAAATTGCACGTTTACTGTTGTTGATAATGACGCAGGGTTCAATTGAGTGGTTATGTGAATGATATATCCCAACAAGAATATAATCCAGAACAATAAATAAAATATATAGATTGAGTTTGCAAATGTTTTTGTTAATTTTATGTTGAGAGATTATTCCAAGATTTTGAATATAAATTTGGAATAAATTGATTTAATGTTCTTGAATTTTCTACATGAATGAATAATTAGGTGGATGAGAGGATGGGGGGGAATAAAATTTGGTATTATATAGAAATATAAGTAGAAGGAATGGTGATTTAGAAAATCATTTGTGCAAATTGATTTCCAAGGCTAGTAGCTAAGAATTGTTTCTTAAGATATTTGATATGAGTCTTGATAGGAAACTTGGACCGTATTCCACACCATAAGAACCAAGCGGATCGAGTGAGACATTTTTAGAGACCTAAGAGGAGTAGGCCTTCAGTATGTTTTTTTTAATAATTCGTTGGTATTTATTAGCATTTATTAGTGCTAAAAGTTAGAGAAAATAAAACAATTGTTTTGAAAATGATGATTTTGGCATTGATTTTAGCAATTTCATTAAGGCAAACAAGGATTTCGATAAACTTGGAGGCAAAATTATCAAATAAGGGAGTGAATTCATTTATGAGGGATTTTGTAATTTTTTTGTTTGGGGTTCTATTGAAATCACTAAATAGGGAAGTGAAATCATCATTGTGGAAAGAGATTTTGCTAAGGTTGACGATGATTCTACAAAGAGCATGTTAGCAGCAAATTTTCAAAAGCCAAGAGAAATTTTATGAGAGTCAGGTGTCACACACA
>JARHVA010005217.1:1040000-1122500 GCA_037957365.1 Torreya grandis | reverse complement strand
AGTAACTTTAGATTTATTTGGAAAAACAAAATTATCAAATATACTTATATTGATGTGTTTGATAGTAAATCTTAACTCTAGAAACCTTAAAATAGTTATTATAACCATCATGGAATATAGATGCCTTTCTATATAAGTACTAAAATCTATATTGTTAAAGAGTATTAATCACTATAGACTAATAAGTTTTCCATATGTATAAAATCCAATATCCCTAACACAATTACTGGTAACTAACCAAAAAATGCTACAAAAGTCAAAATAGGATAAATTTGTATTGATGATTCTTCATTCTTTAGAAAATATAGATTATTAAAACCTAATATGATGTGCTTCGAAATTAATCTCAAAGTCATGATTCAACTCATTATAATTTCATTCCACTAGTTTGGTATAATAAGTATGCAACATGGGAGTTAAAATTATTTCTTGTAGTATGACTAGGAGATCATTTCATGTGGTTGGTCTCCTAATTGACTTGGTGTTTGTAACTCTTTTGGTATGATTATCCTCAAGCAAAAAAGAATCAATTTATTAATCTATTGGTATTCTTTGATTGTTTTTTGGAGCTTCAAGTAATGGTTGGTGGAGTAGAGTCTCTCCAAATGGTAATTGACATGTTACCATGAGATAAGTCTAACTAAGTTCGTTACTATGGATTCTAGTTGACATGTATAGGTAGCATAATGTTAATAGGAAAAGGAAAAATAATGTTGATGAAAATGGGACAAACTGGTTTGATGTTGGTAATGGTATTTGTATTGATGATGGGTGAATATTCTTCCTTACATATAACATTATCACTTTTATTTACAATTTTGTCTACTGATAAAACTATAGTTAGGACTAAATTGGATGTTGAAATTTCTCTTAATCCCAAAATAAATTGGATGTCTAATTTAGACAATAAATCTAACCTTGGTTTAGATGTAGCCATTAGGAAGGCCTACTGAAGTACTTTAATACCATATTTCTTTTTCATTACTATTTTAGAAATGTTGGATTTGGGATGAAGAGCTTTTCAAAAATGTGGGTTTTACGATGTTGGTTTTAAGGTATATTATATTTCAATATGTGTATTAGATGATGTTTTATTCAATATTGGATGTTTATCAAAAATGGGTATTTGTTCAAAAATCATTGGTTGGTGGATAATGGAAGAAAGGTTATTATTTTGATTTGGAAAGGAGATGGTGTGATTTAGCTTCAAAGAGACATCTTGAAATATTTTTGATTTAGGATTTTCAATATGAATAGATGTGGTTTCATTCAGATGTATTCTACATCTAAAATCTCTTGGATGGTGAGGTGAGATATGTTAGAAGTGTAAATAGTGGATGGGAGATTTGATTACAAAGAAGGATTACTAGTGATACAATGATATTATTTTGGAAATATTTGGTATTCACTCATAATGAATTGGGTTGAAAAAGTGGTTTGATTTTGGAATGGTTGGTTTTTTGGATTTATGAATGTGTGGGGATTGGTGAAGTTTGAGTTTGAGTTTTATAGTGAACTAGATGAAAAATCAAATGATTGATTTTCATTATTATATAAAGGTTTATTTTCATGGGCATATAAATTGGAATATTCATTTGGATGGAATGTATTGGGATTTGATTAGATTAGAGTTTGACAAGTGAAAGTATTTTGGTACATATTAGTGATAGAAAATGATGGTGAAGGTGGACCAAAAGTTTGGCTCATGCTGATGTTATGATTATAATCATATGGATCTATGTACATAGTTTGATTTGTATTGGGTAGAATATGATATGTGGATAAAGTAGGATTGGAAGAATAATTTAAAGAATTTTTATTATTATAATGGGGAAATTGATTTGATGTTATCCCTAATTTATGTTCTGATATTGTTCCATAGGTGAACATGAATAGGAAATGGATTGGTTATGATGGGGATTGAATTGGTTGTTTGGGAAGTTTGAATAATTATCCATATTTTGACTTAATTGATTGAGTTTTTAGTTTGAATACATATTCAAACTCAAATTTTGATTGGCTTGATGATTGATTTGATTCAAGTGTGAATTTGAATTAAAATTAGTTGGGTTGAACTCTAGATTATAATATGAATTATTTGAAGTGTGAATAGGGATGGAATTGGTTGTGTTGTGGTTCCAAGATGCCATGCTTCTTACAATGGATGACACTATTGACAAAGTAATGAATTATCTCAAAGTTTAATTAAATGGCTTTATAAATAAATACGTGTCAAATACAAGGAAAAAAATATTCTTAAAAAAAATTGCACATAAAGGGTGAAAACTAGGATGAAAGGTTTTAAATAACTATTGGGACTTCCATTGTTACTTACTCATCCTTACTCTTAGATACAACCTACTATTTAAAAGAAATAACCATGAAGGATCCTACCATTCACATGGCCCACTAAGTCTAGTTTTGAAGGTGTTTAGAAAGTTTTTTCTCGGTGTCAATTGCTAACCTATGCATCAAAGTTAAATGACAAAAAATTTCATCCTAAGATCAAGGTTTAAATAAGCTTATCTAAGGGTAAAAACCATGGAATAAATTGATAAAGTGGATGCACACTATTGGGTCTTATCCCAAAAATCCCAACATTGCTATAAGGATCTTAGTGTGTTGACAATAATAAATATTAGATTTTGAGTTAGCTATTGAAACCCTAAGTATTAAATCATGAAATTCCCTCCCATCATAGTGTTCTTAAAACACACAACTTCTTAGGCAATTGAAATAGTTGGATCTTGATTTATATACCCCACCATAAATGGGGTTTGGCCTACTATATGGTGGTAAAATTCATGATCAATAGAGTCCCTAATAAAATAAAAATAAAAGTAAATACCCATTTGTAATTTCCAAGTTTCATCACCAATATAATGCCAAGGAAAGAGCACACTAGATATTACTTGGTTAACATAGATAATTGTATAAACATTTTTGATTTTTTAGTATCATTACCAATATAATGCCAATTAAAGAGTATACATGATTTCCACAACCACAAATAAAAATGCTGAAACAAAAAATGATGTAATTATTAATAATTTTTAAAACAAAAATGAAAAGTGTTAGTAACAAGAAAATTGGCTTTTTATTAATTCATTTTACTATTCCTCTTTAGCAAGCATTCTATAAACAAGTTATTAGAATGTTTTATTTGGATAGTAATGAGGTAATATGTAATAGAAAAATTGAAAAACACAAAAAAAGTGAAAAACGCCTCTTTATTATGAAAACATTGTTAGACACATAAATTAGAAAAGTGAAATTAAAATAAAATCAACATAGGAAAACATAGAAATGAAAAAGACCCATACTTACAAAATGATATCCCTACCAAGATAAATGATTTCTCTACCAACAGTGACGAATTCATTTCAAAAAGAGATGATTTCACTAGAGGTAATGATAATTTCATTGTAGAAAAATGCAATTTAAGAGTATAAAATTATGAATTCGCTACCGAAAAAGGTGATTTCATTGTTTTCTAACAAAAATGTTGTAAATGATGATGAAGTCATTGTTTCCTAACAAAAATATTTTTAATCCTATAGATAGAATTGAAAACATAAGAAAACATAAGAAAACAAGGCAATTTCACTATTATGGTATATAATTTTGCTATTTTTGCTTCCAAATTTATTGTTACATAGAGGAGCACACATAACCAAATAGAAAATAATTGATATCAACCTATATCTTGTACCAAAACTAAAAAATGCAAAATTAAATGCAAAATACAAACATAAATAGTAAAATTCGAAAGAGAAATTATATCAAGTAATGAACCCAAAAACTGTCAAGAATAAGAAAATTACCAATAGGCCAAGATCTTGAAACAATACTCAGAATTGACTCATATTGATTTATTGAAGCAATTACAAACCTAAACCATAACTAAATAAGCCTCAACTCGAAATTTAGAGTTGACATGCAAAATTTCAAAAAATCTAAAAATCTATAAAAAAAATGTCTATTTTTAGCAGCTACTATTTATAGTATGTTTCGCATGCAAGCAGGTGCAGATATAAAAATTTATTAAAATAACGTAAATACTAAAATTAACCTATGAAACAAAATTCAATTGAAGTTAACTTCTAGTTCTAAAAATATACAATTTCTTAAAATAGAAAATTCCTAAAAAAATCATTAAACATTAATTTCAGTGCTTTAGATGATCATGTTTGGCCTCTAAAAATATCAAAATAAAATATAAGTGGATAAAGTGGCCTAGGTAACAATATAAATTTTTGATATGGTGATTTTGGGGTGTGGAAGAATTCAAACAAATTTACGAATTAAAATTTATGGCCTTTGAAAGGTTGGCTTATTTTTTCTGCATCATTAAGTGTAAAGAATGATGCTTAAAAGATAAAAATACATTTGAGATGTCCTAATATGCATGCTAAAAATGTATGAACTAAATTTATATGTTAAAATAATGTAAACTAATCCTAATCTAAGCCAAAATTCAAACTATGATAGAGCAAAAAATTTTTAAAAAAAATAATAAAAAAATGTTAGGCTTTGAATGCACAATATTTCTCCATTTTGATATACATTTGATTTTCTATTTAAAATATGTGGTTCTCACTCCTCCAATGCAAAAGAGAATGGATAGTGTTATGGTACAAAAGGAATTCTTTGATTTGCTATCATTTTATTTGATTTCTTTGTGTGTGCAGCTCTAGTTTCCTGATTGTGATTGCAATCCTTTGATGTGATGCTTGAAAATGGAGATTTACAAGTTTGTTTATAGATGTTTGGAGAAGGATCCAATGGTGGAAGATATTTTTGAATTTTTCAATGATCCAAATGATCAACAATGGCTAATGATTCCTCACTCATTAGTATGAAGACCATTTCAAAATGACTGAGAAAAGCATGGGGTTGGTTATCTGACTTAGCAAGACTAAGTCAATGTACTTGACAACTAACGAGATGAGTCATAAGAGGTGGATAATTTTATGGATTTGGTTGAGATGTGGAACAAAAGGGTGGGAAATGTTTTGATGAGGTGGAAAATATAGAATTTATTATTTCAAATAAGGATTTATGGGTGTATAATTGACTTATTCAATAGTTTGAATTATTCAATTATTTGAATTTGGGAGGAAATGTAATTTATTAAAATTTAAGAACAATTATTAAATAGATTAGGTGTATTTCAACAATAAATTAAATTTAGGTGTCTACATAAGGTTAGGCTGATTTGATTTTAGTTCAAGTTGTTATAATTACCATTTATTATGAATATATTAATTTTTAAAAAAATAATAATCTTTTGCTTGACATTTTTACCACATCGACCTAAAGCTCCAAGATATACTAATCTTATTTTATCTCTTTCCCCCACTAATTTCTAAACATTCCTAAAATGGTCATGTTGTTTTGATTTAAAATTTATTATTTTATACACTAAATAAGGTTTATTTGAAGGTTGGGAATGTGTCATGGAAAACATAACATTTGCACATAGATAAATTGGTGATTACCATTTAGAAGGATGAGATAACAAGAAAGGTCAAAAGGGGTCTCTTCAAGGGTGCTTAGCATTATATATGATTTTCCTTTTGGGGACTTCTTAAATCATGTCGTGCAAGGATGAGGAATTGTTCTTAAGTAGGTGTTATTTATAAATTATGTTATAATGTAGTGATTTAAATAGATATAAAATTGTAATTTTTAAATAGTTGGGACAAATATTTTTTCTATAGAAATAATTTGTATTAAATATAAATTTGTACCTTTTATATCCTTTATAGCATAAATAATTTTGCTTAAAAGTGAGCCCATGTATTGGTTGTTATATTGTTATATTTTAATATACCTCTTCATTTTTATGTTAGTATCATTTTAATTGATATGTACATTTTATTTTATGATGAATGAAGAATTATTATTAAGGATAAAATATTGCAAGCACAATGCAAATATTTTATAATTATTTTTTAGAAACTTTTAATTAATTCATGTTTTTTGTTTTTATGAAAAATAGTACAAATGGTAGATTTGTTTAGCAGAACTGATCTTGAAATAGAGAAATTAGAAATAATCTGGAGAGATCCCAACATTTAAAGTTTCCATAAAAGTCATTGTGAAAGTATTTTAAAAGAGTTGAAAAAAATTCATGAAATTCTGAAACCACATAGCCCATTTAATCCATACAATATTGATAGATTCAAGTATCAGTTAAAATAGATTGTTTCAAGAATAGTGGGATTCAAAGAAGTAGGGGATCTTGTGTCAAAACATCTGATTAAAACTTCTTGGTTTTATCATTACACTGGAAAATTTAGGGTAGCTTCATATAGTGTATCCAAATAGAAGTGTGATCGTATGTCATGATTGATATAACCTAGGTTTCATGCACATGGAAAATATCCAAATAATGATCAGATTCCTCTATATATTTTTTAATAGTTATATGATGAAGTTCATTTAGGCCTAAATGTAAATTATTATGATTTTACCACATATTGTCCGTAAGGGAAGGGAAAAGTGAAAATAAGATATGCTTATAGATGTGAGGGAGTACCTCCACCTCTTAACACCCATGAATTTGTAGGACATATATCAAGTTTTTTTACCTACTTTTGACCATGTAGTAACACTCTTGATTACCATAGGGCATGAGTAGGAAATATAAGGTGTGAAAAACATAGCACATCATATGCAATCAATTTCACATGATCATGTTGGTGTATTTATATTGTGATGACAAAATACCATCATCACATTTATAGAGGAGGCTTATGTGAGGGCACATAGAGTGTCACCTAGTGACATTGATTGTATGGTTATATGTGTAAAATGTGAAGGGTTGTTTAGATTTTCTCCAATGATTTATTTCATGCATATTAGGTTATTATATCTGATCACAACATTCCTCCTTAATTTGTTATTTAATATGTGGAGGACACTATCCACAATGTTGATAGCAGATCAGAGACATTAAACTCAATATTTAATGGTGTGATAATTATATCCCTTGAGATTCATGATGCACATGATCAAGGTATAGGAAAACCATTACCACTATTTCCCACTCCTGAGTAGATTTCGAGATCTCCTATACACGGTGTTGATTAACATGCAAGTGGTGGCTATATTCATCAATCTTTGTGGTATGATTTAAAAAATCACTTTTGTTAATTTTATATTACATATATATATATATATATATATATATATATATATATATATATATATATATATATATATGTATGTATGTATGTATATATATATATATATATATGTATATATATATATATATATATATGTATATATATATATTAAATTTCATATATTATATTATAAAACTAATTCTAGACTACATGTTGATATGTACATATAGCCTACTTTCTCCTTCCCTCATGTTCAACTCATCATTGAGTTAACATCACCACTATTTTTCATGCATGACACATAGAGATGACTAGAATATCAATGTGTTTAAAAGTCATGCTTGATGGGACTGGTTTATCATTGGGGTCTCTTGAAAGTGACTTCAATTTGCATGATGTTCATGTTATCAAGTCTATTGCTCCATACACTATTGAGGCTAATGTTGAGCATGTTGTTGAGCTTACTATTGAGGGAGTAGATGAGATGTATCTTCAGTGTGACATACATACTCACTCATTAGAGTTATATAAAAATTCAATAAAATTTAACTTACATTTTTACTCGATTATAAAAAAAATTATTTTAATACCCATGTTTTTATGTATATATGGATCTAAGGGGCATGGTTTAATAGAAAGTGTGTGTCGTACTCGTAGGCATCTTGATTTGGATGAGACATGTACACAGGTTATATGTTGTGATGTGTTTCTTGATTAATTAATAACTAATTTTAATTATTGTCTAAATATAAGCATTGAATAATCAACAAGTTTAATTAAATTACTTTTGTCTTTTGAATGTAGGATCAACCACGTGATAGTAGTGAGAGATCAAAGACTTGTGCTAACTAGCAATGACTTTTCTGACTTATTTAGATTTTTTTTAGCATCCAATGGTTCATCTTGGCTTACATAATACTATACATGAAAATATGAAAAATGTGAGATTTGTTTCAGAATGTTGAAATATGAGAAACATGAGATTTGTTTCAGCATTTTTTGGGTTACCCACTTACCCCACATTTATACACATCTATTTCTTAAAGGTGTCTTAAAACAAATCCCCACTCTTATTAGGTGGTCATGTTTGATGTGGGACCACCAACTAGTGTGATCACACCTACGGAACTTGTCTTAGATTTGTGGATTAAGTTTTTTAATTTGTAAGGAAACTTTCTCCAGTAAGAACGGGCTTGGATTTTGGATATTATCCATTTAATGTTGAATCTATATTTATTCATAAGCCTAGAGAGTGTTAGTTTATCTCTTATGTACTCTATTTTATTTCAGATAAGTATACTATATTTTTTGATAGCTAATACAAATTCCCTACAATAAATGTCAAACTATATGGACTTTTATTATAAATTTGTATGATGCAGCATAAATAGATAATTGAGATAGATAATCTATCCATAATCCTAAATTAATTAGATAATTGATGAGAAATGTAATGCTCTAAAATAGATCAATTGGAGCAGCAATGTCTCTTAACCCAAAACATGGAATTTTGAGGACATGAAATATGATATAAATGTGTTAGGTTTATCATATAATAAATGCATAATGTTTCATGGAAATATAATAGTTTTTTTTGCAATTTGTTTACAAACAGTGAGTAGCTATGCCATTGCCAACCCATAAAAAAGTAGTTTAAGTGCAATAAGAATTAACTTTCTCCTATGATGAATTAATGAACCAAAGCTTGGTGAAATCAAGTTAGACTCATCCATCAAGGTTATCATAAAATTTCATGTAATAATTTATCCATTTTATGGGTTAAAAATCATTTTCCCATTGACTAACATAAATAATCATAGTTTGTTTTAAAACAATAAAATTGAAAACATCTAGCTTGTGTTAAATCTATCAAGTGTCAAGCCCATCATAAAATTTAAAAAATATCAAAAATGATGCATTTGGATCATTTTGAACCCATCCAAATGTGACAAAACAACAACATGGAATAAAATATTACAAGATGTGTACCAACTACTGAACCTATTCAGGGTCACTTCAATAAATTGTCAACCCATTCCCAATGACCTTTCAACCTCAAGAGATATGGCATAAAAAGATACGCTTCACCTAGATGATTAATCTTACCTTTACATGTAATGTCCAAGCATATTTTAAATTGAATAAACCATTTGGCATCTATGAATTCATGCACAAGATCCATAGTTGAGCATCTACATAGTGTGAACATAGGAATCCGATAAGGGGAGATTAATATCATGTTACTAGTTGAAATCCAAATCTAAAACCATACTAATGAAATAACACTTAATCCTAGATCTTAGGGGGAGCTTGGTGAGTAAAACAAATGAAGACACAACTAGAATTGTTAAGAATAATAAACTTTCCTCACCTTCCTTGATTGCTTTAACATATTCATTTGTTGGCTTATTCAGAATGTGCTTCAAAGGACGTTGTCAATAGAGCTTTGACTATTTTTCACCTCCTCTTGGCATCATTGGATTTTTGGCATTGAATTCTGAAGCTTGAATCATCAACTTGGTATAATAACACTATATAAAAATCACTTTTTAAAGCATTTGATCATGATAACTTTACACCAAGATAACTTAAAATTATGAGTGTGAGGCCTCCGATTTATAGATATTTCCATTTGATTAGAATGAAACTAAAATATCTGTCTCAAGATGAAGATGTGTAGATAATAATATATTCAATTTTAGAGGCTAAAATCAATAAATGACCTCATAAATATTTGGGACAGAGAGAGATTAAAGAGGCTTGGGAGAGTTTAATAAGATATTTGTGGCACTTATGGCTTATGGATGCCACCTCATAGATAATGTCATTAAGTGATGAAATTATTCACAATCAGTTTTCATTAATGAAATAATAAATAACATCCGTGTAAAATCCATTTAAGCTCTTGATTCAAATTAATTAGCTTTAAACATGATTAGTCAATTTTGGTGCAAACTCTTTGAAAATTGTCAAAATGGCATATTATTGGATCAAAATTTGACAAGATTGGAATTGAAAGGTGATGTTATATGCATTGGAACCATTCTCCCATTTAGGATGTTTTCAACACAAAGTAACAAAGGCATGTGTCTCATATAATAAAATTGAAATCTAGAGCACCCACGTGTGAAATCATCATTTTGAATCAAAATGATATGTTAAAAGTTATTTATAAAATAAAATTCATTGCCCTATTTATGGATACATTGGCCAAAATCGGCACTTGTATATGACAAGTTTGAACCATTTAGTATGTTTTAGTGTTTTTAGCCTAAAGTACAATGTTTGATAGAAATTATATTGAATCTTGGTTGGAGGTCATTGGTGACCATTTTCATGTGTCTATAGTTTGCCCCTATTTGGAAAGGAATTGTAATATATATATACATAGTAAATTCATCCCAAATAATGAGAAAATGCCTATTTATGAAGAAGATGATGGTTGAAGAAAAA
Organism: Torreya grandis; assembly: GCA_037957365.1. NCBI lineage: Eukaryota > Viridiplantae > Streptophyta > Pinopsida > Cupressales > Taxaceae > Torreya > Torreya grandis. The sequence goes on along the minus strand of JARHVA010005217.1, from coordinate 1,111,914 downwards.
GCTTCAAGGAATGTTTGGGAAACCTATAATGATGCCTCCTTGAGGGAGTGGCTATCAATTTTGTTGATGGACGGTCCCTCAAAAAGAAGCAAGAAGAAAGGTGTAATGAACCCATGGTTGAGATTAATCTAAATGAGAAAATGCTTGCATGCATTGATTACAAAGAGTATTAATTTAACCAAAGATGGTTATAATAAGGAATAAAATTGAAAATAATGATTTTTCAATAGGTGGTTATAGTCATTAAGAGGACTTGGATTGGCTAAATATGATGTTTGATATGGTGGTGCACTAGTTAGGGTATATTAGTAAACATAACTCAAGGATAAAACTTGTTATATAGATTAAATATGAATGAGCGTATATGTATACGTGATGGTTTAATGACTAAAGAAGCCACCAACAACAAGGCATACGAGGATGCAAAGTGATGAAAGAGATGGGTAGAAGAATGAGATTGATAATTGGAAATGATTCAATTATAACTACTAATGCAAATATTCATGTCCTTACTAGCATTGATATAAATAGAATGGTCAATGGGTTAATTTAATCAAGATGGGACCAAGATGTCAAGGAGAAACTTGTACAACTCCATTACTTGTAGACCTTATTGAAGTTAATTTTTGTTGTAGCATGTGATGGTGGGATTCATGATAGAACATCATGAGGACTTGGTTGAAATATACATAGGGACAAGCTCCCGGGATCTAATACTTAATTGAAAACAACACATTAATGCTAAAAATAATGATGATAATGTTGATGTATGAATATAGATAGGCTCAAGAATAATGCATAATAAATCACCCATCAAATTCATATAAGTTGAGTTGAGGAAACAATGTTGAAATAAAATAAACAAGCAAGCGAATAAACAAACAAACAAATAGAAAAAAATAAACATAAAAATAAACAAATAGAAAGCCTAAAAATAAAAGCAATAGAAAGCATCCTAACACTGTATTTTTCCTAGTAGGGTAGTTTGAGGATAACTAACTAGGCTTAGATAAGACAAATGTTTTTGGAGTTTGAAATTTTATGACTATTTTTGGAATTTTAGAGTATCTCAACTTGATTGAAAATGATGAGATACTAAATGTTTGAAGCTCACAAAATGGTAAGAGCATGGAAAACATTAAATGATACTCACAAAATGGTGAGAGAGTAATGGAAAAGGGGAACTGAGCTGACCTCCACATGAATCAAACACAACCCACATAGTCCTAAAATGGCCCTAGGTCATAGTAGTTCCACCTTTCAATGGAAGAATCTGGCTAGTGTAGCAACCAACTCAAAAAAAGGCACTGTTGGTATGATGGCATAGTACAACATGGGAATGGCTAGTTCGTATGTCAAGGCACAATAAACAAATGTTTCCCCTAGTTTTCCCATAAATAGTTATAACAAGGATATAAATAATCAGATCAATGATACTAATTTGTCCATAAGCAGTTATAATTAGTATTAATATCGGTGAGCATTGATATGCCCCATCAAGTATTATAATAAGGCTCACATAAACAAAATTGATACAAGAATAGAATAATAAATGAAGGATGCAATTGCCAAACTTTTGTTATACTTCTCTAAAATACTACCTCTATTTGGAATGCTTGAAATAACTGCTAAAATTGATCTAATTCTTCATGCTAAACATTCCAAACCAATGGATGAACCAAGGTCAAATGAGATATGAGGATAGGATTCAAAACATGTTAAGTTTATAGAAAGGAGTGGTAAAATGGATAATCAATGGTATAGTGCTAGGATAATAGAATGATTGGATAAAATGGTAATAAGGTTGCCCCCAAGTGGTGAGGCAAAGGGCAAGGTATTCAATAACAAAAAAAATGCTAAATGAAAATGGCATGAAACATGTGTGATTAGTTAGGTTTGGATGTTGGTTTTGGATGTGTTTGGCCTAGGTATGGTTTTTGATTTTGATGTTCTTATTGATAGGGAGATGCACATCTTGTTCTATAAATGATATAACTAAAATACTCAATCATATTAATTACTAGCCCACACCTCATTTAATTATCTTCTCTATCCAGAATGTGTTATAGATTTGGATACAAATTATGTTTTTGTGATCTTTTTTGGTTGTTGATTTATTTTCCTTCAAACTTTGAGACAAGATATCTTTGTAGCCTCTACAAAGGGAAGTGTGGCCATGGATGGTAAATAGGGATAAATTTTGTTTGATAGATTTGATCAGGAAATGGAATGGTGGTTGATAATGGAATGCCTAATAGTAGGGTAGCAAATGAAGATCATAATTTTTAGGCACACACAATGTTTTTGATTATGGATTTGATACAACTTTTGATGTGGTAGGCCTGAAGACTTTTGAATATTTTCTCCATAAGACCACTAGGTTCTTCTGTTATTTAGTCCTAAGAGTAGATACCATCTGATTAGGTTGTAGATAGGAAGTTATTTTTATTCGATATTTTAATTTTTTTTCATTAAGAAGTAAAGATTTTTTTTTGGTTAGCTATTAGTGCCTTGAAGAGATTTTCATCGATGAAGTTTTCTTGATTGTTCCATAATGCCTTCGAGAAGGTTTGACTAAAGAATTTTGAATTTTGAATTTTATTATCTTCTAGCACCTCTAAAAAGGTTTCACTACAAGTTTTTGAGTTTTTATTTTGGTTATCCCTTAACACTTCTAAAAAGGTTTCAATAAGATTTTTTTTTTGTTTTGCATGAATGTGGTCTTGACCTCCTTTCTCTTTAACTATTATGTCACCATGGATGCAGTTTAACAAGGTGTGATTCTATCAGTCCCAATCAACACTTATGGGAGATGGAATGTCACTAATATGGTTATGTTGGTTGGTGATAATGGAATGGGATGAGGTAGCACAATCCTTGTAAAGGATACTAGGAAAACTTACATCGATGTTGAAGTAATCATCCTCAAAAACTCTAGAAGGATCACAAACATATTCTAATTAATCTACAAAGGATGCATAACCAATGTTGTAATAGACATGAATGTATTCCCTTTTTGAATCTATTTTGGACTCAATGGAATCTGAATCTAATGTTGGGATTGACATTTATTCTAATTTTGATGCTAAATCTAATGTCAATTTAATGATAGAACTTGAATCTAACTCTGATTCTTCATCTAATGGGTAATCTATTATAATTATGTCTTTTTGAATTTTTGGTATTAGACAAGTAGTGGATTGTTATGGCATAATGGGATCCACAAAAATTGGTTCATCAAAGTGGGACTCTTCAACAATGGGATAAAGGTCAAGATACAACTCCTTAGTGACTAGATCATCAAGGGGAGGGTTTTGAAAAATAGGAATATGACTAAAAGGTGACTCATCATAGGTTTAATTATTATGAATGTTTGATTCAAAAATATCTTGGAATCACTATTTTTCTTAGTCTTGGTTTATAATTGGTCATGAAACACCAATTTTGAACACATCTTGGTTTATGAATGATTGGCTTGGTTTAGGTATTGATTGGCTTGGTTAGGGATTTGATGGGACTGGTTAAGGTCTAAATAGGATTGGTTGAGGTTGGAATCAGATTAGTTGATGTTTTCTAAAGTGGGGAATGATCAAAACTAGATTAATAATGGCCACTAGTTAGATAATGTGTGGGACTATGGAGCTTAACTACTTACACAAGCTAAAGGACATGGTCCAAGAATAGAAATGGTAGGGAATCATGGAGTTTGATTGCTTACACAAGCCAAAGGATGTGGTCCTAGGATGATAAGTTTGGGGCATTGTGTAATAGAAATGGTATGGCTTTATTGAGCTGGATTACATGTACAAGCCAAAGGATGGGGTCCTGGAATAGAAATAGTATTCTTTAGATGTTATGAATCTTTGTATCTTACACAATCCAAAGGATGAGGTCCTAGAACATAAACGGTATGACATCATGGATCTTGATTTCTCACATAAGCCAAAACATCCAATTCTTCCTTATAAACAATATAATCTTAGTCAAGGTCTTGAGTCAGATTGTAATCTAATCCTTGCCTTTATTTCTTGTATTGATTATTGTAAAGAGGGTATGGATCCATCTCCAAAACAACATTGTCTATAGTTAGGTCTTCAATAAAGTTCTCCTCATAAACCACTTATTATTCAAAGAGGTGATGATTGTAGCCATTTTATGTGACCATTTTATCATGATTTGGATTATACATGACTTTAAAATAAATGTAGCGAGACATATCCACATCAATGGCAAAAGATTTGAAATAAAGAGGCTTATATTTCTACAAACTCTTACAAAATAATGGCTAGAAATATAAAGGGTTTTAAATGTGATCAAAAAGGGGTGGACCTACATCTTAAAATGGTTTGATAGTGGATTTGTATCTCAAAAATTGTATGTACTAAGTTTTTACATAAAAAAATTTAATGTTAAAATGTCTAACATCAAATTTCATACACACAAAAGGTGAAACATCTGAATAAAAACTGCCAGGTCAAAAAGTCTATTCCAAAGTGTTCCAAACAATGTCTAAACTACGAAAGGGAAGATATTCATTAGGTCTTTTGTCCAAATGTGGAGTCAAAAAGTAGGCTCAAACAAGATGTGCTAGGACTTTTGGCTAAATGATGTCAAAAGCTAGACTTGAAACAAAAGCATGATACTATTTAATTTAATCTAACAAATTAGGATTAGCTTTGACATAGACCCAACACACAAAATTAGATATAAATAGGATTAGTTGGTATAAGGCACAAGATAAAAGGCACTTGTAGAAACTTATGTTCTCCCAAATAAAGGCACAAACAATTATGATGATAGGATTTTGAAAAAATAAACAATAGTTTTCAAGTTTGGGTAATCAATTAACTAAAGTCATGCAACTCAAAAGAGAAAGATTTGTGTATCAACCCCTACAGAGCAAGACCTAAACAAAAATCAATCAATGTTTGAATTAAATCTTTGGAAAAGCTAATTGAAGACTCAACTTAAGAAAACTTAGATTTTAGTGACCAACAAGCTAAACAAATTTGAATGGTGTAACAATGCTAAAAAAAATATCCCAAAAAGGCACATGTGATTGGTATGTAAGATAAGACAAGTATTTTGAAATAATTTACGTAATATAACAACATTATCACTTCCAAAAGATGTAAACAATAGTTGATGTTTCAAAGACTTCAAAATCACAAGACAAAGAATTATTTGGGTAGCATATTGTTACCCATCTCAATCATGTGCCTAAATCAATGTTTTGACACAAATTTTTGCTAAGTTAAAATTGAGGTGTCAATGGATGGCATAATACCTACTCAAACAATTGATTAATGTGGACAAAAAACTCATTAAAAACATGGTGTAGACAACAAGTTTTTAGATTTTAACACACCAAGAAATAAAATGAAAAAATAAAACTAAGTGTTCATCCTAAATCCTATCAAGGTGTGGCAAAGTAGGTTTGACTAAAACTAATTGGTTTTCAATTGTATATATTGATCCCATGTGTACACACTTTCACATATGCACATAAGAGAAGCAAAACATCAATTGTGTCTATGTCAAATGGCTTGATGTGAAAAGGTTTAGTCCTTTTTACAACCACTACATTCATCACTTGCTTAGATTAGTGTGATATCCAATATGATCATATGTCTTAGTCTTAGCCACTACTAATAGAGATGGTTTAACCACTCAAACCACCATTCCAACAAGGGGATCCCAATATATATACCCCCTTCCCCCCTTCCCAATAAAGAGGGGTTGAAGATGATTTTGGGAGATGAAACCTTAGGTCAAATATTCCCTATAGAAATTATGGGATGTAATGAAGTCCCCCTCACATGATAAAATGGGTGAAATATATATATATATATATATATATATATATTTAAAATAAAAAAATATTTATGGTTGTTTTTAGATCACCCAAGTCATACAGCTCTTGGGGAGAGCCTTCACAACATCTTTTTTATGCCTTCGGACTAAGGCGCAATTTTGAAATGAAGATGGCACTTTGGATCTAAAAATTTTTGTATAGGGGATGCGGGGAGAGCATACATGCATAACTTCCTTTTTGCACAAACAAACATAACTAAGCAAATGTTAAATAACATGCAGAAAATAAAAACATGTGAGTACAATTTTAAAGAAATTAAAGATTTGGTCCTGTTATTTGACCCCTTGTCCTTAAGTTGTAAAGATTTGAAAAAAATACCACAAAATGATTCATGTAAAACACCCTAAATTTTCATTTAAGCACTAAATAGAAATTCCTAATTCTTTTAAGCATCCAAAAGAGATTTAAAAATACTTAATTAAGCATTATTTGATCACTTTCCAAGTAGGTCCTACAAGAAAAAATTTAGAATATTTTAAAGCTTAGAATCTCTTTTGTGGATGAGACAATTAAATTTGAAAAGTACAATCTCAGGTTTATACAATATAATACCACAACTCTGCAAAACCACAACTAGTTAAGATGATATCACAATTTATGGGTTAGATAGAAAAAAGAAAAAATCATTACTCTAACAGACAAAATCATAACCAATAGAGTAAAACTACAATTTAGAGAGTTGTAGGATTATCATTTAACTGTAATGTCATAGGCTAACCGTTAGTAGTTTAACTATAAAACTATGAATGTAATTGATGATATTGTAACTTAAAAATTATGGTATTGCAATATCATGATTATCCAGTCATGGTTTTAAAATATCATAACTTCACTTGTAGATAGTGAAAACATTAGTATATAAATTTATTTAAAATACAAAATCATAACTATAAGACAAAAATGTGACAATGTCAGTCATGGCTTTGTGGTTTGAAGGACAAAATTAGAAGTCCACAGTGACAAAATTGTTACTTTTAGAAATTGAATTTTTACTCAAAATTTTTCACTCCCTTTGATCTTAATCTCCAAGATTCAACATGAAAATATTAGTAGTATGCTTTTAGGATGCATTTAAGAAAATTCTTGGGGTACGGTCCCATCAGGCATGCCATTTGTGAACATAGGAATATGATAAGTGGAGATTAGTATCGCGTTACTAGATGAAATCCAAATCCAAAATCACACTAATGAACTAAAAATTTAAGCCTAGATATTAGAAGGAGCTTGGTGAATAAACCAAATGAAGACACAAATATAATGTAAAGAAACAACAAACTTTCCTCACCTTCCTTGATTGCTCCAAAATATTTATTCTTTGGTTTTCTCAACTTGTGCTTAAAAAGACTTTGTCAATAGAGCTTTGGCTATCCTCCACCTCCTTTTGGCATCATTGGCCTTGTGGATTTAGATTGTGAATCTTGACCAAAAATTTGGCATAATAAAACTATATAAAAATCACTTTTGAAAGCATTTGAACATGATAACTTTACACCAAGATAGCTTAGAATTATAAGTGTGAGATCTCTTATTTATAGATTTTTCCATTTGATCAAAATGGACCTGAACTATCCATCTCAAGATGAAGATGTGTGGCTAATAATCCATTCAATTTTGGAGGCTAAAACCAATAAATGCCCTTATAAATATTGGGGATAGAGATCCATTAAAGAGGCATGAGAGGGCTTAATCAGATATTTGTGGTACTTATGGTTTATGGATGCCACCCCATAGATCATGTCATTAAGTGATGCAGTTATTCAAAATGAATTCCCTAATGAAATAATCAATAACCTCTATGTAAAATCAGTTTAGGCTCTTCATTCAAATTGATTAGCTTTAAACATGATTAGTCAATTTTGGTGCAAATTCTTAGGAAATTGGTGATCAATTAATCAAACTAGTCAAAATATCATATTATTGGATCAAAGTTTGACTAGAGTGGAATTGAAAGGAGATGTTAAAGGCATTGGAACCATTATCCCATTTAGGATGTTGGGGATAAAAGATAACAATGTCAAATGTCTTGCATAACAAAATTGGTATAAAATAGCAGTCCACATCACCTAGGTGCAAAATCGTCATTTTAACTCAAAATGATATGATCAAAGTTAAGTATCATATAAAATGCATTGCCCCATTTAGGGATTCATTAACTAAAATTAGCATTTGTATATAATAGGTTTCAACCATTTAGCACATTTTACTATTTTTGGTCCAAATTGCAATGTTTGATATAAAATGTTTTGAAGCTTGGTTGGAGGTCATTGGTGACCAATTTTAGGTGTCTACACATAGATAGTTGAATTGAGATAGGGGTTTGTTCAAGTGTAGTAGTGGATTTGGGAAGGAGATGAAAGATGGAGATATAGCTCTTGTAAAGCACAAATTTACTCTTCTAGGTAATCCTTGATGAAAGATAAATAGAAGGCATTCAAATTGGAGGCTCAACCTTTCTTAGTCACTAGGTTTCTCTAGGGTAAATCTTTTGTGTGTTTTTTGGTTTGATAGTTTCTGATTACCATTCTTCCATTAAGTTTATTCCAACTATAATTTACATTTGAATGTATTGTACTACTATTTGGATCATATAAAATCATAGCTTGAATGGAAATAATTATAATTTCTAATTTAAAATCTAAGTCAATGATTTTCTAATTAATATAACTAGCACAATAACAATTCACATGATATCAAAGTACAGTGTTCCTTTGTCTTGTGAATGCCATTTATAGGTTTATTTTTATTAAGAAGATGGAACAAGAAGGTGTTTTGTGTTAAAATAATTTATTTTTCCTTTCTACCTACTCACCCATGAAGCTCTACATTATGACAGTTGTTACTACCAACAAAATTTATTGCAATAGTTTTGAATTTGAAAAATTTGGGGCCATTTTAGTTTTAGGGGGAAACAATGCTAGGTGAGAAATTTTGTGAGATAGAGACAAAATAGAAGAATAAATAGTAGAAGAATGTTTGGAACAAAATCAATGTAGTAGTTTTTTATGAAATAACAGTCAGAGAAAAGTAGTAGGTAAAGAATACGGGGGTAGAAGATGGAGCAACATAAAATAGAATATATTTTGCATAACATTAGTAGTTAAAGGAAGTCCAGAGAAAGAGAAAACTAAAGGATAAAATAGATGCAACAACAACTGCAGTGGATAGGGAATATAGAGAAAGAGAACATCAAAAGGTAAAACAATAGAATATAGATGTTGAAAACAATCAGTAAGGACTTTATTTTTGTTTATGTAGATGTAGTTGTTTATAAAAGTATGTAATATTTGTTTTAAGTATTATTCAATATATATCTATTATTGTTTTATTACTTTATATCTTCCCTCCCCTATTTTATTTTTTTTGTTATCAGTTGCGACCCACATGGGCCTACACATATTTGGTATTTTCTTCTAATAGCTAATTTTTTAGTAGTTTCCAATAACTACTATCAGATCCCATAGGTTGTAATCCCATTTAGACATGGCAATAGGTAGTTTTGGTTTATGGTAAAAACCCTCCATATTTTATGGAAATAATTGTGATATGGAGCATCAAAATGAAGATTATAATCAACTCTCAAGAACTATAAGAGTTTGTTGAAGATGGATATATGAGGTTGAAGACCTGACAACCTTAAATGCATTAAACCAATAACAAAGGAATGTGTTGAATTAGAATACAAGAAAATGTGTCAAGGCACTTAGCTACATAAAAATGGCACTAGTTGATTCCATCTTTCCTAAGATAGTAGCATTTTCCCATTCCAAACAAGCATGGGACATTTTTAAAAATGCATATCAAGGGAGTGACAAGGTGAATCTTATCATGTTGAAGATCTTAAGAAAGGACTTTGAGACCCTCCAAATGAAGGAGAATGAGTGTATCAATGATTTTTTCACAAAGACAATGTGTAGACATCCAATTCCTAACACCATTGTGTTTAAATTATCAATCTTACTTGAAATTTTGAGTCAATGCACAATTTAAACCAAAATATCTAAAATACACTAAATGGTTTGAGCTTGTCATTTAAAAGTGATGATTTAGGCTAATGTATCCTTGAATGGAGAAATGCATTTTATGTGATTATTAACTTTTCTCAAATAATTTTGATTCAAAATGATGAAAACATAATTTGAGGCTTTGAACCACTGCATTCTTCTAATTCAGAGGCATATGACATGTGCATGTGTTATTTCATGTGACCAATGTCCTAAATGGGGTATTGGTTTTTACACAATTGACACCTTCTTCTAATTATACTCCAGTAAAATTACAACTCATTAAATATACATTTCTACTAGTTTGATTAAGTGGACAACCAATTTCCAAAGAATTGCATAAAATTTAATGCAACTCACTTAAGGAAATTAAACCAAATGAAGGAATTAATTGGATAATCCTTGGGAGAGATTAATTAATGGAAAATTAATTTCTAATATCTACATCATCTCGTGACATCATTAATGGGGTGACATTCATAAGCCATAAATACAAAAAATATCTAGTTTATGCTAAGGTGTGGAGCCTAAAAGCTTCACATATGAGTGCATTACCAAGTTGCAGGTTTACACAGTCACTAGCGTCGGTCAGGAGCGACCGACGTCGGTCCGGTGCAGTTGAAGAGACGCCAGTATTGGTAGATGATCGGCCGACATCGGTCACAGGCAAGCAGGTAGGAACCGGCATCGGTTACCTGTGCATCCAGAATGTTATTTCCAAGGACAAAAGCAAGTGTTTGCATGATGAGTTTAAGTCTTAGTCTTAAGTTCACATTTCTATTATTAGTAAGATTATTTTTAGAGCCCTTGTTCAAGAGGCTTAACTGTTGGTTGTAAGTGCATGCTCAAGTCTCCTAATTCTATATGTAGAATTAGATCTTCTTAGCTTATTGTGATTATTGTAGTAGTTCATTGTATGTGAATGTTGAAGAACAGTGCAGAGTTGTATCAACCCAGGTTGTTGGAATTGATTGTACATGAGAGAGAGAGCTCTTAAGGGATAGAGATCTAGAGAGAGATCTTGTGCATCTGAGAGAGGTGTGGAAGAAAGAAGTTTCTTCAATTGTATTCCTTTTGTAATGAGTTTAATACAAGTTTTTAGGGTGGTTTCTTGTATCTCTTGTTCTTTGCTATTATTTGATTCTATTTATTTATCTATCTGATTTAATTCTGTGATTTATTGCTTTCATAAGTGTAATCATATTGTTGGTTGATCCCCAACAAGTGGTATCAGAGCCTTGGTTGTAGGTTTAGAGTTTGATATTCAATAATTGGTGTCAAAGCTCAAGTTCACTAACAGGCAGTTCAGATCTATGTAGTGTGTATTGATTACAGGTTGCTCATAGGAGTTTCTGCAGGGATTTCTATTTGAGTGGAAGAAGCAATGGCAGATGAAAGTAAACTGAGAATAAAGAAGTTCAATGGTAAAAACTATCAACATTAGAGAATGCAGATAGAGGACTATCTGTATCAGAAGGATCTATACTTACCATTAGGTGGGATTGCAAAGAAGCCCACAGACATGGAGGATGAAGAATGGGAAGTTCTTGACATAAAGGCTTTGGGGTCTATAAGACTGAGTCTAGCATCTACTGTGATATCTAATTTATCACAGGCAAAAAAAATGGTAGAGTTGATGACTACTCTAGAAAATTTGTATGAAAAACCCTTAGCTTCTAATAAGGTATATCTTATGAAGCAGCTATTCAATTTGCATATGCAGGAAGGTGGATCTGTATCTAATCACCTGAATGATTTCCATGGTATTGTAAATCAATTAAGTTCAGTCAAAATTGTATTTGATGATGAAATAAAAGCTCTTTTAATATTATGTTCTTTGCCTAAAAGCTGGCATAGCTTAGTAATGGTAGTTAGCAATACTGCATCTACATCAAATATTTTAAAAGTAGAGGATGTTGTTAGTGTTATCTTGAATGAGGAAATTTGCAGGAAAAGCACAAAAGAGACATTTGGGAATGCTTTAAGTTTTGAGAGCAGGGGAAGGAAAAAAGAGAAGAGCAAGAAAGGGAGATCAAGATCCAAGTCTAAGGGGAAAGGCAGCTCCAAATCCAGAAATGGCAGAAGGCCACAATGCTGGAATTGTAGAAAGATGGGTCACATAAGTAGAGATTGTTGGTCAAAGCCTAAGGAGGACAATCAGTACGAAGGAAAAGAAGAAGCAAAGGTTGCAAGTATTGCACAAGATGCTTTAATATTCTCTTTGCATAATAATATAGAATCTTGAGTGTTAGATTCTGGTGCATCTTTTCATGCTACCCCTAATAGGGAATATTTCTGTGACTATATCCATGGAGATTTTGGAATAGTATATCTAGGGGATGATGAACCCTATAAAATTATTGGCAAAGGTAAAGTGCAACTAAAAATGCAGAATGGCAACACATGGGTGTTGAGAGAAGTTATGCATGTTCCTAGCTTGAAGAGAAATTTGATTTCTATAGGAAAGTTAGGGGATGAGGGTTGTACAATAACTCTCACAGCAGAATCTTGGAAGGTGACCAAGGGTGCACTTGTTATGGCTAGAGGTAAGAGAGTAGGTACTCTCTATTTGTGTAATTGTGTTACTAACAATTCTCCTTCTGTATTATCTACTTCAGATGTGGATGCAAAATTGTGGCACTCAAGGCTTGGCCACATGAGTGAGAAGGGGATGTTAATTCTTAAGTCTAAAGGTAAGCTTTCAGATTTGAAAAGCATGAATCTAGAATTTTGTGAGCAATGTGTATTTGGAAAATAGAAAAGGGTTAGTTTTCTCAAGACTGAGTCTACAAAGAAGAAGCATAAGTTGCAACTTGTTCACATAGATGTGTGGGGACTGGCTCAGGTAGCTTCTATTGGAGGATCACAGTACTATGTTTTGTTCATAGATGATGCTACAAGAAAGGTATGGATCTAATGTATTAAGAAGAAATATGATGTATTTGAGACCTTTAAGATTTGGAAAGATATGGTTGAGAATGAAACAGGCAAAAGATTAAAGTGCCTGAGATCAGACAATGGTGGAGAGTTCTGCAGTTATAAGCTCAACTGGTATTGTTACATGCATGGAATTCATAGGCAAAGAACGGTTCCAAGGACACCTCAGCAAAATGGTATTGCTGAAAGGATGAACAGAACAATCATGGAGCATGCAAGATGTATGAGATTGCATGCTGGTTTATCTTTAGAATTTTGGGCAAAAGCTGTTGACACTGCAGCATACCTGATTAACAGAGGACCCTCTACAACTCTGGATGGTGGAATTCCAGAAGAGGCTTGGACAGGTAAAAAGGTAGATCTCTCTTTTCTTAAAGTTTTTGGTTGTGAGGCCTTTGTGCACATAGATAAGGAAAATAGAAAGAAGCTTGATGCTAAGTCTATGAGGTGCACATTTATTGGCTATGGCTTAGATGATTTTGGTTTCAAATTTTAGAATCTAGGAACTAACAAGATAATTAGGAGTTGTGACATTGTTTTCAATGAAAAAGTGATGTATAGTGATCAGCTGAAGAAGCTGAATCAATTTGGGCAGAGCAATAGTGAATTGGACAAGGTGATGGTCCAAAATGAGCTCACAAGAAATAGAAATAATCACTTACAAGAAAACACAGAGACCAACGTCGACAGGATAGGAACCGGCGTCGACAGAACAGAAACTGATGTCGGTCATACAGAGACCAATGTCGGTCATACAGGCACCGGCATCGGTCAGGCAGAACCAGCATCGGCCAGTAACAGGTCTAGAGGTGACCGAGGTCAGTCACTGTCAGAGAATTTGGGTGGATAGCATGTTGTGAACAAGTCTCAGACACCCATCAGAGGTTTGAAAGGGTAAGTAAGCCTCCAATTAAATATTCTTCTTCATTATTATATTTATTGCTAACTGATGGTGGAGAACCAGAGAGTTTTGAAGAAGCAATACAGGTGGAGTCCAAGAGTCAGTGGGAGAGTGGCATGGTTGAGGAGATGGAGTCCTTAAGAGAGAACCAAACATGGGATTTGGTCGAACTGCCAGCTGGTAAGAGAACACTGAAGAATAGATGGACCTACAGGTTGAAAGAAGGTGAGAATGGACAGATGAGATATAAGGCCAGATTGGTAGTGAAAGGATTTGCACAAAAGCCAGGTATTGATTTTGGTGAGATTTTTTTACCTATTGTTAAAATGACTTCCATACGGATTGTACTGTCTTTGGTTGTTGTTGAGGACTTGCATCTTGAGCAGCTAGATGTTAAGACAATGTTTCTTCATGGAGATTTGGATGAGGAAATTTATATGGAATAGCCGGAAGGATTTGAGGTCAAAGGTAAGGAGAAGTTAGTGTGCAGATTGAAGAAAAGCTTGTATGGTCTCAAGCAAGCTCCCAGACAGTGGTATTTGAAATTTGACAGGTTTATGACTGAGCATGGCTACAGTAGGTGTCAATCTGACCATTGTGTGTATTTTAAGAGATTGGATAATGGTAGATATATTATTCTATTGTTGTATGTAGATGATATGCTGGTTACAAGATCACACATGCAGGATATCTCTGAGCTTAAGGTGAAATTAGCTCAAATGTTTGCTATGAAGGATTTGGGAGCAGCAAAGAAAATCCTTGGCATGAGCATTAAGAGAGACAAGAAAAATCACAGGTTGATATTGACTCAAGAGGATTATGTGGACAAGGTGTTGAAACGGTTCAATATGCAAGATGCTAAACCGGTAAGCACACTTTTGGCTGGACATTTTAAGTTGAGTAAAGAACAATGTCCTAATTCACATGATGAGGTAGAGTACATGAGTAAGGTTCTATATTCTTCCGTAGTAGGGAGTTTTATGTATGCAATGGTGTGTACTAGACCGGATATTTCCCAAGCAGTGGGAGCTGTAAGTAAGTATATGGCCAATCTAGGTAAGGAACATTGGAAAGCAGTTCAATGGATCCTTAGATATCTGAGAGGAACCAGCAGTAGGCACTTGTGCTATGGAGGTTCAGAGACTTCTCTACATGGTTATGTAGATTTAGATATGGTAGGTGATTTGGATGGCAGGAGGAGCACTACAGGTTATGTTTTCACTGTAGGTGGAATGGCGGTTAGCTGGATATCTAAGTTGCAGAAGGTTGTTGCCTTGTCAACTATAGAAGCAGAGTATATTGCAGCCACAGAAGCTAGCAAAGAGATTATATGGATGACACAGTTCATGGAAGAGCTTGGAAGGGAGCATGGGAGTTGCAGATTGTATAGTGACAGTCAGAGTGCAATCCATTTGGCTAAGAACTCAGATTTTCACTCAAGAACTAAGCACATACAGCTAAGGTACCACTTCATATGGAAGATGGTGATTTGAAGCTGGAAAAGATCCATATAGATAGGAATCCTACTGATATGTTAACCAAGCCGGTTACAAAGGAGAAGTTGAATCTTCATTCAACTTCTGTTGGTCTTCATGATTGACTTGAAGATGGAGGAGCTAGAAGATGTTGTACAGGTACTAGTGCAGCTGTTTATCTCCAAGTGGGAGATTGTTAAGGTGTGAAGCCTAAAAGCTTCACATATGAGTGCATTACCAAGTTGTAGGTTTACACAGTCACCAGCGTCGGTCAGGAGTGACCGACATCAGTCTGGTGCAGTTGAAGAGACGCCGGCGTCGGCAGATGATTGGCCGACGTCAGTCACAGGCAAGCAGGTAGGAACCGGTGTCAGTTATCTGTGCATCCAGAATGCTATTCTCGAGAATAGAAGCGAGTGTTTGCATGATGAGTTTAAGTCTTAGTCTTAAGTTCACATTTTTATTATTAGTAAGATTATTTTTAGAGCCCTTGTTCAAGAGGCTTAACTGTTGGTTGTAAGTGCATGCTCAAGTCTCCTAATTCTATGTGTAGAATTAGATCTTCTTAGCTTATTGTGATTATTGTAGTAGTTCATTGTATGTGAATGTTGAAGAACAGTACAGAGTTGTATCAACCCAGGTTGTTGGAATTGATTGTACTTGAGAGAGAGAGCTCTTAAGGGATAGAGATCTAGAGAGAGATCTTGTGCATTTGAGAGAGGTGTGGAAGAAAGAAGTTTCTTCAATTGTATTCCTTTTGTAAAGAGTTTAATACAAGTTTTCAGGGTGGTTTCTTGTATCTCTTGTTCTTTGTTATTATTTGATTCTAGTTATTTATCTATCTGATTTAATTCCGCGGTTTATTGCTTTCATAAGTGTAATCATATTGTTGGTTGATCCCCAACAGTTTAAGCCCTTCCATCCCTCTTTAATGCCCCTTTATTCTAAATATTAATGTGGATATTTATGAATTGAACCTCCAAAATTAAATTGATTCATGGCCACACATATTGAACTCAGTATGGATGGTTATGTTTGATTTTAATAATTTTGTAAGATCTAAAAATACAAAGGTTCTCACTCATCTTTTCAAGCTCTTTTGGTTTAAACTTATCATGCATAATTATCTTCACTAGATATATTTTTGTAGTGTTATTATGCCTAATTTACATTATGATAGCTTGAAATATTGGCACACATTTATGAATTTCATGAGCCTAGTTCATTGGTGTATTGGGAGATGATGGAGGATCAAGCAATTCATCATTGCTAAAGATTTAGAGCACCAAATCAAGGAAACTCATGTTTTTGAGCGACATTTGGAGTAGGGATGCTCTTAGAAAGGTTTGATGTTATATTCCTTCTTTTAAGATCTTACTTTTTGTTTTAAAAACCCCATTTATGGAGTTGGATTTGTTAGTTATGTTCTTTATGCTTATTTTGAGTTGTCATTGTTAATACATGATATAACTCACTTTCAATTCTTGCTCTACATCTTGGCATGCCCAGTGGGACCACACATCCCATAAAATTAAGGAGAGTAATTTAGCACTCTTACGTCTTCTAAAAATCCCTAAAAATATCTAAAAATAATTTTTTTTCTCATTTTTTCTCATGTGTTTATTCTTTTTAATGACACATAGTTTACACAGTGACCAGAATCGATTTATCCTGACTGACATCAATCATGTCCTAACTAACATTACTCCCTATGTGAAGGTTAGAACATGGCAGCAGGTATATTTTTAGGTTTATGTAAAATTTCTAGTTATTATTCAAGGTTATACAAACATGTAAACTCTTTGTCTAGTTATTTTTCTACATAATCTAGAGAGTTTTTTAAATTTTTATCCTTGTTTGTACTAACAACCTTTTTAATAAAATCACCACGTTTCTCATAAATTTTTATAGGAAACTATTGTCGATTCCAAGTTGATCGATGTTGATTCTCTATGAAATTATTGACACCAGTCTCTTTTAACTGATATTGGTCCCTGCGTAAACCGATGTTGGTCTCTATAACAAAATGATAGAGACCTGAGAGAAAGTTCTAAAATTTTTTTTGAATTTACATTTGGGCTTCAAGGTAAATATAAAAATTATAAAAATTGTAGGATATAAGCTAGAAAAAGGCACAAATTAAAAAATGGTTAAGTCTTGAATACTAATATTTGGTGATTAAAAGGAATTTAGATTGTTTATGTTTGGTTGTTTTGTGAAAGTTTTATATGTTTTCTACTAAGGCCAAGGGGATAAATTTCATGAAACACGTCACTTTTTTTCATTAAAATAAACACTCACTTAGACTACAAATTCTTAAGAGCTATTTTGTTTTATGCTAGACCTTTTAAAGTTATTGGTGTTTTGCAAAATGAAGGATGTATGTATGCTCTCCTCCCATCCCATTTAGCTAACTCAGGTGACAAAAGTGTTCTTTCATTGAATTTGTGACTTTTCCAAAGGCATGAAAACAACATCGTTAGTTATCTATTCAAACTCATATGGTTTATGTGATTTAAATGTGACCTTAAAGTCTATTCACTATACCATTTATTTAATGCAACTTGGCTTATGAGCAAGAGTTCATAGCCTCCTCATGAGTTCTTTAGAGAAACATTGACCCAGGAATTCATTTCCTAGCATCATTTAAATCTCACTCCATTATGGGATATACAAATTGAGGGTAACACACTAGGATGTTTACTTGAGAAGTTAAGCAAAATATATTAGTGGTACTCCAATTCAGACTATAGGGGCAATTTGGATAATGTACTATACTAAAAAAGTGATGGTTTTAGTGGTTGTGAAAATAACAAGATATTTTCACAACATGATGATTAATGTGGATCCAATTAATGTGAGGCATATCTAGTGTTAGCCACACATGAAACCATATAGATGTAGGATAATTTAGTTTTAGAACAACCCCACTTGTTGCAGATATATTCTTGATGAAGTGTGAGTAGTCCGATGTTTCATGTCACCATACAATCTCTTGGGAGAAGGGGGTGTAAAAAATGTACTTATTCATAGAATTTTACTTTTTGAATTAACACTTCAAATTCTCCCAAGAGCATGTATATAGACAAAATTGAAAGTTACAAAACAAACTTGTCAGTTTTAGGACTTTGGACATTATACTTAGTTATATTTTGTCATTTCGTCCTTTACTTGCTTTGTATTATCATGTTTAAAACTTGTTTTAAAACCAAAACACAAAATAACCAAGCACCTTTGTTATCCAATTTTTTTTTTAAATAAGGAGGCATTATGCTAACCAAATGAAAAACTCTTTTTTCCTTATTCAAATGGTCACTTGAAACATTGTGTTTATCTTTCCTAAATAGCATTGTTATGTGTGAAATAGGAATTTGACTTAGAAGAGGAGATTAGTATTGTGTTAATGAATGAAATAAAATAAAAAAACACACTAAACTAACATCTTCATGCCTAGTTACTAGGGTGAGATTAGTGAAGGACAAATGAACAAAGCACAACTAAAATGAAAGAAAAAACACATTCCTTACCTTCCTTGATGCTCTAAGAGTATTCTTCAATTGGCTTGCTCAGTTTGTGCTCATGAAGTCCTCATTAATGGAAGCATAGCTACCTCCATCTCTCCTTGACACCTTTGGCTTTGGCTTTGGCTTGGCTTGGAATCAATTTATCATGGTAACACTAGTTTTCATGAAGCTTTTAGAACCAATCCTACGTTATAACTTTGCATAAATTAAGCTTAGAAATGATGTGGTAAGGCCTCCTATCTATAGATTTTTGAGATTGATCAGAATCAACCTAAACCATCCATCTCAGGATTGCAATGTGTGGCTAAGGATTAATCTAATTTTGCAATTAAAATTGATAAATAGGCTCATCAATTTTTGGGATGGAGGATCAATTAAGATGTATGGAGGGCTTTGATGAGGCATGGGAGGCATGAATCCTAATATTTGTGGCATTTTTGGCCTAGGGATGTCTTCCCAAAAAATGAGGTCATCGGATGATGTAGATATTCAATATTCATTTCCATATCAAATTATTCAATAATTTTTCATGGATTTCTTGTTTAGGCTCTAATTTGGTTTAATTATCTCTAAAGCATGTTTAAGCACTTTGTGCACAAATTACTCAAATTGATTAGAATGACTTATTATTGGTCCAAAATTTGACTGGATTGGAATTGGAAGGTGATGTCAGATGCATCGCATCCATTATCCCATTTAGGATATTATCAATATGAAATAATAAAGTCATGTGTCTTGTGTAAGATATTTGATATAAAAGAGCAATCTAGAGCACCTAGGTGCAAAATTGGTATTTTGATTCAAAATGATTTGATCAGAGTTAGCTAGCTCATAAATTCCACTACCCCATTTAGTGATACCATAGCCAAAATTATAACATGAATATTTCAATTTAAACTCGTTTAATGCATTTTAGTATTTTTAGGCCAAATTATGCATTTTGGTAAGAATTGGTCAAAACCCTGATTGGAGGTCATCGAAGACCAGATTTAGGTGTCTAAATTATGTTGTCCATTTAAGTCTACAACATTTTGTGAAAATATTTAAGTCCATTTTTAATTAAAATTTAGAATCTCACCTTTCTATGATCTAGGCCAAGGTGTTAATCAATTTTCCATTTGTACTTGGTTTAAGTTAACTTGGGTATGATTTGTAATTTGGGTTGAAGGCCAATATATAGACTCATTATAATTATTTTTTATCATTTATGAACTTATATTATCTTTCATTCACTCACACTCTAAGTTCTACAACCATTTTACACCCTATTACCATGTGGTGGCATTATGTTACCTACTTGGTTTTAGTTTCTGTGTTTTCACATCTTGAGCTTTTTAGTTCACATTGTGACCTTCCTCATTAGAAATGCCCTCTTATAATTATATAATAACAACTCATTGAAGTTGTATATATATTTTATGATATTGACGTATCTTTAGCCTAAGTTTGTTGTGTTATCTTATACTTTAGTTTTCAAAGTTGTCATACCCTCTTCCAATTTAATGATTTTAACCCACCAAAGTTGCATAAATTCATGATCATTTCTTCTAATTATGTGGTACTACACCACTTATTTTATTATAGTCTCTTTTAACTTTATCACTTATTTGGATAAAATTAAAACATACCTTGCCAATGATTGTAAACACATTTCAAATCTTATCAAACATAGAGAATAATGTTCTTGACATCATGTGAAGGTATGCTCATAGTGGGTTCTCTTATGGCCCTAGCTATGAAGAAGAGAATTTTTATGATGGACAAGACAATCCCATGGTGTTTGAATACATTCTCATGACTGTAGGATCTAAAGAAGACTATATTAAGCATCAACCCCTTGAGGACAAAGATGAAACCATCCTAAGGTTGATTGAATTAGGTGCTAGATTGCCATCAAAATTTCCTATAAAACAAATACACATTAGTTAGGGTAGAACAACAACAATGAGAACAATCCATTGATCATATTGTTAAATCAAACATTGCTTCTTCTATTAAAGGAAAGGAATCACTTATAGATTCAACACCTAATGATCAAGATATTACCACCAAGATCAAGAAGATAAGTCAATGATATGCAAACCCGATTATAGTGAACATAATTGACTCTTTAGCTCCCACTTCAATACACAACAACACTTCCAATAAACTAGGTAATGTGGTATAACTAACACGACATAATTTAGTTGAGAACACATCTAAGATGGATTAGGGTATCTTAATTGAACAAACCAAGCCTAAAGAGGTTCTACAACATGCTTTACTAGATATAGAGCATACAATTTTCAATCATTAAGAGCATCTTATTCCTTCACATAAACAAGGAATGAAACATGTAGTACATATTTAGGAAATTATTCAAAACACTTTGCTAGGTTCTTCTCAACCAACGTGTACTTTTGTGAATCAACCATTGACTCCATAAAATAAATAAAACACTTACAATTCATGATGGTATGTTTAAGAGAATGTTTATCAACCCAAGAATCAATAGCTCACTTACTCAACTCAATGAGTGAATCAAAACAAGGTTTTACATCATAAGGCACATATCCATAGCAAATAAACACAACAAGGGCACATACCACCCCAATAGAATTATATTCCACATAATAATGCATTAAACGTGAAAGAATAAAAATAAATGAAAGAAATTATGTCATGATTGGAGATGGGAAACTAAGTTCATAAGTATAAATTCGATAATATATGTCCATATCCATTGGATTTGAGTATTCTCCAAGTCCCCTTTCTACCTCATTTTGAGGCACACAAATTTTACAAATATAAAAGGAAAGGTTACCCTCATGAACATATTTAGGCATTTTTTGTATTGTGACAAGAGGTAACTTATAGAAGCATCTATTTGTTCCACTTGTTTACATAAAATTTAGTAAGAAAAGATTTAGACTGGATATTTAAGTTACCAAAGGTATCGATGGTAGATTGGAATGATCTATCTGAAAAATATTTCAACCACTTCTCTTATAATATTGAACATGAGTTGACTATGGTCAATTTGTGTAAATCTAAAAATCAAGATGGAGAAAGCTTCATAACATATGTATAGTGGTGGAGAGCATAAAATTGATGTTTTCAACACAATTTAATAGATAAATAGATGGTTTATATCTTTGCATATAACCTACAGCTTGAGGTGGCACATAATATATGACTTCCTTGCACAAACACATTTGAATAAATTGTACACAAGAGTGTGCATATTGAGAATGTGTTTATCACTAAAGGACTTGGAAATATTTATTCACATGGTCAAATGTGAAATCAAACCCAATCATCTATTCAAAATATTACAATAAGGAAAAAATAAGGTGTTTAATAAAAATAAAAATATGGTGGGAAATTAAGTACAAATGGTGCAAGATTTGCTAGCTCCAAATGTGTAATTAACTCCACCAAATATAGTGACTAATTTGAAAAGAGTCTATCTACAAAAGGCATTCGATAATAAATATAGAGTCTTTAGAAAATTGGGAGAGCCTATTGAGGCTATGCTTAAAAATATTAAAGCAATAAAAATGATTGTATGGACTATACCAAGGCCATTTCTTGAAGATCAACCCAAACCCGATTCGTATCGGGTAGATGAATTTTTTAACATCCATCATTTTGTTGGTCATGGTATTTATTGATGTGTTTGATTATGACATCTTATTGAATATTTTATCAATAGTGATGATGTTAAAATAAAAATTGACTTGTAAAGTACTAATCAAGATATAGGCATATACAAAGATCCATTTCCTCAACATAATCAACAACTAATAAGAAACAAAAAGAATGAAGGATATAATCTATAGTAGTAATCCCGAGGCTAGAATCATAATTAACATGATCATAATTGGGATCATAATACCCATGATAATATCTTGGGTTACAACAACATGCCTTATGATTACAATAATACTTTGGGGCTTATTTCTACAAACCACCTTTCTAATATCACTGTTAAAGCTCATGAACCATCACCTTATTCTCAAAGTACTAGACCCATTATTCTAGGGTCAACACCCTCTCCTTCATGTAATTCCATGTCAATTACAAACAATTATATTACACCTTAGTTTCTACAAGTTACTATTTCTAGACCACCTTCTTCTAATTATAATGGATCCTTGCCAACTCAAAATTGTGCAACTAGACACCTGTGAATCACCCTCCAAGGACCTTTTGTATTCATATTCTATTTATAATGGTTCCTTGCCACCTCTCGATTGTGAAATTTCAATTAGACACTCATGATTTACCCTTCATAGAAATTTACCCTCTTTTAATGCTAGACCTAATGTGAACATTGTGACTTTAGATCCAAGGTTGAACATTGTACCATTCTAGGCTAAACCTCATCGTGCTTTTATTGAGAAGATGTATAGAATTGTGAACCAACTGAGTAAAACCCCTATGGAAATTTTTATTTTAGATCTTTTGTGTACATCTAAAGTTCATAAAACTATTTTGAATGACCTTATTTAACAATCTATTATTCCCCAAGACATTAACCTTCAAAAATTCCAAACATTTGTAGGGAATTTGTTTTCCTTTTGACAGGGTATATTTTATCAAAGAGACATGTCCACTCCTAGTAATTTCCATAATAACCCCTTTTATATTGAGGTCATCAAGTGGGTTATTATAAACAATGGTTCAGGGTTGAACATAGTGTCCCTCAAACTGGTACAATGATTGGGCTATATGAAAAGGGCATCCATCTAGAGATAATTATAACAAGGTATATGATAAATCCAAAAGAAAATCTTCTAGTACTATTTGTTTTCCAATCATTGTTGGTTCTATGTCCCATCATACTTTGTTAAATATTATGGATATTGAGTTACCTTATAACATACTTCTTAGTCATCCTTACATCCATGAAGCATAAGATGTCCCATACACTTTGCATCAATGCCCCAAGTTCCTATATGATGGGATTAAAGTCACTATTCCTTTTGATCTACATCTTTACCATTATTACAAGCACCTAGAGGTTAAAATTTTTAATTATAAATATTATCCTAGTTCTAAATTCATTGAAAATAAAATAAAATAAATATTTTTGTATCTACCTAAATATAATTATATCAACCCAAGTGACATTGATTCCACTTCAATTGATCCATTTCCCTCAACCCTTGAAAAATATGTTATTGTAAAAGACACAAGCATTTACACATACCGTCTTAAAGATGTCTTGCATATTGATAAGTTTACCAAGTTTCCCAAATCATTTGGAAAAACTAAACCTTCCAAAATCCCTTATAGACCCATCATGATTTGGTAAAAGAAGAAAGATACACAAAAACCATTGATGGTATTTGTACCTACTACTTCACCAAATCAAGATTGAGAAGCCTTCATTGAAAGAGAATAGCTATATTTTGATGGAATTGTTAATTGTATTTAGAATCTAAAATAGCATATCCCTAATTGCATTATGGATAATTTTGATTATATAGGAAGGGGCCTTGGCCCATGAGAGAAAAAAATCCTAGAAACTTTATTAGCCAGTAAATCTAACATTAATCAAAGTCTCAAATTTATACCACCTAGGGGTGACCTCATGACTTTAGATAGTGATTCTTATAAATCAGCTAGCAATAAAACTCTTGGATATGATGTAGAGTCCCATTATAGTATTTACGATGAGCTTGTTGACATGGATTTATTTGATTCAAATTCCATTATGATTACCACACCCCATTGTTCCCTTTGCCTTTGCCATCCTAAATTCATTGATTGGGACTAATAAAATTATATCATACACCTTGATGAATTCCAGAATGAAGAATCTATTGTAGAGTATAAGGACCTGAGATATGGATTAGTAATTGGTGATCATAAGCAAGGCTTTGATCTATAATCATATCCTTTTACTTAGTTTGTAAAACATGGAAACTTTCTTGGTCATGATAAAGATAAAACATCAAGATCCTCAAGTGAAAACCTCTTTGAGGCACTCATTGATCAAGTAAATAGTAAAGAAAAAGACAAGCACTTAATTGAATACCTATTTTAGGCACTCTTATATGAGAAAGTTTTCTCATCCCCAAATAATGCATAAGGTTCATTAAGCCCTAGATCCATAGCCAATACCATCATCACATTATAACAACAACAAATCTTTGAGAATCTTACTCTTGAATTTCCTAAGATATTTACTATTTGGCCATTAACCAAACTGGTGGATTTAAATTCATCACATTTTCCAGAGCTTTGGTAAGAACAACCAAAAAATATAAAAGAAGTAGAAGATCAGGATTAAACATTACCTATTATTCTAGAATATGGTTCTACACTCCTTGTATAAAACACTACTGAAGTAAACCTAGGAACATATGATGATCCAAAAATTGTTTATCTTGGATATTCCCTCATTGATGAGAAGTGAGATCATATTATATCCATTTTAAGAGATTTTATTAATATATTTTCATGGGCTTACTTTGACATGATAAGATTAGACCCTGACTTAGTTGTGCATCGACTTGTTGTCCATCTAGATGCCAAGATAGTCAAATATAAATTGAGAAGGATGCATCAATACATCTCTCTTTTGGTAAAAGTATAATTGGATAAATTGTTAGGAGAAAGATTCATTAGATCACTAGACTATTCTAAATGTATATCAAACATAGTTTTAGTTAGTAAAAATCCATAGGGTATATGTCTTTATACTAATTTTAGAGGTATCAACAAGGCATGTCATAAAGATGATTTTCCTCTACCCAAAATTGACATGATTGTTGACTCTAATATTGGGTATGATATGTTATCCATCATGGATGGATTTTTTGGATATAATCAGATTAAGATAGCTCAGAAAGACCAACACAAAACTGCATTCACCACACCATGGGGAACATTATGTTATCAAGGTATGCCATTTGGATTGAAGAATTATAGAGCCACTTATCATTATCAAATGACTATGATCTTCCATGACATGATGCATGATATTGTTGAATACTATGTTGATGACATCATAGCTAAATTAAGAACATGTGATAGAAATCCTGATGTTCTATAGAGAATCTTTAAGATACTTCATGAGTATAATGTCCATCTTAATCCCAATAAGTGTGTAGTTGGCATCACTTCAAGAAAATTTCTAGGGTTTATTGTATTTAAAATAGGTATCAAATTTTACCTTTCTAAGGTCAAGGACATTGCTGAAATTCCACCTCCTTCCAATATCAACCAACTCCATAGCCTACAAGGAAAGATTCAGTCTATTCATAAGCCTACAAGGAAAGATTCAGTCTATTCATAGGCTCTTTTCATAATTGACAAATAAGTGCCACCAATTTACACATCTCTTGAATAAAGGGGTCATGATTTAGTGGTACAAAGAGTTTCAATTAGCATTTGTGAATCTCATCACATACTTGGATAACTAACCAATTTTGAGACTACCAAAACTTGGACAACCATTACTTCTTTATATTTTAGATACTTAACATGCACTAGGGGTACCTTAGCCCAACATGATGATCAGGGAAAGGAACATGTAATTTATTATTTAAGTCACACACTGGTGTCTTATGATCATAATTATATTCCTATTGATAAGGCATGTTTATATATGGTGTTCACCTCCCAAAAGCTATTGAATAATGAATCCATTGTTAATTGCTCATGTGGACCACCTCAAGTATTTATTATCCAAAGCTGCTCTCACAGGTAGTATGGCCAAATGGGTCATGATATTAAGAAAGTTTGATGTTGAATACAAGAATTAGAAGAATATCAAGGGGTAGATTATTGTTAATCAACTTGTAAAGGGCCCTATTATAGACACTCAACCACTCAGATTTGAATTTCTAGATGATTTTATTATGACAATAAAAGAAGTGTTTCATGAAAATGAACAATGAAATATATATCTTGATCATTCCTTCACATCTCATGGTTTTGGGGTTAAAATTTTGTTCATTAAACCATAAGGGGATATAATTCCTAAAGGATTTCATATCATTTTTCATTGTAACAATAATATGGCTGAGTATGAAGCATTTATTTCAAGACTACGTCTTGTAGTGTAGAGGGATATGTAGCACTTAATGGTCTATGGGGATACTCAATTGATTATTATTAAAACCACATATAGTATTAGACTAGAGATGACAAGATTGTACCTTATAATCATATTTTAGATAATCTCAAGACTTACTTGAAATCCCTAAAGTTTGGACAAGTATAATGGATCAACAATAGATTTGTTGATGTAATAGAAATAATAAAGTCCATGATACAAATGATAATATTGCTACAAAGTATCAATTTATCATTAAAAATATTCTCTAGCCTACTCATGTCTTGCCAAATTTAGAAAGCGTATGCAACATTGCTTGTCTTAATTCCCCATTTGATTTGCCTTGGTTTCAAGACATTTATAATTATTTTCATGACCACATTTTTCCATGTGACCTTTCTAATAATCTTTGAAATCTTTTCCTTCAATGCATATCCCCTTATACCCTCCTTAGAAACATGATTTATCATAAATTCTATAATGGAACACTTTTCATTGTTTATCTTCAAGATAATTCATGTTAGTGCTTAGGGAGGTTCATGAATGAATGTGTGGGGCCCACACCAATGGTGGTGTCTTACCCAACAACTCCATAAAATAGGTTACTATTGGCCTAACATGGAGATAGATGCTTGTAATTATGTAAGGAAGTGTGTTTCTTATTAATGACATGGTAATTTTATATATGCACCTTCTTTGACATTATAACCAGTTACTACATGATGGTCATTTTCTACATGGGACCTTGATCTCATCAATAAAATAAATCCAACATCTTGTGATGGCCACAAACATATTCTCACTGCTACCAAGTATTTTACTAAGTGGATTTAGGCCATTCCTCTTAGTTACATTTTCAATAAGCAAATATCCAAGTTTATACATTACCATATCATTTGTTGATATGGTATCTCAGACCAAATTATATCTGATAATGGTGAATCATTTGTAAATTGAGATGTTAAATCTCTTTGTGAAAATTTTAAATTCAAGCACAATAAATCCACACCATATAAACCATAAATAAATGGTCAAGTTGAGGCATCAAATAAATCCATTGTTGACATACTTAAGAAGATTGTCAATGACACTAGCAATAATTAGCACTTGCAAATTTTTCCTACCCTTTGGGCTTATCACTCTAGTCATCCAACCCCCATAGGAACCACTCCATAATCCCTTGTTTATGGCATAGAATCTATTATCCTAATTGAGATCAATTTGCCTTCACTATGAGTATCTTTAGATAATATTGAAGATGATGAAGATTATAGAGTTTATAGGTTACAATAACTAGAACTCCTTGATGGTAAACATTTGAATACCCTAGATAACTTACAAGCCTATCAAAATAGATTGTGTAGAAGATAATATAATAGAATTCTCCCTCATGAGTCTAAAATTGGAAAAACACTAATGTTTAATGCAATAAGAAGGGTAAGTTCCAACCAATCGGCTAGTCCCATAATTTATCACAATAAATTATGGATTGGGGCATACCATCTAATTACTCTAAGTGGTGAATAACTCCCTGAACCCATGAATATTGTACATCTCAAGTGGTTCTGCACTTGACATGTTTTGAACCATTATCTACAAGATCCATTACTTGGGGGAAACTTATGTTGAAGTCATTTTATCCCACTATTATATCCTAGACTGTCCTATCCTGGAGGATATTCATTTTTTTTTTACTTATCTTAGACCATTCTCATGGTAACCATATTATTTTATGACTCTGTATTGTTGAAAATTTATACCATTGGCACTCTAGATCATTTATATTCGAGTTTGACTCTTTTTATCCCACCCTATACCATCCTCTCTTAGACCCTTTTCATTTTATCTTTTATTATTCTAGACCATTCTACTAAGAACCATATTCTTTTCATACTCTAAGCCATTGTAACCTAGACAGTTTTATTCCTTTCCCAATTATGATCTTGATTATGACTCATAGGCATTCTAGACATATTCATTGTCAGTTCTACAAAGCAGTTCAACTTAAATAGTCTTTTGCAGCTTCCTCTATAGAAAAGTGAACATGGAGACCTCAGCACATGATTTTTTCCTATTGACTAGCACTTAATATTTGTTTCACACTATATAATGTTCTAATTGTTATTTTACTGATATTTGGTAGAAATTATAGCCTTGGCAAGATCATGCTCTCACCATTTTGTGACCATGGGCCATTTCAATTAGCTTTAACTTTTATTAGATCTTATACACTTATATGTGTATCTCAATGATTAGTTGATTCCCTATGCTATTATTTATATTCATGATCATCATTTTAGCTAGTTTAGTTATCATTTAAACTCTTACATGTCGATGCACATCTCTTCATCTAGGTAGTTCCTTTGGGATTTTTGTTAATATTTTGTTTCTAATGCTTATCCTAAAAACATAAAAACATTATAAAATGATCGATAAGACAAACATAGACATTGTCTTTCACTTTTGTTTATTATGATCCCATAATCTTATCATTTTACAAGTACTCATTTGAACACTCTCATTGCTTTGGGAGCTCATTTTCATTATTTCCTCTACAATATAAATCATGTTTTTATTATGATCACTTTTATTCTATCCCATTTCCAAGGAGAACTACATTTGGCCTAAAGTTCATGGTGGATCTCATGTCTGTTGAACTATGTAGGCAGCATCCACATATCTCATACATCTAGAGTCAGCTCGGCCATCCCCTTCATTTTCTTCTTTTTCCCCTATTTGGTTTTGTTTTTTTGTTTCCATATCACTTAGGGTCAACTTTGTCTCTTTTGCCATTGTTCTATTGTGCTAGTCTCGTTATTTATTAGATTATGCATAACCTAATCATAGAGGGTAATGCCTCTATTACATCTCCACAATACATTTCACCTTTTTCTTTGATTTTAGTAGCATTGTGATTAACTCTTTTTTGTGTGTGTTTATCTGATTTTTATTATTTTTTGTTGTGCTTTCTTGTCTCTAATTTTATTTAATTAATCTTTTGTTCATGTTATTTCCTTTATCATTTTTCCTTGCTGTTTTATCTTACTATTGTGTTGTTTGTTATTTCGAGTTCAAATACATTCTATCACCAATTTTAGTATAGTTTTTAGTTGGGCTTGTTTTGTTTAGAGTTGTGTTTACCTTATTATTTTGTTTTTTTTTTCCAATTACATATTTATTAATACACATGGATCTTGATTCTTCATATCTTTCTTTCCTATTTTTTTTTATTAATTTGTTCTTTATTAGCTTTCATATATTCTTGTTCCTACTTAAGTATTGATTGATCATATTTTGATTTTAAGTTAGGTTGCATTTTTGTTTTATGTTTATCTTTTTTTTGTTTAAATGTAAATACTTGTACTCTAGTATTGGTAAATTTTATCATCACCCTTAGTTATAAATATTCACATTTTAACTAACTCATCGTAATCAAAATACAATATCATTATAGGTTACTCATACTTATGATGCATAATTTAATTGTTTTCTATATTAATAACTAAGTGCTTTGGATTCCAATTCCAAGTGTATATGATGCCCCAAAGATAATATTTTAATGCACCATACATAAACATAAGACTCTATGTGAGACATGCATCTCTTGGCATATACTGTGAATCTAATTGAACATTGGTCCATCTTTATTCTATTTTTCACTCCTCATTCCATTTTATCCTGATTTTGGGAAAACTAATTATCTTGAGGTCCATCTGAACTATGTACGCAACACTTGGATACATGACGTAACTTAGGTCAAGTCAACCACCATCATTCTTCTATTTATCTCTTTCATCACTTTGTGCATCCTTGTATTCTTAGTTTTTGTGGTTATTTCAATCATTAGACCATTGCATCTATGTTTGCATCTGCTGACAATTAATCTATGGCATAGGTTATATCTTTGAGCTATGCTTCCTAATTTTCATTAATGGGGCACCATAGACCAATCATCAATCAAATCAACCCCACTGGGGTAAAATTTATCATCAGTGATCAAAATAAGCCCTACATTGGTAAAATCAATTCATCAACCAATCAAATATTCTATACTAGGGCACATTATTTCCTTTCTTTAGAGAAATGGTATCATTTTTCTTCTAATTCTAAGATCTATAGATTTTTACTCATTCTAGAAATTTTAAAGTGTGCAACTTGTCTAAGGATTGATCATTCCCTAAGTGTGCAAGTTTCACCCTCTTGTGGATGTTTTCAATGTGTGTCACTTATTTTTGGGATTGTATCCTTCCCACTTCCCCTAGCCTTGGGGCCCATTATATTCTATTATATTTTTATCATTGAGAATCAAAACATGCAAAAGTTAGCTCGTATGGATTTAATCTCATCCATGGGTTAATTTTTCTCTTTTTCTCTCTTTGAGAGTCCATCCCTCTTTTTCATCCTTGTATGTCCTCTTGATGGGGGTATTTTGGGTCATTACATTTTAAATTCCTCTTGAAAACTCCTTTATTTTAAAATACATCACTTCATCTGAATGTCTCACCACACCTTCTCAATCAAGGGTAAATGTAGACATCTCATTCCTAACACCATTATGTTAAAATTGTCAATCTTACTAAAAATTCTGAGCCAATGTACAATTGGGGCCAAAATCACTAAAACACACTAAATGGCTCAAGATTGTCATTTATAAGTGATGATTTAGACTAATTTATCCCTGAATGAGGTAATGCATTTTATGTGACTATTAACTATTCTCAAATCATTTTGAGTTAAAATGAATAAAATATAATTTGACACTTTGAACTATTGAATTCATCTAATTTGGAGGCATATGACATGTGCATGTGTTATTTCATATCGACAATGTTCTAAATGGGGTATTGGTATGTACTTAATTGATACCTTATTCTAATTGTACTCTAATCAAATTATGACTCAATAATTTGACATTTTGACCAGTTTGATTAAGTAGACAACCAATTTTTAAAGAATTTCATAAAATTTAATTAACCTCAGTTAAGTAAATTAAACCAAATAAATTTCTTAAATGGAAAATTCATGGAAGATATTGAATATTTATTAATTGGAAATTCATTTCTACTATCTGCATCATCTAGTGACATCATCGATGAGGTGGCATCCATAATCGATAAATGGAATAAATATATAGTTTAATCCCTTCCATGCCTCTTTGATTCCCATTTCTTCTAAATATTAATCAAGATATTTATGGATTGAGCCTCTAAAATATTATTGATTTATGGCCACACTAGAATAGGGGGAAGTCATGTTTTTGAGCTACACTTGGAGTAGGAATTCTCTTGGGAAGGTTTGATGTTGTATTCCTTATTTTAATAGCTCCTAGTTTTTATTTTAAAATCCTCATTAAGTGAGTTAGAGTTATGAGTTATGTTCTTTTTACTTATTTTGAGTTTTCATTAGTAATGCATGATCTAATTCACTTTGGATTTTGACTCTACACAATGAATATTGTGAATCAAATGAAGACATATGGTGATACCCTTGAAGATCATAGGATCATTGAGAAGGTGTTAAGGAACCTTCCCACCATGTTTGAAACTATAGTGTTTATAATAGAAGAGTCAAATGAATTTAGGTAAATGATGATGGATGACCTAATGCGTTCTTTACAAACCCATGAACAAAGGTTGAATAGGCTATCCACTTCTTCCCATGAGAAAGCATTCAAGACTAATTTGAATGTGAAAGGAAGAGGTAGAGTATAAAAGAATAGAGGAAGAGGAAGAACATGTAGCAATCAAGAAGATGGAAGGCATAGCCATCAAGAGTCATATGGAAGAGGAAGATGAAGGAGAAATAACAACTCAAGAGAAGGATGTACAGAAAGGTATGATAAGTCTAGCTACCAATGTTATTATTGCAATAGGTATGGACACAATGATAATTATTATACAAAGGATTATGACATGAATAAGTATAATTCAAATTTATCTCACAAATAAAATCTTAAACCTAATAAGATTGAAAAATGTGGAAGTTTGTTTATAACATGCAACATTGTTGAGCAAAGGGGTAAAGAGACATGCTACTTTGAGTGACCATTAAATCAAAATTTTGAGGATGGATAGAAGGGGAGAGTATATATATAATGGATTCATGATTTTTTAAAGGATTATGCCATAAAAAAACAATTTATATCCAGGTATACACCATAACAAAATGGTGTGGCTGAGAGGAAGAATGTGACCATCAAAGAGATGTCAAGGATCATGCTAAATGAAAATGGTTTGCTAATGATATTTGGGTTGAGGATGTAGAGAAAACCATATAATTATTGAATATTTTTCTATCAAAGAGCATTAGGGTTGTGATCCATTAAGAGTCATGAAGTAGTTAGACACCAAGTGTTGAACACCTTAGAGTATTCAGTTGTGTGGCATACGCACACATGCCCAAGAAAAGAAGTACAAAATGGGATGACAAAGGTGACAAGTGAATTTCATAGGGTATAGTGATCAATAAAAGGCTTATAAATTTTATAATCCCATCAATAAATATCTCATAATAATTCATGATGTTCAATTCATTGACCATGAAACTTAAGAAGAGAGACAAGAAGAAGAACATGTGCAAACAAGAGTCAATGGACCCTTTTCTAAATCTAAACTAGTATGTAGTACAAGCACCCATGCACCAAATTAAACCCATATTTCACAAATGATAATTCATCTAGTGGAAACAACCATCAAGGAGGTCAAGGAGTTATTCATGAGTCAACATCATGAATTTCCAACTCATGTTAATACCTATCAAGGATAAGAATCTTACAAGAAGTATATGAGTAGTCACTATATGAGAAAGATGAAGAAATAACTATGAATTATGATCTATTTTTATCAATTGATCCTATTTACTTTGAATAATCAGTCAAGGACAACAAGTGGTGTAAGGCAATGGATGAAGAGATGCATGCCATAGAAAAAAGCAAACTTGGGAGTTAGTTAACCTATCGAAAACAAAATTGGTCATAGGATTAAAGTGGATGTAAAAGACACATACCACTCTCAAAGGAAAGATAGAGAGGCATAAGCTCAGACTAGTGGTGAAGGGATACAATCAAAAGCTTGGACATGATTACAATGAGACATTTGCACTTGTAGTAAAGCCATAAATATTAAGGAAAATCATAGCCATTGATGTTCAATACAAGTGGAAGGTGCATCAAATGGATGTGAAGTCAGCATTTTTAAATGGGGTGCTAGAATAAAAAGTCTATGTGGGACAACCACTCAGATTGAGATTCTCACGCATGATAACAAATTTTATAGGCTAAAAAAGGCATTGTATGGGCTCAAACAATCCCCAAGGGCATGGTACAACCATATAGACTCTTATTTATTGAGAAACAACTTTAACAAAATTGTGAGTGATCCCACACTCTACATCAAAGCATAAAAATAAGGTATCTTGATTGTTTTATTATATTTAGATGATCTATTATTCACTGCAAATGCAAATTGGTATACTAAAGAGTTTAAAATAACAACGAAGAATGAGTTTGAGATGATTAATTTAGGCTTCTTGAAGTAATTTCCTCAAATAAAAGTCAAGAAAATGGATGAAGGCATATTCATAGGTATGCAAATAATATTTTGGATAGGTTTAATATGCTGGATAGCAAGCTAGTAATTAGTCTAGCAAAGACAAGTCTCAAGTTATGCAAAGATGATTGTAGTAACAATGTAGACCCAACACAGTAAAAAAATTTAATGGGAAGTTTAATGTATTTAATTATAAATAGTTTAAACATCATGTATCTAATCAACCTCATATCAATATTCATGGAGATGCTAAAGGAGACACATTTACAAGCCAATGAGAGGACATTGAGATACGTGAATGGAAAAAGGGATTATTGATTTCTATATGTAGTAACAAATGAGTTTTAGCTTGTGGGCTACACAAATAGTGGATGGCCCAATAGCCTTGATGAATTAAAGTGAAAATTTGGGTATGTATTACATCTTCGATCAAGAGATATATCATGGGATTTAAATAAACAACTCATAGTATCACTTTATACAACTGAAGTGGAGTACATAACAACCAATGCAGTAGGATGCTAGGTTATATGGTTGAAAAGGATACTTTATGATTTGCATGAGGAAGAACAATGAGCTTATAAAATCTATTAGGATAATGTATAATCTATATCATTGTCAAATAACCTCATCTTTCATGGTAGGATCAAGCACATTGAAATTAGGTGTCTCTTCATTTCAGAGTTAGTTGAAGATCATGTGACAGAGATTATATTTTGCATGTCATATTAGCAACTAGATTATATATTTACTAAGCCACTATCTCAAGACACTTTCATTCACTTAAGAAAAAGCTTAGGGGTTATTAATATATTAGCATTTGGATTACAATGTTTTATGTTAGCTCTAGATTCCTATAGCAAAGCTTTAGACTCTAATAGTTTAGCTTTGGACTCCTACAATTGAGCTCTGAACTGCAACAACCCAACTCTAGAATCTAACAGGTTGGATATAGAATTTGATAGAGTAAGTATAAAATTGAATAGTCTAGCTATGGACTTCAATAGTATAACTATGGATTTTACTAGGGTAGCTATATAATTTCATAGTCCAACTAAATATTTTGGTAGGGTAGCTATGAACTTCAATATTCTATCTATATATTTTAGAAGGGTACCTATAGACTTTGACAATCTAGTTACAAACTTCAACAAGGTAGCTAAGGAATTTTATAGTCCAACTATAAATTTTGGTAGGGTAGCTACAAACATTGATAGTCTAGCTACATACTTCAATAATGAAGCTCTAGATATGTAGATAAGAGGTGTAGAAGAATTTGGGTAGATAAAGAGAAGTTATAAAGAAGTTTTGAAGGGTGAGAAAATTCTAGCAGACCATAGTAGAAAGGCCGAGAATAAGTAGGAGTGTTAAAATAATTTATTCTGCTTTCCTACCCACCCACCCATCAAGCTCCAAATTATGACAACTGTAACCACCACCAAAATGTATTACAATAGTTTTGAATTTGAAAATTTTGGGGCCATTTTAGTTTTAGGGGGAACTAGTGGTAGGTGAGAAGTTTTATTATATAGAGATAAAAGGGAAGAATAAAAAGTAAAATAACATGTGTAGTAAAATGAGTGAAATAGTTTTTGACATAATAACAATCAAATAATAGTAGCATCTAGATAATATAAGGGTGAAAAAAAGAGGAAGAGAAAATTGAATATATTTTGCATAGCAATAGTAGTTAGAGGAAGACCAGAGAAAAGGAAACCTAGAGGAGAAAATGGATGCAGTAACAGACTGCATTAGATAGAGAATGCATAGATGAACATCAGTAGGCAGGGCAAGAGAATATAGTTGCTAACAGTAGTAAGTAAGGATTTTAATTTTGTGTATGCACTTTTAGTTGTTAATAGAAGTCTATAATATTTATTTTAAATATTATTCAATATATATTTGTGAGTGTTTTATTGTTTCATCTCTACCCTCCCATGTTTTCATTTTTTTTGTTATTGGTTGTTTCCCACCTAGGCCTACACATATTTGGTATTTTCTTCTAATAACTATTTTTTGAGCAGTATTTTCTAACATGTTGCTTTACCAAGTGAGCCTAACATTGAATCTAAAAAGTGGAGTCTCAAGCAAGAGCTCAAGTTTCAATAATTATAAAGTTTGTTTTGAATCTTAATGAGGCCTAATTCATAGGATTGCAATCAATATTTAACCTAACCAATTCCCTTCATAGGCTATTGAATGCCCTCAATAAGATAAATGGAATTCCACATGATAACATGAAGGGAGATAGCCAAGAGGAAGGAGAAGATGGTAATAAGAGCTTCATGGATGATGATACTTTGAATGGGGTAGCATCACAACCCTGTATCAAATTTTAAGATAACATGGAGATATAAAATTATGGAGAGAAATGTGATGCTAATAGGTTAAACATTTGACTTATACAATATGAGGTATATTTTAACATACACAAACTAAGAAGGGTAAGGTTCCATTTTCTCATAAAAATTATGAGGGCAATCTTTAGTATGGTGGAAGAGTTTTTTTCAAAGTCTTTAGATAATCAAGAATCTTGTAGTGACTAAATGTGAGTGTTTGAAGGAATTCATCAAGTCATACTTCTATCTCATTGGTATGAGCAAGAAAAACTCATGAGATGTCAATACTACTACCAAGGCCAAGGTCAAAGTTTGAATGACTATACATTAAAATTCTTAAGGCAAGCCATGTTGTTAAGAATGTTAACCAATGAACAAGTGGTTGTGGAGAAGTATCTTAGAGAGCTTTATAATAATAATTAAAGGAAATTGCAACTCATGGGAGTGAAAAACATTGGTGAATAAAGCAAAAACTCTCTCTTCTTTGAGTTACATAGTAAAAAGTAGAAAAAGGACCAAAATCCTCAAGAAAAATAATCTTCAAACAAAGGTGAGAAAATTTTAGTAGATGACCTCAAACAAAAGAAGCATTTAAAACACTATGATGTCGATGGTCATTCTAATCAAAAATGATGAAAATTGCTTCCCGAAAAGAGGCCTAAAAGGTGTAGACTAAAGGAGGAAAACCATTCCAAATCCAAAGCCAAATAATTGGAAATCACTTCCAATGTGGATGAAAAAGTTCCATGCTCATCAATAAAGAAGGTAGTGGTAGCGAATGAAGCAACAAATATTAAGGTGAAGAGTAAGAAACTCTTTAGTATCAAAATCCATGTCAATAAGTAAAAATAAAATGTAATTTTTTAATATGGTTCACATTTATATTAATATCCAAGGCCTTAGTACACAAACATATATAATCAAAACATCCACACCCTCACCCATATGAGCTGGGTTGGTTGAATAAGGGTGGAAAAATGAAAATCATTAGGCAATTAATCAAGTTGGTTATTTCAACATACATTGATAAGATAGAGTGTGGTGTCCCAGAATTGAAAATATGTTGTTTGTTTAGAAGTTATTATATGTTGATGAGATATTCCATCCTAAAAAGGAGGAAAGAATGGACAAGTATTCATTGAAAATGCACATAAGCGAAAAAATGAGTTTTCAGCCTCAAATATAAAAAAGGAGATATCAACAAGCCAACATTGAAAGGATTTGAATTCAACAAAGGAATATGAATATTCCATAGAGGCTATGGTGGAAGCATTTCCTTCATATTTAATCTTATTTTAGGACTAAAAATATGCTAAAGTTGGGGAGTACGATCCAAAATAAATCAGTCAATTGAAGAGAGATACTTGTAAAACACTCCAATAGGAATAATGATGTGCCCTAACCCAAAATTTTTAAGTTTGAGGCCATGAAATATTGACTAGAATTCATTAGAATTATAAAAAATCAATACATAAAGTTGTGTAAATCTGATAAGTTTTGTCAAGATTTGATTCACCAATAAGAAGTAGTTGTAACAATGGCAACATGTAAGTACTTAACAAGAAGTTTTAGTGTAGAAGAATTAACATTTGCCTAAGATGGCATAATGAACCAAATTTGGTGTAAGTTAGACTTGTCCTTTAAGATGATCATAAAGTTTCATACATAAATTAGACCATTTAATGGGTTTCAGAGCATGTAAAATGACTTAAATGAAGTTAAATCACTAAATATGACACATTCAGCCCATACCAAGCCTATCAAATGTTGAACTTGTCATAAAAGTGTCAAACACTGAAAAATGATGCTCTCTCTCCATGATAAACCATTTCAAATTTTAAAGTACACCATGAAGGGATCGAATACCATAGTGGATATGTGTACAACATACGCCTTTGGTAGCTTCCAAAGCCATCCAAGAGAATTTATTGAAAGGTGGAACCTATTCCCAACGACCTTTGAGCTTCCTAAGACTGGTGATTAAATTAACACCTCTCCCAAATCATTTTCATTTTAATTTCTTTATCTCCATCTGATTATATCTCTAAGGGAAATCAAAACTAATGTTAAAATATTATTTATTTTTGACTTCCCATCCACTGCTTAGTCAGCTCCAAAATGTGTTAGCTATAGTCTAATACCCCCTTTTAATTTTTAGATATGGAGCCCATTTAACCTATTTTGGTGGGAAAGCTAAGGATTAGGTAAGTAGTTAGAAACTAAAAACAAAAATGGAAATGTATAGCTATAGATTGCATTAAACATAGAAGAAATGAAGAAAAGAGAATGTCTAGTACAAAATCGAGCACATAGTAGAGCGGAAATGTAGCAACAAGAGAAACAATATAGCTTGTAGGGAGAGAGAGCAGGGGAAAATAGAGTTATAGCTATTCATAGTAGTTCATATCATATACAACAAAGTGAATGAGAAATAGTTTTTTAGGGGAGAGTGAAAAACAAGGGTTTTGAATAAAGAAGAACTGAGGAGTTAACTGCAACAATAGTCCATAGCTTGGGAAGATATTTCCAGTAGTCAAGGAATTTTTTTTATTCCTTTTGTATCTTATTTTGTAATAAAAGTAGCTATGTTTTAGAAGAAAATTT
The DNA here is from genome assembly GCA_037957365.1 of Torreya grandis. NCBI lineage: Eukaryota > Viridiplantae > Streptophyta > Pinopsida > Cupressales > Taxaceae > Torreya > Torreya grandis. Next base: position 1,072,661 of record JARHVA010005217.1, on the reverse strand, counting down.
TCATATTTATATATATGCAAATTTAGTGGTTATTTATCCATTTGATCTCCTCCCATATTTCTATCTTATGTTTTCTATTTTCTATCCACTTGGGGCTATAGGTTTTTGGTATTTTCTCTCTCATTTGTAGCTATTACTACTGTAACATTTCCAAAAACTAGTATCAGAGCTATTGCTGAAGAGCACCCAGGTTATGAATTCAATCAAACATCACAATAGGGAGTTTAGGGTCTTGGCATCAACCCCTATGTTTGATAGGAAAAACTATGATGTGTGGAGCATCAAAATGAAAACTATATTCAACTCTCAAGTGTTATGAGAGTTAGTTGAAGCTAGGTACAATGAGGTTGCAGACATGAAAGCCTTCAATTATTTGACTCAATAAAAAATTAATGTGATAAAGGAGAATGGGAGGAAAGATTCCAAAGCACTAATATATATATATATATATATATATATATATATATATATATATATATATATATACATGGCATGGATTGATGCAATTTTTCCTAGGATAGCAGTAGTTGTCTATTCCAAGAAAGCATGGGATATTTTGTAGAATCTATATCAAGGGAATAACAATGTGAAGCTTGTGAAGTTAGAACTCTTAGGGAGGGACTTTGAGACCCTATATATGAAGGATAATGAGTCAATCAATGACTTCTTCAAAAAAATAATGAACATTATCAATCAAATGAAGACATGTGATGATAAAATAGAAGATCATAAGATCATTGAGAAGGTGTGAAGACCCTTCTAATTATATTTAACCCTATATTGATTACAATAGAATATTCAAAGTATTTGAGGTAAATGATGGTTGATGAGCTAATGGGTTCTTTTCAAACCCATGAACAAAGGTTGAATAGGTCATCCACCTCCTCTCATGATCGAACACTCAAGAAAAATGAGAATGTGAAAGGAAGGGGTAGAGGATCAAACAATGGAGGAAAATGATGAACTTACAGGAATCAAGAAGGTGGAAATCATAACCATAAAGAGTCACATGGAAGAGGAAGAGGAAGGAGAAACAACAGTTTTAGAGGAGGTTCTACATAAAGGTATGATAAATATAACATCCAATGTTATTATTGCAAGAAGTATGGACACTATGCTAGTGAGTGTAAAAAAATGAGTATGGTGTGAATAGACAGAATTCAAATTTCACCCATACACAAGAGGGTAAACCTAATATAAATAAGAAAGGAGGAAGCTTTTTTTATAACATGTAACATTACTAAACAAAGTGGAAAAGAGACATAGTACATGGATAGTGGTTGTAGCAACCACATGAGTGGGAAGAAAAAGATGTTTATCCACATAGATTGAAAAATAAAATTAGAGGTAAAGATTGGAAATAATTATAAAGTTCCTATCATAGGAAAGGTAAGCATTTTAATCCACAACAAACAAGGTGACAAAAGGAAAACTCATGATGTTTACTAAGTATCCTAGTTGAAACACAACCTTATTAGCATTGGGTAGCTTGTGCAAAATAGGTATAAGGTCAAATTTTATAATGGTGATTGTATCATCTTTGATATGAGTGGTTGAAATAGGTAAATTATAGAAATGAATATGATAACCAATCGAATGTTTCTATTGAGAATACAAAGTGAGCTCATAGTAGCATTTAAAATAGTGATTTTATATGAGCCTACTCTCTAGCATCTTAAGTATGGGAAGTTTAGGTTTAAAGGGATGAATCTTCCTCAAAAAAAGCACATGGTGAAGGTGTTTCCCCTTATAGAATAACCAAACAAGGTTTTTGAAGGTTGCATATTGGGGAAACAACATAAGAGTGCATTTCTTGTGGGTAAGGCATGGAGAGCTAGAGCTCCTTTAGAGCTGATCCATTTGTACTTGTGTGGTCTAGTGAAGACCCCATCTCTATTCAATAATTTATATTTCATGACATTCATAGATGAATACATACAAAATATACGGGTGTACTTTTTAAAGAACAAATCAGAGGGATTTGAGACCTTCAAATAATTCAAGGCCATGGTGAAGAAGCAAAGTGGCCACTACATTAATATTTTAAGGATGGATAGAGGGGGAAAGTATATCTCTGATTAGTTCATAATTTTTTTCAAGGATCACAGCATAAAGAAACAATTTATAGCTAGGTATACACCATAGAAAATGGTGTGGCTGAGAAGAAGAATAGGACCATCTAAGATATGCCAAGGAGCATGTTAAAGGCAATGGGTTTGTCTAATGATTTTTGGGCTGAGGTTGTAGTAATAGCTATGTACTTATTGAATATATGTAAAAAAAAAGAGTGTAATGGATGTGATCCCTCAAGAAGCATCAAGTAATCAAAATCCAAGTGTTGAACACCTTAGAGTGTTTAGCTGTGTAGCATATGCACACATGCCCAAGACAATAAAGATAAAATGGGATAAAAAAGGTGAGAAGTGTGTTTTCATAGGGTATAATGACCAATCAAAGGTATATCAATTATATAATCCCATCACTAAAGATCTCATAATCAGCCAAGATGTTCAATTAATTGAGCATGAAGCTTGTGAAGAGAGACAACAAGAAGAACATGTGATAACAAGGGATGGTGGACCCTTTATTGAAAATGAAAAAACAAATGGTACAACCACCAATGCACCAACATGGACCCCTATTTCTCAAAGAGATAATTCATCTAGTGGCAACAACAATCAAGGAGGTCAAGGAGTTTTTCAAGAGTCAACATCCCTCCCCTCAAATCAAGTCAACACCAAGTAAGGACAAGGAACTTGAAAGAAGTTTATGATAAATCAAGGCATGAATAAAATGAATATGAAACTATGAATTATGCACTCTTTTTATTATTTGATCTAATCTACTTTAAGCAAGCAGTCAAGGATAGGAAGTGGTGTGAGGCTATGGATGAAGAGATGCACACCACAGAGAGAAATGAGACATCGGATTTAGTTAACCTACCAAAAGGAAAAGAGGTCATAAAAGTTAAGTGGGTGTATAAGACAATAAATACTCCCAAAGGAAAGATAGAAAGGTATAATTCAAGGCTAGTGGTGAAGGGATATAATTAAATGCCAAGATATGATTACAATGAAACATTTACATCGGTAGCAAGGCTTGAAGCCATAAGGACAATGATAGCCATTGCTACACAACAAAAATGTAAAGTGCATCAAATGGATGTGAAGTGACCATTCTTGAATGGAGTGATAGAAAAAGAGGTCTATGTGAGACAACCACCTAGATATGAGATTCTCAATCATTGAAACAAAGTGTATAAGCTAGAAAAGTCATTGTATGGGCTCATGTAATCCCTCAAAGCATGGTAAAACCATATAGACTCATACTTGTTGAGAAACGACTTTAACAAGAGTGTAAGTAAACCCAAATTATACATCAAATCATGAAAATAATGTATTTTTATTGTTTTATTATATGTGTATGATATAATATTCACCATAAATGCAAATCAATCCATTGAAGAATTCAAAATAACTATGAAAAATGAGTTTGAAATGATTGATTTGGGCTTCTTAATGTACTTTCTGGGGATAGAAGTCAAAAAAATGGATGAAGGCATATTCATATTCCAATGTAAGTATGCAAAGGAGAACTTAGAGAGGTTCAAGATGATGGCTAACATGCCTATGTCCACTCTAAATGAGACAAGCTTGAAGTTGTGTAAAGATGATTTTAGAAACAATGTAGACCCCACACACTATAAGAGCCTAGTGGGAAGCCTAATGTATTTGAATACAACAAAGGAAAATATAATACATGTAGTTAGCCTCATATCTAGATTTATGGAGATGACAAAGGAAACACAATTACAAACAAGTAAGATAATATTGTGGTACATGGATGGAAAAAGGGAGTATGGAGTTTTGTATATAGCGGCAAATGAGTTTTAGCTTGTTGGTTACATGGACAATGATTGGGTAGGAAACCTTGATGACCAAAAGAGAAATTTGGGGTATGTATTTCATCTTGGGTTTATAGATATATCTTAAGATTCAAAGAAAGAACCCATACTGTTAATTTTTATAGATGTAGCAGAGTACATAGCATTTAATACAATAACATGTCAAATTATATGGCTGAGAAGGATACTTTATTATTTTAATAAGGAGCAATAAGGAGATTTTACAATCTATTTTTATAATATATCATCCATAGAATTTTCAAAGAACCCCATGTTTCATAGTATAAGTGAACACATTTCAATTACGTATCAATATATTCATGAGTTAGTTAAAAGTTGTGTCACAAAGCTTAGTTTTATCAAGTATAATTAGTAGATAGCTGATATTTTTACTAATCCATTGTCTAAAGACACTTTCATGTACCAAAGAGGAAGGTTAGGGGTCATTAATGTAGTAGCATTAGGCCTACAAAGTTTCATGATAGCTCTAGAGTCCTACAATAGAGCTATGGATTTCAATAGGGTATTTATGGATTTCAGAAAGGTGGCTATGGATCTTAATAGTCCAACTATGGTTTTCATCAGTCCAACTATGAATTTAAGTAGGCCAACTACAAATTATAGTCCAGATATGGATTTAATTAGTCTAGGTATGGATTTCATCAATCTAGCTCTAGATTTCATTAGTCTAACTATGGATTTTGATAAGGTAGTTATGGATTACAGTCTAGCTACATATTTTGATAGGATATCTATGCATTTCAATAGTCTAGCTATGAACTCTATCAATAGAGCTATGGATTTTATAAATGAAGCTCTGGATATGAATAAAAAGGGTAAATAAGCATTTGGGAAAATAAAGAGAAGTTATAAGGAGGTTTTAGATATCAAGAAAAGTCTAGATTACCATGGTAGGAAAGTCAAAAATAAGGGGGAGTGTTAAAATATTATTTTTTGACTTTCCATCCACCACTTAGTCAATGCCAAAATATGTTAGATGCAGTTATTTAATGCCCCCTTTCAATTTTCAAATTAACCTATTCTGGGTGGAAAGCTATCGGTTAAGTAGTTCAAAAATAAAAAGGGGAATGTACAACTATATATTGCATTCAATACAACAGTAGAGGAAGAAAAGAGAATGCATAGTATAAAATTAAGAACCTATCAGAGTAGAAACACAATAGTGGTAGAAATAATATAGTAACATCCTGTAGGGAGAGAGCGCAGGAGAAACTAGAGCTATGGATATTCCTAGTAGTCCATAGCATATACAAAAAAGTGAATAAGCAATAGTTTTTTATGAGAGAGAGTATAAAATAGGGGTTTTGAATAGAGAAAAATTGAGTTAACTGCAACAGTAGTCCATATCTTGGGAAAATATTTCAAGTAGTCAAAGAAAGTATCTTGATCCCTTTTGTATGTAATTTTGTAACATTAGTAGCTATGTTTGTAGAAGAAAATTTTCAGATTTATATATATGAAAATTTAGTCGTTATTTCTCCTTTTTCTTTGCCCCTATTCTATATTTTATTTCTATTTTCTGCCCACCTATGCCTATACATTTTTGGTATTTTCTCTCTCCTTCATACCCATTAGTGTTGTAGCATTTCCAACAACTGAGATAGTGCTTTGGCATCTAAAGAGTCATGCCTTGGGTCCATCATTGAATATCTAGAGATATAGTTGAGTAAGTGATTTTTGCAAAGCCATTATTTGAGAGTGTATTAGCAGACTAGGGAAGTAGATGAGAAAAGGATATTTAGCTCTTGTAAGAAATCCTTATTGAAATAAAAATATAAGCCATTGACATTGGAGGCTATATTTTTTTTGGTTGTTTGGTTTTTAAATGTTAAGACATTTATGTCTCTTGTTGTTTAATTACTCTATATTTCTAGTCTTCCATTATGTCCACCATTTATACAATTTATGCTTTAGTGTACCATGTTTATTATATAGATCATATAAAACCATAATTAGAACATAGGTAGTTATAGTTTGCACATTAAAATATGTGATGATGAATATCCAATCAGAATAATCACTAAAATCACAGATCAATCCAAATGGTGTGAATATTTTTATACTGAGGTTGACTATATATAAATGGCCATCTTTCGATTAAAAATATGAACTGATAAGACATGAGAGCCTAATTGCATACATACATTCTTTTCTTTAGATTTTCTTAACTACAAAGTTCTACTATCTATACAGGTCTTTGTACTCTTAATTTTCAACATTGCAGTATGAATCATTATGATAAAAACTAAAATCTTAACCTCTTAGAAATTTTAGGAGATTCTCATCTCATATTTAAAAATTTCTAATGGCCAAGTAATTTAGACACCATAATTTGATAGCCAACTTTTAAACTTTAATATTAACTCTTAAATCTACTTTTTCTATTATCCTATATGCCTTTTAACTATAGCATTTTTGAGATTTGAAAATATAAGTATAATAATTATTTGTTGAGGACTATATTTTATGGGTTACCATTTATATTGTTTTTTTATCGAGAATGTTATTTTTGCCACACCATATGAAAAAGATGTTCCATATGTTATAAGCTAACTTGCCTAAACAAATATCTGCAATTCATGTCCCTTGCAAGATTTGAACAATTATCAACCTCAAAAATGAGTGAACAATTAGCAACATGGGTTTAATTAACACTCGCATATGATTCACTCTATTTTTAAAATGTCCATTGATTCCACTTAATTTCATATGTACCATTAATCATTATCAAAATCATGGTACTCTATTTTCAGATAGCTAATACAAACTCCCTATAAGAAATGTCAAACTAAATGCACTTTTAGTTGAAATTTGTAATTTTTTTTTTTAAAAGTTGAGACCCATCTTCATTTTTAAAGTCAAACATGGACTTCACAAACAAAATAAAGTATGAAAACCTTTTAATTGAAATTTTTAATGATTTTTGTTTTTTTATTTGAAACCCATCTTCATTTGTAAAGTCAAACATGGACTTCAAAAACAATTAAAAACAAAATAAAGTATGAAAACCCCTCTTTAATTAAAGTGGTTGGTTGTGTTTTCAAAAAATGAGAATCATTACATTCATATGTATCTTTTTTTAGGGCTATATACAATAGTTATGAATGTTGCCAGAGCAAGTCAACAATTCTTCCAGTTATTAGATCATGTTCTAGCCTTGCCAAAATAAAGTAAATAAATGTTTGTAACATGATCAAGATGAGAGAGAGGTTTAAATAAATTTAATGTATTTTTTGCTTATCTTTTATGTCCTAAAAATATGGTTCTATAGGACTATTTGTGTGCAGTACATATAGTAAAATCATTTGCATAGGTATAATATTAAATCCCAAATCATGAATAAGTGTAAAGAAGAGAACAAGCCATAATATTAAGTTAGTTTAACACCATGTCATCTACTTGTAATCTTCACCAAACTACATACAATGTATTTTCTTTTGTCTTTATTTTTGTCTGTACATTGTAACATTTGCATTATGTACTTGTAATAATACTAGTTCTACATCAATCACTACTGATAATAGAGGTCAAAATTTGTGATTTAGAAGAAATTAAAAAAACATTATGTGCAAGACAATGGAAGAATAGAACATGTAAAATAGTTGTTGGAAGAAGGTTGACTTTCAAATCTATCTAGAATGGTGAACACTCATAAGTCCATTGTGAACATTCATCAGTCCATTGTGAATAAGTAATACGTATTAGTGATATTTTTTTGTTCTTAATAAGGATAGCTAGTTCAAATCTATGTAGAAGAGTAAACACTCATTAGTCCATTATGTGCTAGATTCTCGTCTTGGATTGAGTTGTGGAATGACCTCCTCCTTCTATTCATTCTCATTTTAGGCCTCATGGAAATTTTGCTCTTGAACATATCAAGAAAAGCTATATTAATGCTCAATGTCTGATGTCCTAAAAGACCTATTACACTCTCACTCAAAAACCAAAATCACACACTTATAGAAAAGTCTTTCTATCCACACTAATCTCTTCCTCTTTTAGATTTGTTTTCACTTTTTTCTCATTAATATTGATAAAGGTTACCTTTTAAAGTTTTTATGTAATCTTAAATAGTCTTGTGTAGATACAGACTCATAATAAATTAGCATTTATGGATGTCTAAAAGGTTAGACTTCAGTTCTCAAGTTCTGTCATTTAACAAGCTTTTATGTCTTAAGCCTAATTAAAGGTTCCAATAGGTCAAGTGCATAAAATGGTTGTTATAAATCTTAAAAATTTATTATTTAGTGTCTTAACTTATTAGAGATGTTCCAATCCTTACCTTGCCTAACAAAACTCAAAATATGGAAAAACTCAATTATTAACTTGTTGGGGTTTTCTCAAGAAACATGCACCTATAGGAGGACAATAACATAGTCCTTTATCTAAATATATAACTTTTATTGGTACAAAACCACCTAAAATATGTTAACGACTCTCACATATAAAATACTATGATGTTTTGAAATTTTTAGCTCATTCATTTGATAACTATAAGTTTTTTAGGAATGAAACCATTACCTCAGTCAAACTCAAGAAATTGACAGGCTGAGAACATCAAAAGGATGATTCATAAATCCCAATGGAGGTTTTTAGAGTTATAAAAACTTGAATGGATTCCAAAGAGACTCCTCTTCATTCCCCAATGGTCAAATTGATTTCATCTTCCAAATTTTACATGAAGAAACACCTTTGTATGTGACTATTATTGTAAAATATATAACTTAGAGAGTTTTAAAAAATCAAATGAGGGTTAAAGTTTCAAATCAATGCAATAAGGATAGAAACTCATTCACATCAATAAATTAAACTTAAAAATGCGTACTGAAATTATAAATCTCTTGTATTTAAAAATCAACTCTTCTACATAATCTTTCAAAAAAAAGGTACCTATCACACACTTATTTCTAACCCTACAAACTAACCTCAAAAAATAATAACATGAGCCTTAGTTAAATTATGAGTTTTTTATTACCTTTTATGTTCCAAAAAAATAGTTCTCCATGACTCTTTTTAAGTAGTACATACAATAGGATCATTTGCACAGGTATTATATGAAAGCTTGAATCATGAACAAGTGCAAAGAAGAGAACAAGCCATAGTTTTAAGTTTATTTAACACTAGTTTATCTCATTGTAATCTTCATTGAACTATAGATAATGCATTTTATTGTCTTTATTTTATCCATACATTGTAACATTTTCACTATGTACTTGTAATAAGTTTAATCTAACTTTGACAATTGAATATTATGATATTTGGCATTGAATTATTCTAGTATGTTTTGTGGTTATTTAACTGATAATTTTGATTGTATTCTTCAAATCTTCAATTCTCCTATTTTCATAAGATAGGCTTCCATAAATGACACACCATCAGAACCCACTAATGCTTGATTTATTTGTACCACACATAGTGGATTAGACTTAACCTAATCTCTTAATAAATTTGATTTATCAAATGAATAGTTGATAATCTAAGATCATCTAGTTTATTGAATGTGTTAAATTCCCCCTCAATTGGAACTTCATATTATAAATTAGAATTTGATTAACCAATCATAATCATTATCATATTACCCCTTGTACATATGAAACATTATATTTTAAAGGCTATGTATAGAAATAATTTGTCATTTTGATGGAGTGATATTTTATCCTCTGTCAGGAATTAGTTCGCTTTCACTTTAACTGTGATAATATATGCATTTTTTTTACTTTATCATATTTTTATTTAGCAAGGTTTAAATAGTTGGTTTGTATATTAACTTTGGATCAATCTACATGCCCTCTTAAATTAAATCAATGGATTACAATCCATTTGTAAAAGTCATTCCTTGCTTAGATTTTTGTTCCACATAAACTATAGTTAATACAATAACTTTTTCCAATTACAAATAAATAGAACACAAAATATGACTTTTTTGAATAAGTTAATACAATACTATTTCTTGAATAGAGTTTTTGGAAACTATTTAATAATTAGGTAATTTGTTAGTTCACAGAGAGGAGAGAAATGGATTTTGAAAAAAAGAAGGTAGTTAGATCTATTATAAATCGTATACAAAATGTGCAATGCTTGGTGATGTTGTTAGAGTAACTAGATTTTACAATTTGACTCTACAATTATCATATTAAAGCTAAAAGAACCTTATTTTTATTATAAACATAAAAAAATCACTAATAAAGATTTAGAAATAGCTATTGATAAGGCTGCGAAAATATTCAAGGAGGAAAATATAGAGTTGGTTGACATTACAATTGAACTAGGGCACCATGTAATATTTTAGGATATTACTGGAAAAATATATGAAAGGGATTTAAATAGATGTTACTCAATAATGGATGAGTATTTTATTGGTCAGGGTTATGTTTATATCCCACACTATCATTAGTGGCTATGTTCAATAATGGATGAGTCTTTTGGAGATTTGTGGGTTTTCTTATTATAGTGCACACTACCATTTTATGATGAGATGAGAGTTAGGCTTATGTTGGATCCATGAAATGGTCCATAAATTTTATTAGATGTATGTGTTTATTTGTATTCTGAGATACAAGATTTAGGACCCCACTATATTCAAGGCATTTTACATTACTAATATGGAGAAAATATGCTTCCAAAATCCATTTTAAAACGCTTTTAGATTAAAAATGGATACAAAATAATAATGCAATGCACATTAGACCCAAAATAAAGGTCACAAGCACCCATCCTACATTCATAAACTACACAATAGTATGTATATTACTAGATTCTAACTTCAATAATGACTATGTATCTCATGTGTTGTTAAAAAAAGATATATTCTATTTAAAATTATTTGATTTCATTCAAAATTACCTTAAATAAAGTAATTTAAATTTAAGCTTCACATAAAAGAAAAAGAAAAAGAAAATAACTATGAAAAAATATATAGACTAATTAGTTCAGTTCACTCCTCAATAACATGTAAGATCCAATCATGATCTTACTTGTCTAGTTTCCACTTAGTTCATCCATGTGCTTGTTTCACTCTAGGAAGATAAAACCTACTTTCAATAACATGGTGGCTATAATGCAAAACCTTGTTATCTAGTTCATAATCAATAAAGTGAAGTCCACCTGGAAGAACTTTCTCTTCTCTCAAATATGTCCCTTGTAGCACAACTAATCCAATAGGAAAAAATATTCACTCACCTATCATATATTTTCTTAACGTGTTCCTTTATTTTGTGTACCACAAGTAGTAACAAACATTTTCAGTGTTATCTTCTACAATAATCACTACAAATACAATTTATTTAATAAATAATATAACATATATTATATATGTATTTTTATTAGAATATAAATAATAAACAATTGTATATACCCTGTATTAAAGAATCAAATATATATAGCAAGACTTGGATAGTTAAAAGTTTTAACTAACCTGGATATGTGGTCATAATATGATGATATCAAAAGAACATATTCAAAGTTGGCACCTTGATCTGCCCCATAGGAATCATTCAAAATGAGTTTAATCATATTCCACTACTCAACATAACCATGTTCTTAATTATTATAGTTCTCATAGTCTCTTATTTCTCTCTATTTTCTGCTTTTTTCTAAGTATGAAAATAAGAAACTATCAATAAGGGTAATGGTTATGAGAAATTGGTAAAAAGTGTGAAAGTGATCTAGATAATGGTGGATACACCTCTTTGGCTAGGAAAGAATAACCTAAAATAAGAAAACACTAAGAAAAATTGTTTGTTAGACAAGTAGCAAAGTGGACTACCTAGCGTGAGCTAGGTCCTAAAACCGAAAGCTTCCTAGGAGGTTGTCAATCCACCTTCTTTAGATAATTAAACTAAATTCATAAATTGAAATATAATTGCATTAAATAATATCAAATCTGAAATTAACTACATTTAACATGGATGCTTTGCTAAGAAAATGACTAAATAAAGCAAATGTTAAAATGCTAGTTGAGGTAAGGTTATGGTTTTGGTTTAGCAAATGGTCAAAAGGGAAATATGGTTTGGTTGAGGTTGATTCATGATTTAAATGATAAATAAGGTTATGGTCAAAATTATCAAGAAGATAGAAGGGAAAATGGTAAACGGGATAAATGGTTAAGTTGGTAAATATGGCCAAGAGGCAAAAGGGGTGAAGCGGGTGAACTATGGCAAAGAGGTAAAAAGGGTCAAGTGGGTAAATATGGCCAAGGAAATAAATGAAGTGGAAAAGGTAAAAAATAATAGGTGAAAGGTATGAAGGTCAAGAGAGAAGATGCCAAAGGACATAATAAGTTGAAATGAAATAAACAAATAAGGTTGCCTTTGAGATGGTTGTTGATGATGGTGTTGTTGATGATATTGTTGATGAAATTATTGAGTGATTCTAGTAGAGATTCAATGCTTTGAATATTTTTTCCTCCAAGATGAGGATGAACAACTTCTCAATTAGATAACCTCCTCCAAAATTATAAAACCTACAACAAAAGTGCTTTAACCAAAAACTAACTTCCAACCTCCAACATAAACTTGGGTGAACGAGAGGGGGACATTTATAGCATATGTTATGAAGAGTTATGCCAAAATAGGAATAGTAGAAGTATGGCACAATTTTCTATGTGGTGGATGAATTAGTCAAAATTAGGTTTGTGGGGATTCCCATTTGGGTTGGTGAGTGTCCCATTTGGGTTAAGAAGTCAAAAATGGGTGCCCTTTGTCTTTCCCAAATTACTAAATAGGTATGCATCCTATTTTTATGGTTAATTTCATGTGTGAAGGTAAAATAAATGTTGACTAATGGTCCCTTAAGGGTAAATTTACCATATTTCAAGGTGGGGCTTTGTGATGCTTAAATGATGTCATCAAGCACTTAGAAAAGGGTCACAGGTGGGGTATGATGTCCCACATCAAGCCACATCACTTCTAAGCCATGAAATTTACGGTATGACCTTATCATGTCACTTTTCATATCATATTATATGCCACTTGCCATGTTACTTGCTATGTCACATGCCATGTTACTTGGCATGTCATCATGAATAGTGATAGTGGTCCCATAGTGAATAGTGATAGTGATTAGTGCTTTCAAATAGTGATTTTGAATAATATTATGTGACTATAATAATAGTGATTTGGTTAGGTTAAGAGGGTTTTTTTAATTTTTACGAAGGTTTAGGGTCTCTCGAGGCATTTAGTCATCAAAAAATGTAAGTGTGTAGTTTTTTAATGTCTACATTTTTCTCCTTTTTGTTATGTGATTTTGAATTAGCAAGCTACAAAACAAAAACAAATCACATGGTCAAAGGTCAAGGTGACCTAAGTATGGGAGGAGGTGTTCCCCCTCAAATCAAGAATTGATGAGGAAAGGCTAAATTAGGTGTATGTTTGATAAGAAGTTCATGGGGGGGGGGATACTAAGTGGTGCCACAAAGTAGTTGGGCATGTGAAATGCCAATGGGTGAAAGGTGACTAAGGATGGTAGTTAATATTTCACAAAGACTAATGTTGCTAATGTTGGTGAAAATAAGGTTGATCCTAAAAGGACATGTGATAGGGATAACTGATCCACAGTGTTGTTCATAGTTGATCAAGTTAGGCCTATCAAGTCATCTAGATAGGCTTGGTGTTGGTCACAAGTATTCAGGGTAGGAAATTCTCCTGCAAAAAAACATAATTTCTTAGGTCATAAAAGAGGTGGTGTAAATGTTTAAAATTTCAACATGGCAAGGTTGGTCATTATAGTCAAAAGCTATTTCAAAACACACCAATGTTTTGGGTCAAAATCAACAAATGTCAAGGTGGACATGGTGAAAGCATGGGTGGATTTGGTATGGGTTGGAATGGGATGGCCGAGATGACTCTAGATGCACTCAAAAAGTGGTTTTTGCTTTCATAGTTCCATGGATAGGAATCCAAAAAGAATGTTAGGCCAAATGTAGTTCTCTTGAGGTGAAGAGTGTTGGTTAATTTGGTTGCCCCAATTTGATATCATGTAGTTAGGTCTGGTTGAAGGACATTGGAGAAAGGAAATATCCAAAGGGTGGGAAATATGGGTATCAAATAGTTTTTTGATTGGTTTGGTAGAAACGGTGGATGATATTACCTAGGATGCAATTAGATGGTTACGTCAATTATACAAAAGGAATCTACAATCATGGATAAGTAAGTTCAAGCATGAAATTTATATCACCATTTAAATAAAATAGAAATAATCTTTACCAAGATTTAGAATATTTTTCACTACTCAAATTATAATAGTGATCTGATGAGTTCTTTCATCACCATCCAAATATGCTAAAATTGAGTACACTTCACAATAATGTCATTAACAAGATATGGAAGGGTATGATTCAAATATTTAGGAAAGAAACATAGTAGAGTGGGTAAATAAGAAGTGGCAAAGATTCAAACCCTTGAACCTTGAGTCAGTGGGACCCCAAAATAAGTAAGCATTGAGTTTTGAGGGAATTCAAAGAAAGGCATTGAGGTGTTTTAGAATATGGAGTGAGGTGAATAATAATATTAATTAAATGAGGGAGTAGGTTGTAGATTTCATACATTAAATTAAGGGTGTGAAGGACATGAGGAAGCAGACAAAGAGATGTAGAAGCAACATAATTGGTGATCACACTCGAAAGAGGTGGAGGTGGAGCTAGAGAACATAAGGTAGATCCAACAAGGGATGAGGTGAAGGAAGACCAGGAGATGGATGAAGAGATATGTAGAAGAAATAACGAGGTCACATATAAAGATGAAGGTGGAGAAGGATGGAAGGAACTAGGCATAGACATATAAGAGGAAAAAAACAAGGTCGGGAAGAACAAGGAATGTCCTCAAGATGAGAAAAATGAAAGGAAATGGAGAAAAGGGAGAGGATGGTGGAAAATAATGAAAGGGAATGAGGTGAAGATAAAGGATGAAGATCAGGGATGATAAGAAGAAAATAGAAGAATTGAAGTAGGGATACAAAGCAAGGATACTTACATAGATGCAAAAGACTAGTGAGTACTGAGATGGAAAGAGTAAAAGGGGAATACACAAAGGAAAAGGCAAGAACTAAGAAGAAGAAAAGAGGCAATTATGGAAGGATTTTGAAAGGATAAATACCCAGGAAGAAACTACTTATGGAGGAAAAAAAGAAGACAAAAATGATGAAAAGATGGAAAGAAATCAAACAAGAAGAATGGAAAATGGGTATGATGGGAAAAGTGGTGAAATGGTATGGATTGGTGGTAGACATAAAGAAAAAGTACAACAATAGAAGAAACAAAAATCTTGTAAGATGCACAGTATGATGAGGAATTTTTGAGGAAAATAAAGTGATAAATAAGGTATAAAAAATAGCTAAGGGTGAGGGGAGATGATGAGAATGGTTAAATAAGTTGAAGGGGATAAAGGACAAGTTTTGTAATAAGTGGAGAGAGAGACCAGAAACATGAAAAGTGGGTGAGGGAGTGAGCTACGAAGTATGCACAAGGAAAGGTGATGGGGAGGGAGAGTAGGTGGTGGTGGTTTTATGGGAGATAAGAGGGGATAATGAGGAGGGTTATCAACCCTTGTGTTAAAAGAGATTGACATGTTGGAAAAGTGGTTAGAAGAGATTGACAACCTGAATGGAGGGAGGTAGTGAGGATATAGGTAGAGAAGTGGAAGAAGAGATTTTAGGTGAGGAGGGAAAAAAAAAAGGATGTAGTTGAGCTAACCTTAGTAACTAAGTGATGCCTACATAGTCCAAACACTTAAGAGGAAGTATTATATGGTGTTAAAACATAAGGATGCTTAATGAAGATTTCAAATATTCCTTGATGTCGGACAACCTAAGCAAGAGGGCACTGTTAGTGATGGAAATAAGTGAGAATAAAAAGGGGATCAGAATTAGTTGTTAGTGGCTGAGCTTCCCATAGAATTGAAGTAATGCCTACATAGTCCATGAACATCAGGCCAATGTAGTTTGAAAAGGTTTGGAAGAGTGGTGTTTAAATAGGTTGTCTTAATTTGATGGACCATATGGGTTAGTTTGGGTTGATGGAGAAGGTTTTTTAAAATAGTGGTTTTGGGATTTGGTGAAGGTGATGGTGAAATCATATGGTGTATATTGGTGAATAGTTACCATAATGATCCAACATTTAGTAGGATGAGAAACATTATTGGGTAAGATAAAATAAATAATAATGGAACTCAATACTAACAACCAAAAATTACCTTAAATGGAGCTAATCCAAAGGACAAGTGATATTGTAAAAAGGTTGCATCTTCTCAAATTATGTGAGGGTATAAGTACAATATTGGCATCTATCACTATGAGTTGAGCTTTAAGAGGTGGGTGTCTATGAGGATCTACATAGTCATGTTGGTGAAAGGTCATCATCACTATGAGTTGAGTTTTAAGGGTAGTAGTGAAGTGATAGCCTAAAAAAAGTTTATTTGACGTCTAATTAGGTTTTATGACTAATAAAGTTGGTGATGTGGTGAGTGATAGAGGATGGAATTTGCCTAAGCCAAGAGTTGCATGGGTAGGTGAGCAAAAAAGTGGCCATGTCTGCATCTTCTATCCTAGATCTATGTAACCAATGACTTATTGGTTCCATGAGGTTGGGATTAACCAATAAAAAGCTATGTGGCTGGGAGAAGGTGATTGTTCCCTTGTTATGGATGAATGTTCAGCTAGCACAAAATAAAATAATTCCATGTTTGAGTAGGTATTGTCAATGGTTGGGGTCTAACATTTAGATCTAATAGTAATGAGATGGTGGTAATAGGAGGGTAGAGGGGACAAGAAGGTGATTTTATTACTATGAATTCATGGTAGCCTACCTCTAATGAAAGAGTATCTATAATGGTGAGGATTTGGGAGTTACCACCACTAGTAATAGTGGTGGTTTTGAAAGCATGATCGTTACAGTGGCCCATGGTTGGAAACTAATTTACATCAATTGGGCCAAAGGTGACAGTGATGTAAATGACCACTAAGCCTAGAAGGGTCACAAGATGACAAAGGAAAGACATCAGATGTGAATTAGATGATAAGTGAAACAAAAAGATATCAAGACGGTGCATAATGGCTTTATCAAGTGACCAATCATATCAAGGGTGAGGTTTCCATTTGAAAATGTAGGTAGACATGACTATTTCAAGTGGGAAAACTATTCAAGGGAACCAATGACATCATACGACCTTCTCAATTGGTGTAATGGGAAATTAGGGTTATGAAGAAGAATGGGTAGGCATTATATTTAAAGATTTGTGATAAGGACTAAGACTAGGATTAGATCATGCTCTTCATGCAAGCATATCTGCCTTCACACAATCACCATTCAAATTTCCATTGGAAATTATGGTGCATGTAATTTTATTCACTATTACTACCATCTTCAACCTCATTCACCATAAAAAACAATGGAAACAACAAACAAGAGTGGCATCCCATCATCTCGCACTATTACCACCATCTAACTTATGAGGCAAACTTTCCTAAATAAATGATACCTTCTTCATAAGGTATGTCTATGTATGTATGCCGATGTAATTCCTAGGAGTAATCAAGCAGAAGGATGGATAAACACAAAGCCAGAGTCATTAGATAATCTGTCTAATTCTTAGGGAAGAAAATAATGTATGCATGTGCTTTAGGCAATGTGTAATCTGATGAATATATATATGTCATGCAATTCCTCGCATCCTATATAGAATATTGCATAGTTTTTTATGTACAAAATGTGTTGGATGTCACTAGTTAGATGTTATGGTTATGGTTATGATTGGTATCGTTATGGTAATTGTAATCTTGCTTAATGTAATAGGAATGATTATTATTGATGAAATGTTGGATGGTAAAATACGTGGTGAAAAAATTAACAAAGAACATTAAGAATAGGGAAGAATGTTTTTTTACAAGGATTAAAAACAAACCCAAACTGGGGTCAACTTAATGAATATAAGCTCCTCAAACACTATGCATGAGCAATCATTAATTGATAAAAAAGGTTTTGTTAATCATAGTGTGTCAAGTAAGCTTTAAATTCCTTGATTTACAGATATTCTAAAGGGAATATGGGTGATGGGTGGTGTGAAAAGTAATGGGTGATATGTATGACAACCTCATGTGAATTAATTTTCCCCTTGTATAGGTGACCTAAGAATAGTAATAGACAAGTCCATGTCATATGCTAGATGTAGACTAATCGATGTGGGAAGCTTACATGTGAAAGCTTATTTTGGATTCCAACTTATTATGTTGTTTGAGAGCCGATTGCAGCATTAGAATTTTTTTTATAACGGGTCTTTTGCTTTATTTCTATATATGGGAAGCTGATTGATGTAGGAAGCTTCCAAGAAATTACTTTTCTTTTGACAAATTGAACTTAGCCATTCTTCAAGGGAGTGGTCTAATATTATTGGCTTTGTTTAATGATATTGATAGTTGTCCTTCAAGGGAGTAGTCTACCTTACCTTTTAAAAAATTTATTTTGTTTTTGGGTGGCTATCCTTTCAACGAGCAGTCTGCAATGATTAAGATATTGACCCAAATAATTGTTTCAAGATGAAATGTGCTTAGATATGAACTAGTCTAATTAGGTTTAGAGATTTAAATTTGTGAGGAAAAAATTTAACCCAAGAAGGTCAATGATATGTGAAATGGTGTGGTTTTGAGAGACAATGACCATGGAATTCCATCTTGTTAGAGATGAAAAGTATCCATGAGAACCATGTTATGAGTAGATCCATGGTACCCATATTTAGATTAAGGCTATGACTATAATGGTTAATCACATGGTTCTATGTTTTGATCAATTGTTCTCAAAAGGGGAGGAGGAAGGTCAATGAAGGTTAAAATCTCATAATCAAGAAATGAGCATAACTTAGACAAATAGGTGAGCTTGATCCTTCTTTAATAGAAAATGGATGTAAATGTGAAGAGTTGATAGTCTTAGGTTCTGATTTGTCTTTGATAAAGGAAAAATGACAAGCTCCCAATCCATACTTATGGGTAATGATGTAAGGTCCAAGCCAATTGAAATCAAACTTGCCTCATTTACTCCTCTCCATGTTGGTCACATGTTGGTTTTCTTTTAGGATGAAATCTTTGATATTGAATTCCCATTGTTTGAGGTGCTTGTTACAAGCATGGGTTATATGGTCTTGATAGATGCAAAGATGGTTAGAGGTAGAAAGGTGATGTTCATCAAGAAATTCAAGGCATGCGAGGCATTCTCGACAATAATCCTCTTTAGAAATGATATCGTGTAAGGAAATATGAAGAGAGGGAATATAGAATTTAAGAGGTAGAACAACCTCTATGTCAAAGACCAAGGAAAAATGTGTAGCACCTATTGTGGATCAGATACTAGTGTAATAGGCCCATAAAACAAATGGGATGTGTATGTGCCAATCTTGACCTAAAACACTCACAATTTTGGTCAGCATTTTGATGAGATTTTTTTTGGAGGCTTCTGCCTATCTATTTACCTACAGATGGTAAGGTGAGGATTGGTTGAGATTGATGCTAAAATCATTATAGAGGGCTTGAACTTTGTTGTTTTTGAATGATTTTCCATTATCTATTATGATTTTTTGAGGGACACCAAAATGGTAGATAATCTGATGATTGATAAAATCTATAGTTTTTCAGATTTTATGGAGATAAGGGGGATGGCCTCCACCCATTTAGTGAAATATTCTATAGTGGTGATGATATATTGGTGTCACTAATAAGAGTGAGGATTGATTTATCCAATGCGATCTAGCCCCCACTGTGAGAAGGGCCAATAATCTATGGATACTTGAAGGTTGTGAGTGGGTGCATGATGCAAGTTACCATGTTGTTTACATTTAACAATATTATTTACATACTGAAAATAGTCCTAATTGAGGGTGGGCCAATAGTATCCCAAGTGTAGGATTCTTTTGGTGATAGCGAGGCCACTAAAGTGTCCCCCACAAACTCCATCATGGGTTTCTTTGATGGCATCATGAATCTCATGACTATGTAAATAATGGAGGATAAGACCATCAAAGCCACATTTATATAATATTCCCCCAAGTATGGTATAATGAGAGGTGCCCTATATAAAGGCCTTCTGGGCATTCTTTGAGAGGTCAGGTAAAATGATGCCGAAGTTAAGGTAATTAAAGGTTTGGTCATACCAGACATCAGAAGGAGATGTCTCCACACTATAGATGGTTGGAAGCTCTAAACTAATATAGGAGGGCCTAATGAAATGGTAGATAGTGATAAACAATTTCGATTCCATAAGTTGAGGGTGTATTTGAGATGCAAGAGAGGCCATTATGTCTACAAATTTGTTAATAGATCAAGGCACTAATTGGATTTGATAATAGTTAAAATACGTTAATATTTCATCATTAAGGAGTTTATATTTTTTTTAAATTTCATTTTTACACTGATAGGACCCATTGAATTGGTTAATAATGAGTTCAGAATCACCGAAGATATAAATGGTTTTGAATTTTAAGGTGAGAGTGGTTTGTAGATCGATGACCAAAGATTCATATTCTACCATGTTGTTAATACATTTAAAGTTGAGCTTAAAGGATACTGGAAGAGGTTCACCATGAAGGGATATGAGAATTATGCCTATACCCTTACCATTTTGGCATTTAGAGCCATAAAAAAACATGGTCATTTGGTTAGAGTGTTCTCCTTGAGAAAGAGTTGTAATAGACTCATTAGGAAATGTTAATGGAATGGGTTGGTTATCTGGGAGAGTAGATTCAACTAATTAATCAGAAATGACTTGCCCTTTAATGGATTTTTGGTGAAAAACTCAAGATCAAACTCAGCCAGAAACATGAGCCACTCAGCCATATGCTAATTTTGGTATGGCTTGAAGTGCATATACATGAGTGGGTCGGTGTTAGTGATAACATATGTTTTGTGATTAATAAGGTAGTGATGAAGCTTAGAGAAAAAAAATGAGAGTGACACAAAGCTTTTTAGGATGGGTATATTGTGTCTCATACTCTAAAAGCGTGTAACTGATATAGTAAATGTCTTGCTCCTTGTTTTGTCCATCTCGATGAGCTATCATGGCACCTAAAGAGTGATCAATGGTGGATACAAAAAGGTAGAAAGGCTGGTCATCCCTAGGTGGGATAAGAATAGGTGGAGAAAAAAAGTAATCTTTAAGTGAATCAAAGGCTTGTTGATAATATTTGTTCCATCTAAAGGACGTATCTTTCTTCAAAAGGTGGTGAAAGGGTTGGAATTTGTCTAATAATTGAGGGATAAAGCGATAAATTGATTAGAGTTTTCCCTATAGACTATGAAGTTACTTAAGTTTTGTTGGAGGATGCATTTATAGGATGGCCTTGATTTTAGCAGGGTCAACTCAATTCCATAGAGGGAGATGATAAAGCTAGGAAGGTTTCTAGAGAAAACCCCAATAATACATTTCATGGGATTGAGTTGAACATGAAATTGGATTAGTTGGTAAAAAATGATAGTAAGATTAAATAAATGGTCCTTATAGTGTTTAGATTTCCTAAGGAGATCATTCACATAATCCTCAATAATTTTATGAATAAGATCATGGAAGTCATAGGTCATGGCCCATTGATAAGTTTCTCCTACATTTTTCAAGCGAAAAGGCATGACTCGATAGTAGAAGGTTCCTTAGGGAGTAATGATGGTGGTTCTATATTCATTTAATGGGGTGATCAGGATCTGATTTTATCCTAAAAAGCCATCCATGAGGGATAACATCTCATGGCTTATGGTAAGGTCAACTAGTTGGTCAATTTTGGGTAAAGGAAAGTCATCTTTCGGGCATTCAAAGTTAAGGTCTCAAAAATCCACACAAAGGTAGAGTTCCCTAGTGGGC
The DNA here is from genome assembly GCA_037957365.1 of Torreya grandis. Classification (NCBI taxonomy): domain Eukaryota; kingdom Viridiplantae; phylum Streptophyta; class Pinopsida; order Cupressales; family Taxaceae; genus Torreya; species Torreya grandis. The sequence continues at coordinate 1,050,912 of JARHVA010005217.1, read as the reverse complement.
TTGGTAATGGGAATACTATTAGAGACCTATTATGGGTAGTCAATGGGTTGAATGAAGTTGATGGCTAAAAGATGTTGAAGTTATTCTTTGATGAAAAGAATTATATGAGGGTGAATTTTGTGAATCTTTTTCCTTACTGGCTTAGCCTATGGATTGGTAATGATGTTATGAAGGGTGATGGGGAGTTAATCCTAAGCATATATTGATAAAACAAAGTGAATGTGATGCTATGGTCATGAAATAAGGTGGGATAATCAATTGTTCATTTGAGTCCAAGAATTGGCCTAGTTTAATGATACAAGGATTCTCATAGGTTCTTGAGTTAACATCAATAGTTAATTCATTGAGCATGGTCTAGTTTTCTAGAGGGAAGAATTTATGGATGGGAGAGTCTCCTACACCAAGGTAGGTGAGGATAGAATTATCATCTTAGCAATGAATGGTATAGATTGTGGGTGAATCATGGTCAATCATTTCAGGGTGGATGAGAGGAAAAGTTTTAGTCTGGCCACCATGCTGATGGGTTTGTGGGCTTAAACTAATGGTACTAATAAAAAAAAGTTGGATGGGATGTTGTTAGAGTCTTTAGATTGAGAAGATGAATTGGGAGAAGATGGAATATCTTTCATAGAGATATCAATAGGTTTTGGTGAGGTAGGTTCTTTTGGTGGATCAAACCCAAGCCCAAAGAACTCACAAGGTTTTTGAGTCTTGATAATGGGAAATTCATGAGGTCCTTGTTCATATAGGCCCATACCAGATTATTTCCAAGCATAATGGTGAAGATAAGTTCTTATAAAGGTTGGGTTGCTTTGATAGGATAAATGATGAGTGAAAGGTTGAATATATGGAGTGGTAATAGGAGTGAGGAGTGGTCCATCAAGTCCCCCATAGACAAAGTATGTTCCATTGTTTATAAGTCCAAAGGGGATGATGGTACCTATGTTTGGGTCATATTAAGGGTTGTTTTGAAGGTTATCATATTCGTAAGGAGTGGGAAAGGCATCTAAGGCTAAAATCGAGTACTCCCCAAGAGAAAGGCATTGGAAAGTTTGTGCCAAGGATTCATCAACGGGAATCTAGGAAGAAGAGATAGATGTACTTGTTGAGGCTTCATCATTATTAAGGGTAGAAGCACTATGGGTGGTGATTGATGGTGTAGTTGTGTGAATGGGATTGGTTGACTATGAGGGAGATAAAGGTGGAAGAAGGACATCATTAGGCCTATAGGTCATGTTGTAACATGTAAAAGGACAAGGATCAGCCTTGATGGTCATGACTTGCCCTTCATGTTCAAATTTCACATAGTGGTGTAAAGTGGAGGGGATATAACTCAAATCCTAGATCTAGGGATGTTTGAGTAGAATTTTATATTGGAATTCACCCTCTAAAAGATAAAATAGCTTGGGGATGGTGTGAGGTCCCAAGTGTATTTGAAGAACACTAGTCCATTAGGTAGTGGCCATGGTGTCATTGAAGGAGCGAAGAACCAATGTGATTTTGGCCATGATATTCATTGGTAAATGTAGCTAATCAAAATCATGGGAGGAGATTATGTTGATGTTGGCTCCTCCATAAATCATCACCCTTTTGACATGGATGTGATTGATATATATGATGACAAATAGAGGTGGATCAAATTCCTCAAAGTGTGTTGAAGGTATCTCAAAATCTTGGAAGCTGACAATGGTAGAAAGTTGGAGGATCCCAACAAAGAAGGCAAGTGGTTGATGGTCATCTAGCTAAACATCAATGGATTATAGGGCACCTATTAATGACGAATGATGATGAGGTGAGGTGTTGATCAAGTTATAAAGGATAATCTTCACTAGTGTTTGATAAAGTCACTTCAACATAGTTTATTGAATAAATGCAAAGGAATTGGTGGAAGGTATATGTAGAATGGATACTTTGGGTCTAAGTGATGGTTTGGGTGGTAGTGTTGGTGTTTGGTCCTAGTTACGAGGTTGAGAATCTAAAGGATATGCCCATGTAATGGACACATTGGCTCTTCCTTTACCCCTTTGTTGTGATTGAGTTTGGGTAATCATATGGATGGTATGGATAATGGGCTCAATTAAACTAGGTCATTGCTTTGGCTCCTTGCCCTTGCCTATAGATGACAGCAAGGAAGTCAGCATAGGTTGTGATAGTGGTTAGACTGGTTGGGTTAGTAAGGTAGGTGAAAGTGGTTTATTTGATGATAGATCATCATCCTCATATAATCAATGAATAAGAGCTTGGAGAGATTTTCAACTCTCTATGTTCTATTTAGGTGTCTTATGGTATGCACATATCTAAGTATCATTAAACCAAAAGGTTTTGGTATTACAAGGAGTGAATTGTTTAATAAGAGGAAGTTCAATGAAGGAGGTTTGTAATATCCTCTATAAAATAACAAATATTCCTTCAGAGGTGTTGAGGGTGTTGAGATGCTTATTGGGGAAATAAAAAATTTCTTAGGTGAGGTCTTGACCTTAGAGAGGGTTGGTGGTAGGGTAATTTGGTAGATGGTTTAGGTTGGTTAGCTTAGCTATGATCAGGTTAATGGAAAATGGTTTTGAATTGGAGGATTGGTGGTTGATAATAGGTGGAAAAAAAGAGGGGGATAAATTAGCTAATAAAATGAATAAGTTGATGGCATAAGAGACATAGGGGTAAGCATAAAAAAGGGTATTGGTTTAATTAAAGTAGAATAAGTGACTAGGATGGTACAAGGGTGACATCTCAAAATAGATGGAAAATGAGGAGGTGACATAGGTCTAACTTGAGGATGAGGTTTAATTAATTGTACCCTTTAGTCCATCTTGGTTGGTGGTTATTAATGTGGCCTAGAGTGGGTTAGGCCTGATTTGATGAGGGGATGGGTGATGCTAGGTATGGGAAGGATACTGAAATTCTTGGCTAGTTTAAGTAGAAGACTATGAGATGATCTACGTGGAGGTGGGTGATATGGTTCCTTCATATCTTAGGGGAAAGAAATGTTTGATGATGGGATGGTAATAGGTTGGAAATTGGATTCTAATGAAGTTGAGGGTTCAGTTCTATTTTGGTATGGGAGTCCCAAATGACGGTAAGAAGTGGTTCTATCTAGGTTGGGTTGTGAGGAAAATTAAAAACTTTACACTAATCAAGAAAAGAGCTTATAAATGGGTTTTGTTCTTTGATTTATTGTTTTAAATGTCAAGCCCTTGGGTAAAGAAGAGGGGATGGTTCCTTGATCTTTACTTGAGCTAGAAGGTTCCAAAGCAATGGTTTCTTCCAAGTGATTAAGAGAGGGGAGGTTTGTTTGATCGAGGATGCAGGTATGGTCCTAGCTTCATCCTTTATTAGGGTATCCAACGGAGAAGACAAGATTTATACCATTTCACTTGGTGGGGTAGAGGAAGGGGTGGTTAGATCAATGGCTAGTTTTATGAAAGGAGAGGTGAGCATGGATATGGTTTGATCAAGTGGAGAAGTGGGGGATATAGATCCTTCTACTTAGGTCTCTAAAGGGATAAGAGGTGAATTTTCTTCTTCTATAGGTGAGGTTGGTGACAAGGAAATGGGAATATGAGTCTCATCCTCCATGTGCTCATTTATGATAATGTTGATTGTGTCTGCCTCATGAGATAAAGATGGTTCAAATTAATTGTCATGTGTTTGGTTAGGTAGAGGATGGTTAAGGAATGGTTTTTCAAAAATATTAAGAGAATGGTTAGGGGGTGTGTTAGGGTTATCAAACGTCAATTTGCCATTGTCAATCAGGTTTGGGCAACACTTTTAAAAATGTTACACTAGTTTATGGCATGTCTAATGATGTGATGGAAAGCATAATGGTAATTTTCATTGTACCACCTAGGCACAAGGTGAGAGGGGTCATATTATTGAGGTGGCTTGATTGGTGAGAGTTGAATAACATTAGATTTTAGTAATTTATCCAACACAGAGGCATAAGATTCCCCTATAGGGATGAATTGTTTAGGGGGAACCCGGCTTTAATTTTAGTTTGGTGGATAAGAAGGATTGGAAGGTGTGTTTTGAGGTAGCTAGGTAATTGATGGAGGTGGGGTAGTTTTCAAGACAACCACATTTGTAGATGTTTTAGCTTTAGAATTTGGTTGGTTAGTTATTTTGGAGGAAGATGGGTCATTGGGTTTAAAAGTGGAAATCTTATTTTATAATTTCAATTTACCCTCATTTATGGCTCAGTTCTTGAGTTTGCATGTCATTATGAATGATTCATCAAAGGTTCTAAATGTTTGCACATCAAGGGTGAGAGTGATGTGTTTTATGTATCCTTGAGAGAAAAGTTCAATGAGTTGTGTTTGGGGTCATGAAAAAGATAATTGATTAACAAGGACTCGTCATTATGTAATGAAGTCAAAAATTTATTCAACATCAAACTGCCTAATAGAATAGATGCTAGTTATGGAGACCTTCTTGGATATATTGATAGAAAATTGTTCTATGAAAATTTGGGCAAGTAGGGAAAATGAGAAGATAAAATGTCTAGGAAGGGTACTATACAAATCCAAGGTGGGCCCTGATAAAGCATAGGGAAGGTTCAAAGTAGGGCATCAGTATAGGCAATCAAGTAACAAGAATGGTGAAATGCCCTCAAATGTTGTTGAGGATCCTCCTTCCCCTGCAACTTAGAGAATTTAGGAATTTCACATTAAAGAAGATAAGCATGAATTAGGATAGAAGGGTTGATAGGTTCATTGTAAATTTGGTCGTAGGATAAAATATATATCATTTAAGTTGGGTCATGTTATCTACAAGAATATTGATTAGGTTGGGTTGGGGTTAGGCAGTTACATAATTTAGTGGCAAGTCTTGTTGAGGTTGGGTTGTAGCTATGAATTGGTATATGGTAGGAGGTACAAAAGCATGCACATATTGTTATGTGGTAATTTGAGGTTGGGATAATGTCCCCATAAGACTAATAGGCAATAAGGGTTGGATGGAAGGTGTAATATATCCCAATGGTTTTAGGATATACTGATAGGAGGTTGTAAGGGCTTGTAGAGGAACTAATAATGGTTGGTTTAGGGGTAAATTTGGGTTGGTTGATGGGGGCATGGTTTGGGTTGGTAATGCTAAAGTGTTTATGTGTTGTTGAGGGATAGTGATCCTAGTGTTAATAGGGTGAAGTGTTTATGGTATGGTGAGTACTAGCTTATGAAAGGGGGTTGAGGTTTGTATATTGGTTAAGCTGAAGGGAATGGTAGAAATGGGTGCAAAAGACACCATGTCAGAAAAAGGGGTAGAAGTGACAATGGGTAAAGTTAAACCAATGTTATAGGTATTGGTTAGGGTAACAAGTGTTTGTGTGGTGGTGGTAGATGTACCAATGGTAGAATATGAAGCCTGGATAACAGAAGTGTAGGATGATGCAACACCAACCATGAGGTGGTGTGGCATACCATATGGTGGATCCATAGGAGGAATCAAAACCATTGAAGTATGGTAGGCTAAGGTATTAAGATATTTCTATAAAGTAACCAGATTATTATTTATAAAGGTGGTGAAATCTAAATCACCTCTAAGGATTGTTGAAGGCACCATAGGTGGGGGAGAATGGTGTGGTGGAACATGGGGTGATCTATCAACATCCAAGGTATAATCCATGAATGAGGATGAATAATAAGATGGTGGTGGGTTGTTTTAGTTATTTACTTGTTTTCTAGTTAAGACCATATGAGAAATTTAGAAATAGATAATGAACCTCTCAGCTCACACAATGAGTAAACAAAACAAGTAAAGCAAAAAAATGACACACTAAAAGTGCAATTAATCCTAGGATTTATTTTAAATCACTTTTGGCCTATCCTTAAAGAGTGTGAAAAGGGAAATTAGCTTATACATTAGGTACTAAAAAATCCATCTAAGGATGGTTTTGGGTTGAATTTTAGTGCTTAAATAATCTATACTAGACTGGGTACATGGCCTAGTACTAGGGGCTTACTCCCCTCACTTCATGATCCTGTAGCTAGTACAAGTGCTTAACCAATATATACCACTTATGTAGATTTTATACTCCAATAGAGAATAGAGTGGGTTATCCCCTTAGTGATGAAATTTAAGTGGGATCACTAGGTAGGGTAAGGTGATCCAAAGAGTGATGAAATCCCAGTGGGCCTTGTCTCAAATAAGTTTTAATGTTTAATTTGGTAGTGTAACATATGTGTGCTATGATTAATTCATAATGTGCTTAACTAATATAGGTGAGCTGACCATTAAGAAGGTAATACAATGAATGAACTTAATTTTAACCCAAAATAAGTGTTTGGTGTATTTTTGTACAAATAAGGAATAGCTAAAATGCACTTAAATTGAAGATGTAAAATCCAACCTATCCCTAGGATGAAAACTTTTTTTTTTTATAGATTTTTGGAAAAGAAGAAAGCAAATAATTTTTTGTTTTTCAAAATTTAAAACTAACAAAAATGCAAGAGCATTGAAATTTCACTAAATGTAACTATATGCCTAAAAAACTATGAACCCATAAGGGGTCCCACTGGGCATGCCAAAATGTTTCTCTCTATTTTATGATTTTTTATAAGTATGAAAAGAAGAAACTATCAATAAGGATAATAGTTATGAGAACCTAGTATAAAGTGTGCACATGATCCAGATGATGGTGGATACTCCTTTTTGGCTAGGAAATAATAACTTGTAATAAGAAAACACTAAGAAAACTTGTTTGTTAGATAAGTAGCAAAGTTGATTGCCTAGCGTGAGCTAGGTCCTAAAAGTGAAAACTTCATAGGAGGCTATCAATCCACCTTATTTAGATAAATAAATTAGAATTATAAAATAAAATATAATTACATTAAATGATATAAAATTTGAAATTAAATACAATTAAGATGGATGCTTTGCTAAGAAAATGACTAATTAAAGCAAATGCTAAAAGGCGAGTCAAGGTAAGGTTATGGTTTTGGTTTGGAAAATGGTCAAAATGGAAAGATGGTTTTGTTGAGGTTGATAAATGATTGAAATGATCGAAAATGTTATGGTAAAAATGATCAATAAGATATAATGGAAAAGGGTAAAATGGATAAATGGTCAAATTGGTAAATATGGCCAAGAGGCAAAAGGGGTCAAGTGGGTGAATTATGGCAAAGAGGTAAAAAGGGTCAAGTGGGTAAATATGGACAAGGAAATAAATAAAGTGGAAAAGGTTAAAAGGAAGATATGAAAGGTATAGATGTCAAAAGAGAAGAGGACAAAGGAGATAGTAATTTGAAATGAAATAAATAAACAAGGCTACCTTTGAAATGGTTGTTGATGATGGTGTTCTTGATGATATTGTTGATGAAATCTAGGAGTGATTCAAGTAGAGATTTGATGCTTTGAATATTTTCTCCTACAAGATGTGGATGACCTCATTTTCAAGTGGATAACATCCTCTAAAAGTAGAAAATTTGTAACAAGAGTGCTTTAACAAAAAACTAGCTTCCAACCTCCAACTTAACCTTGGGTGAAGGAGAAGGGGGTACTTATAGCATATATTATGAAGAGTCATGACAAAAGAGGAATATTAGAAGTATGAAACCATTTTATATGTGGTGTATGAATTATTCAAAATGATGTGGGTGGGGATTCCTATTTAGGTTGGTGAGTGTCCCATTTGGGTTAAGAAGTCAAAAAATGGATGCCCTTTGTCTTTCCCAAAGTAATAAAGAGGTAGGTATCTTATTTTGAAGGTTAATTTCATGTGTGAAGGTAAAATACATACTGAATAATTATCCTTTGACTGTAAATTCACCATATTTCAAGTGGGGGCCTTGTGATGCTTAAATGAGGTCATCAAGTAGTCTGAGAGGGGTCCCAGGTGGGGTGTGATGTCCCACATCAAGCCATATCACTTATAAGCTATGTCACTTGCCATGTCACTTTCCATATCATCATGAATAGTGATAGTGGGTCCCATAGTGAATAGTAATTTCAAATAGTGATTTTGAATAATATTATGTGACTAGAATAATAGTTATTTGGTTATGTTAAGATGGGTTTGTGAAGGTTTAATAAGGTTTAGGCGGTCTTTAGGGGGTCCCAAGGTATTTAGTCATAAAAATATTGTAAGTGTGTAGTTTTCTATTTTATACATCTCCTACCATGAAATCATAATAAAAGAAAGAATAATCTCTTGTTTATAGTGCCCAATTATGATTATTAGTGCTCATAATAGAATAAACATACCTATTATTGGGTATCCTTTGAAAATTATTTGCTAATGTAAGATCAATTCCTATTCAAATATGTAATCAATTAAAAAATTAAACATCATAACATGCACTTAATAACATTGAATGGAATACATTAAATGCATATCATACCTATAATTTCCAAAAACACCACATGTGGAGGTGGTTACTTCCCAACTAGAGATACATTATTTTTTAAATTCACCCTACACCATTCAATAATCATATGGGCATCACTCAATCGATCTCCATCATAGTTCATACACTATTTCCTTAGATCACTCTTGATGAAAGTACAAACACCATCATGTTCCCCATTCCCATGACCACTTTCAAAATAATTACACTCATGAGTCTTGATAAAAAATATATCATATCTAAAAAGTGTAAAAAAAGGCCTTTAGGATTTGAATTGTGTTGCACAACCATCTGACCAAACATAATGTTTTTCAAAATTTACATGGTGCTTATCAATATCTTAAAAAAACATAAAATAATGTTGAACAAAGTGTGTATCATGGTATTTATCATCACTAATGTATAATGTATATTCCTTTATAATCACTGGTTGACTATAAAAATTGGAAACCCCATCTACATCTAGTTGTTCATGCTTATAATACACATACACCATGATAGTCACCTACTTAGCATGATAGTATTGTGCCTAAATATCCTTTTGATGAGAAAATGAAATTTTTTCAATAATGTCAACCACTAACACAATTGATCTAGGGGGAATGTGTTATTCAATGTTTCAAACTGATTGGATTTTATATGAGGACCAAATAACTTATTGAAACTTTCCATGATTGTGTCAACATGGACCACATCTTCTATGAAGTCTAACCTTATGGTAGATTTCCCTATTTTTGTGTTATATTTGAGGTACTTGAACTTACATACAAACACATATATGTGCATGTTAATTTAAATATAATTATAATTTACATAAATAGATTCAAATATTTATGTATACAAATTAGAACTCACCACTTCCAATTTACAATCTATGTTTTATCACTATCTTCATTGCTTATTGAAAATTTAGCCAAATTTCCACAAGTTTCACAAGCACATTTAATGCAAGGCATGTGACCAACCACATCATCATTACACTTGTTACACATAATAGATGTTATAAAGGCACTGATGTGTTTAGGAGGAGCATTTTGTAAACCATACTTTGATTCCATTAACGTTTTATACACTTGAAATAAATCATTATGCAAATACATGCAAACAAAATAATAATGTGACATTCAATATAATCTAATTAAACATGTGATAAATTACATGAAATTTAAAATTAATCTATTTATATACCTGATAATTAATCTCAAACTTAACATGGTTATGATAACAACATGTTTTAAGGACTTTATGCTGCTTCACATACCAACATTTCTAAATATCAAGCATTCATTGTCCAATCTTAGCATGTGGATTTTGTCCACAAAATTTGATATACATCTCAAGTTTTATTATATAAATTCAATGTTTATCATGTTCTTCATACTATTTAGGAGTAATCCTATGCTTAATAACCTACATAAAATTTGAGTAAGATCATATATTATTATTCCAAAAATCAAAAACTAACCTTTGAACACCCTCCTCAATCTTATCAGAACATGGAGCCTTGACCATTAGTGTCGAATTGACTTATACAATATTATCATATTGGAACTTTCTCCTTTTCAAAATTTAGTATTTGTCTTTCTAAAAATAGCTAATACATTTGACATAGCATTAACATGTCTAAATTTTGATGTTCTTTTCATTTACAGTTGAGCTCAACATCACTCTACCTAAAATGTTCTTATCAATAGAGTGAGTGTTTTTACCCACTCAATCCAACCTCCCACACATATTTCCCACTACTTCTTCTCCAAGGTTTTTTATCCTATTTTTTTTTTTAAATCTACTCTCAATATCTATAAATAAGTGAGCATTACCAATTTCATTCAAAATTTTAAAGTAGATTGAAAATATGTGGTTAGAATATCTATGGATTGTCCTTTGAGGTTGCCTAATATCTTTTGTATATATTTATAACTTCACAATATCCATATTCATTAGATGTTTCACATTTGTATTAGGTAGTCAATAAGTTTTGCATGTGATTCAATGGATTAGGCATGCTTGTGGTCATAAATCACATTAATATTCATATACCTTTGTTTTATATCTTCTTAAATCATATCAATATTGGTTATAGGTACTCTTATATCTTATTCAGTAACTACATGTTCAAAAATAATTAATGAATGACATCAAATGTAAATTACTAGTCCTATTTATATAATATAACGTACAATTAAATCACATGAGATAATAATGAAAGTAAGATACAAAGCTTTTAAACCAATACACATACCAAGTTTAGAGGTTTCCTCATTGACGTAGAAAGTTTGATCAGATTTAACATCATCACTCATACTTCCATATTCCATTTTTAATTATTATATAGTTCAGACCTTAATCAATTTTTTTAGCCTCATCTTTGGTTGTAAACTGTCTTTCCTTATTCTTCTATCTATTCCTTTTATTTCCCATCTTATAACTTCTTAAATTCACACCTACATAAGAATATTCCAAAATTATTTACATCATACTTATATACAACATATTAATATAGACTATATTTTAAACTTTAGATTAACACATCTTTTCTCTTATACTTTTTTCTCATATATTGAATTTCATATTTT
>JARHVA010005217.1:957500-1035000 GCA_037957365.1 Torreya grandis | reverse complement strand
TAAAGTTTATTCAACCCTTTCTACCCCATTACATTCAATTATTTATGATCAACTGAAATCCTATAAGTGTGAGGTAAGATCATAAGATTGGTTATTTGTAGTAAGCCAATAAATATTGTCTTGAAACCTAAAATGCATAAAAAATACTACAAATATTAAAACTGAAAATAATGTCAAACACATAGAAAAAAATGAAAACTACAAATCCTATCTTAAATCCTTCATGTATAATGAGGTAAATCTTTTATAGCTTTGATACCATATTGAAATATCTAGAGAGGGTCTAAAATAATATTATGAACCCTAAGATAAGCACCCACAGTACATGTAAAAATAAATATATGAAATCATTAAAACAAGATAACATATATTTATCCAAGTAACATAGTTCACTAGGTTAAATCTACTACTATAATAATAACTCTTAATCACTAGTCATTTATGTTATTATATAGATAAAATATGAGGCTAAGGCTAGGGTTAGGGTTTTCTAGAGTATAAAAAATAGAAGAAAAAAATATATATTATTATCAAAATCTAGCTAAGTATTTACTTATTTGATAATGCTCTCTAATAATGAGTTTAAGTATGCACCAATTAGTTCCAATCCATGAATTACAAACAGTTATTACAACTACATATTATAACCATACACTATTGTGTGAGTAGTTAAGTAGTTTAATAATTAAGCTTTTTAGTTAAAGAGATGTAGAATAGGTATTATTATAAAGGATCAAATATTTTATATCTATGAAAAATAGATTTTAGGTGTATGCATAGGGTTCACTGAAGTTATATACCACCAATATATATAGATAAAATAATAAAAAACTAATGAAATGGTGGTAATTGTAGGTGTATCACTTTGTTGAAAGTATTAAAACAACTTTTCAACCTCTAACTTGAAACTTAACACCCAAAAAAAAAATAAGGATATTTTACACATCCTGTGGCTTCTTCTATTATTTACATACAGTCATAATTAACCAATTACATTATCCTCCCTTTTTCTTATCAATTATAAATTTAATGGTGACACTAATAATTAATCTCTTTCAATTGATATATTTTTTAATTATCATATTTTATTTACTCTAAATTAATTCCTAGTTTCAATGATTTTATGTGTCTAAAGATGTAAAATAATCAAAACAATCTCATGATCACAAATTTTTTTACATCTTAAACATTTACATATCTCCAAGTAATACATAATTATATTACATTCAAGTGACCATGACAAGTACAAATATATTGGGTATTCTTAATTAAAACACCAAGAAGTAAAGAGATCAAAACTAAAATTAAGAACTATATAATAAAATAGAAATCAAGTTTAGAGGCTTTACTCCCAATAATAGAGCCTTTTTTATCTCCTGCATACATCATGTATAAAAAGAGAAACCTTACCCTTCATAAAAATTTAGATATAAAATTGACAATGAAAAATATGAAAAATTATATATGAGTTATACTAAAACTAGTTTCACGTAACAAAAATAAGTATAAGGAGTGAAAATTGATAAATATCCAGCACTTGTTCAACTCTGAAGGGAAAGGGGAAGATTTCATTTGATATAAGGAGGAAAAACCCATCGAGGGTCAAATTATCGATTTGATGTAGAAAAAATAGGCCGACATTCCAAAGGCCATAACTTTTGACTCGTAAATCCATTTAAGCTCCTCCACACACCAAAATGGTTGTATTGAAAAGTTAGATTCTACCCTAAGCCACTTTATCCACTTAGATTTGATTTTGATATTTTTTAGAAGCCAAACGTGATCATCATCTTAGGCTTAAAAATTAACTTTTAATAGAAAATTTAGGAATTTTCTATTTTTGGAACCGAAATTCAATTTTAGTTGAATTTCATTCCATAGGATAATTTTAATATTTATGTTATTTTGAGAAATTTTTAGGAGGCATGTGTACTTGCAAATGAAACTTACTATAGCTAGTGGATGCTAAAAATAGTTTTTTTTTTTTTTTTTTTTTTTTAAATTTGTATTTAGACTCTAATTTCTAAGTTTAGGCTTATTTAATCATTGCTTGAGTTTGTAATTATTTCAAGCAATAAATATGAATCAATCTTAAGTATTGTTTCAATATCTTCGCTTATTGGTAATTTTCTTGTTCTTGTTAGTTTTTGGGTTCATTATATGGTATCATAGCAAGTTCAAATCTTGGAGGAGTAAAGAATGGTGAGAGGATGAGGAGGTATGGAATAGATGAACTTGTTGAGTTGTGGAGCTAAAGGCTTCAACTCTTTGCAAAATGAAAGGAACAGAAGGTTGCTGAGATCCAGGAGCACCGGCATCGGTAGCAGGACTGACGTCGGTCGTGACCAGTGCAGAAGGCCACCGACGACGGCAGGGAGTCAGCTGATGTCGGCAGAACCAGACTAGCAGGGACCAGCGTCGGTCGCCTGTGTGTTCCAGAACTATTTGTTGCATGGACAGTTAGTTAAGTGAACGAAGTGTTTGCATGTTAAGGCTAGATAGAGTCTTTGGCTGCAAGGATAATTGTCTAAATTAAGAGTCTAAGTTATTTTTTAAGTTAGGGATCTATTTATAGACCCATTGGCATGTATTGTAATTAGGAATAAGATAAGGAAGGCAAGGAAGTTCCTTCTAAGTGTAAGATCATTGAGTTGCAGGTTGTTGCAAGCTCATAGGAGATCTACATGTGTGAGTATGGTCTATTGAATTACAGGTTGCAGGTTCATGGGAGATCAACTTGAAGTACTTTAGAGTGCTTGGTGAACTGGCAGGGTTATTACTGACTAGTTGGAGAGGTGAACACCAATTCTATTTGTGAGTTGGTTGTTGGGACCATTTTTTGTGTAGGAGAGTGTGTGTGAGAAGAATTACTATACACTTGAGGTGTGGCAAACCTCTGTAAGGTGAAAGAGTGTGGCAGCTCTTTGTTGTATTCTTTTCTGTAAAGTGTTAATAGAAGATAGTGTATTGTCTCTCATATTCTGTGCTATTGGTGAATTCTAGTTACTTGTATTTCTGGTTATTTCTGCATTTATAATTGCTTATATTTGGTAATCATATTGTGCTCTTTCTGAGGAGCAAGATCCTAACAAAGTGGGATCAGAACAGGTGTTGTTCTTGTGATCCCCCAACAAAGTGGTATCTGAACATGTTTGTTGTTCTAGGTGCCTGACAAGTGGTATCAGAGCTATTGGTTGGGATACTAACAGATTGGATTATATCTGGTTAGTGTGTTTTGATTACAGGTTACTCACAGGGTTTCTATTTGAGTGGGAGTTGAGCAATGGCAGAAGACAGTAAGCTACAAATGGAAAAGTTTAATGGCAAGAACTACCAATTGTGGAGGATGTAGATTGAGGATTATCTGTATCAGAAAGATTTGTACTTACCGTTGGGTGGGGTTACTTGCAAACCCTCGGATATGAAAGATGAAGAATGGGAGGTTCTTGATTGGAAGGCTCTGGGATCTATTAGATTGAGTCTTGCATCATCTGTGATTTCCAGCTTATCACAGTGTAAGACAATAGTGGAGTTGATGGAATCTTTGGTAAACTTATATGAAAAACCCTCAGCTTCTAATAAGGTATTTCTTATGAAGCGTTTATTTAATTTGCAAATGTTGGAAGGTGGATATGTTCATAGCCATCTTAGTGATTTCCATGGTTTAGTAAACTAGCTAAGTTCAATCAATATTGTATTTGATGATGAAATTAGAGCTCTCTTAATCTTGTGTTCATTACCTGAAAGTTGGGAAGGTTTGGTAATGGCAGTTTCTAATACTGTGTCTCCTTCAAAAGTCTTAAAAGTGGATGATGTTGTGAGTGTAATCTTGAATGAAGAGATACGCAGGAATAGCATAGGTGAATCATCAGGAAATGATTTGAGTGTTGAAGGCAGAGGAAGGCAAAGAGAAAAGATAGAGCATGGGAGATCAAGGTCCAAGATAGGTAGAAGATCTAAGTCCAGGTATGGCAGAATAACCTGCTGGAAGTGTGGAAAGTAAGGGCACTTAAAGAGAGATTGTAGATCAGGCGAAGATCAGCATGAAGGACATGAAGAAGAAGCAGATGTTGTAGACTACGCTGCACTGGATGCTCTGGTATGTTCTTTGGATAAAGTAGAATCTTGGGTTTTAGATTCTGGTGCCTCTTTTCATGCATCTCCACATAGGGAATTTTTTCATGAGTATGTCCAGGGAGATTTTGGACAAATTTATGTAGGGGATGCTAAGCCTTGTCAGATTGTTGGCAAAGGGAAAGTGAAGTTGAAACTGCAGACAGGTAACACATGGATGTTAAAGGAGTTCATGCACGTCCCAGTTCTAGAGCGGAATTTGATTTCTGTTAGAAGTTTGGGTGATGAGGGTTGCACAGTAACTCTCACAGCAGACTCTTGGAAGGTTACCAAGGGTACACTTATTGTAACTATAGGTAAGAAAGTAGGTACGCTTTATCTATCTACTTGTACTACTGATTCTCTTTCTGGGTTATTTACTTCAGCTGTAGATTCAGAGATGTGGCTTAATAGGCTTGGTCACATAGATAAGAAGGAGATGCTTGTTCTTGAGTCAAAGGGTATGCTTTCAGATTTGGAAGGTATGGATAGTGATTTCTGCATGCAGAAGAAGAAGGTGACGTTTCTTGAGGAATCCGATGTTAGTGACAAGAACAGGAAAGCCTTGATTTTCAAGGAGAAGGTGACGAACAGAGTTTAGCACAAGATGCATAAGAATTTTGAGCAGAGCAAGGGTGTTTTGGAGAAGGATTTGATCCAAAAAGAGCTCGTGAGAAAAAGTCAAGTCTCACTAGAAAAACACAGAGACCAACGTCGGCAAGAAAATCGGCATCGGCATCCAGACAGGGACCGAGGTCGGCTATGTGCAGCCTGACGTCAGTGACTCAGGGCAGATAACGACCGGTGTTGGCCAGGGGAAACCAACGTCGGCAAGGAGGCAGTCGCAGGGAACCAACATCAGTCGGGTGCAGACTAAGATGTGACCAGCATCGGTTACTGAGATGAATTTTGGGTGGACAGCAAGCTGTCATGGAGTCTCAAGTGCCCATATGGAGGACTAAAGGTGTAAGTAAGTTATTAAATTCGTCATTTCCCTTCTTTACACTACTTGTTGCTCACTTATGGCATAGGACCAGGAAGTTATTGAAGAAGCAGAAAAGGTAGATCCAGGAAACAGTGGGAGCTTGGCATGGATGAGGATGTGATTCCTTGGAGGAGAACCAAACAGTTGTTTTGGGTAGAGTGGCCAGCTGAAAGTAAGCACTGATAGATGAATGGATGTTCAGGATAAAGAAGAGCGGAAATGGATACGTGAGATGGAAGATCAGGTTATATGGTCTTGTATTAGCTACAGGGCAATGGAGGTTTGATCATTGTGTTTCTCTTTACGAGGTTGGATAATATTAGCTACATTATCCTATTACTGTATGATGTGCTTATTGCAGGGTTACATATACAAGGTATTGCTGAACTAAAGGTAAAGCTAGTTCAGGTGTTTGTCATGGAGAATCTGGGAGCAGCAAGATTCTTTGGCATGAGTGTGTTCAAGAGACATGGTAGGTCATATGTTGACTTTGTTTCAAGATGATTGTGTGAGACCGGTTAGCACGCCGATGGTTGGACAGTTCTTAGAACAGGTGTCTTGATTCACATAATGAGGTTGAGTGCATGGTATGTACTAAACCTGAGTTTTCCCAAGAAGTGGGAGTTGTCACAAGTTGGAGCCAATCTAGGAGAGAACCATTGGAGGACAGTTCAGTGGATTCTTACAGGGACTAGCAGCAGGTGCACATGTTATGCAAGTTCAGGTTATTTTCTACATGGTTTGTAGATGTGGATGTGGCAGGTGATTTGGATGACAGGTGTTGCACTATAGGTTTTTGGTGGTTGGTCTTCAAGAGTGATCTTGAGGAGGGATACAAAGCCAAGGGAACAAACTAGACTGAGTACAGGTATAGGTACAGGTTATAACTATTTATCTCCAAGTGGGAGATTGTTGAGTTGTGGAGCTAAAAGCTTCAACTCTTTACAAACTGAAAGGAACAAAAGGTTGTTGAGATCTAGGAGCATCGGCGTCGGCAGTAGGACCGATGTCAGTCGTGACCAGTGCAGAAGGCCACCGACGATGGCAGGGAGTCAGCTGATGTCGACAGAACCAGACTAGCAGGGACCAGCATCGGTCGCTTGTGTGTTCCAGAACTGCTCCTTGCACGAACAGTTAGTTAAGTGGATGAAGTGTTTGCATGTTAAGGCCAGTTAGAGTCTTTGGCTGCGAGGATAATTGTCTAAATTAAGAGTCTAAGTTAGGGATCTATTTATAGACCCATTGGCATGTATTGTAATTAGGAATAAGATAAGGAAGGCAAGGAAGTTCCTTCTAAGTGTAAGATCATTGAGTTGCAGGTTGTTGTAAGCTCATAAGAGATCTACATGTGTGAGTATGGTCTGTTGAATTGCAGGTTGCAGGTTCATGGGAGATCAACTTGAAGTACTTTAGAGTGCTTGGTGAACTGGCAGGGTTATTACTGACTAGTTGGAGAGGTGAACACCAATTCTATTTGTGAGTTGGTTTTTGGGACCGTTTTTTGTATAAGAGAGTGTGTGTGAGAAGAATTACTGTACACTTGAGGTGTGGCAAACCTCTGTAAGGTGAAAGAGTGTGGCAGCTCTTTGTTGTATTCTTTTCTGTAAAGTGTTAATACAAGATAGTGTATTGTCTCTCATATTCTGTGCTATTGGTGAATTCTAGTTACTTATATTTCTGGTTATTTCCGCATTTATAATTGCTTATATTTGGTAATCATACTGTGCTCTTTCTGAGGAGCAAGATCCTAACAAAGTGGGATCAGAACAGGTGTTGTTCTTGTGATCCCCCAACAAAGTGGTATCTGAACATGTTTATTGTTCTAGGTGCCTGACAGAACTAGACTATACAAGAGCTGTAGAGGACATTTGAAAAATTAATAGATTTTATCACTAATCAAGGAAGAAGACAAGGTGGTGATGAGGAAGACACAAATCATGATGATGAAGTTTAACAAGAAGAAAAATAGCAAGAGTAGCCACCATCGATGGAATAGAGGATGGTTTGGACTTTATAAGGAAGAAATAAAAGAATCAAGGTTGATTTTACAGATTATGGAGGCATTTTAAAACTAGAGAAGATGATAGATTGGATGAATAACATGGAGAAGTTCTTTGAGTAGAAGACTATGAGAGAAGATAAGAAGGGAAAGTTCCTGTGCATGAAATTGAAAGGTCATGTAATGATCTAGTTGGATCACCTACAGAAAGAGAGATAGAGAAAAGGTAAAGTGAAGATTAATTCATGGAAAAATATGGAGAAGAAGTTTAGGGAGAAATTTATTCTTATGGATTATGCACAAACCCTATATAGAAGATTTCAGAATCTGAGGCAAAAATATCATAGTATATAGGAGTATAGAAATGAATTTTATAAGCTTTCAATACAAGTGGAGCATGATGAAACATAAGAGAAGATGGCTATAAGGTATTTAAATAATTTGAAATTTTCTATTTAAGATGAATTAAGCATGCATAGAATACTTAACATGGAGGAGGCTTATCAATTAGCTTTGAAGGTAGAAGAAAAACAAAATAGATAAAATTTTATAAGGACATCTATTCATCCAAAAAGAGTTGGATACCCTCTAATAAGGACATGAGGTGTGTTTCATACCACCAGAGGTGGATTTAATGCCAATAAAGGTAAATTATCACATGGTGTAGAAAGGAAAGATGATAATAGGTAAGGGTTTCAATACCAACAAAGAGGAAGAGGATTTCAGAGAGGATGAGGCTATGGTAGTGTTAGAGGATGGTTTTCGAATTAACATAGATCTTATGTCTATTATAAATGAGGATAAGAAGGGAATAGAGCATTTGAGTGTCCACACTATGAAGATCAAGAAAGGAGGAAAGAAGATCGCCCAAGAGTAAATTTAGTTGAGGCTGAAATAGAAAAGCATAATACTGAAGTTACACCATCTGATGTTGGAGAGAATATCATGATGAGAATAAAAGTGATTGCTCCAAGGAAGGATCAAGTGTATAATAAATAAGGTGGTGATGCATGGCTATGATCAAATATTTTTCGAATAATATGTACTTCAAGTGAAAAGGTATGCAATGTAATTATAGATGGTGGTAGTTGTGAAAATATGGTTTCTAAAGAAATGATCAAGAAATTAAGTCTTCAATGTGAAAATCATACTAACCCTTATTGATTTCATGGTTTAATAAAGGGAATGAGGTTACAATAGATAAAAGCTACTTAATTAAATTTTCTATAGGAAAAACTTATAATGATGAAATATGGTGTGATGTTATTCTGATGGACATATATCATATGTTATTGGGGAGACCATGGTAATTTGACAAGAAAGTAGTTCATGATGGAGCAAATAACACAAACTTTTTGTAAAGGTCATACAAAGGTAGTTTTGTTACCTCTTATAGAGGAAAAAGAGATAGAAAGCATGCTTTGTACTAAAGAATTTATCCAAGATAAGGAGGTAGTATATTGTTGTTATTCATTAGTAGCAAAGAATTGAGATATAGAAATGGTGTCAATACTAATGGAAGCAAAAAGAGTGTTGAAATAATATGTAGACATTATACCTGAGAAAATAAAACATGATTTATAAACTTTTTGTAGAAAATTTATTAAAAAATTTAGTAGTATTGTGCACCAATAAAAGATTCCATGAGAGGGAAAGAATTTGCATGAACTAGAGCAGTCACAGAAAGTTTTGAAATTTTGAAGAAGATTACAAAAAGACTAATTTTGGTATTACCAGATTTTAACAAAGTGTTTGAGGTTGATTGTGATGCTTAATTTGTGGCAATTGGTGCTGTGTTGAGTCAAGAAGGAAAGCCAATAGCATATTTTAGTGAGAAGTTGAATGAGGTAAGAAAAACTATTATAATTATGATGTTGAGCTTTATGCAATTGTAGAAGCATTACGACATTGGAAGCATTATTTAGTGCTTAAAGAGTTTATACTATTTATAGATCATGAAGCTTTGATGTATGTGAATACACAAAAGAAGTTGAATAGTAGGCATGCAAAGTGGGTTTCTTTCTTGCAAGGGTATACTTTTGTGCTGAAAAATAAATAAAGAAAATAGAATCAGGTAGTTGATGCATTGAGTAGGATGGTAGCATTATTAACTAGTATGGTGAGTGAAGTAGTTGGATTTGAAGCTAGTAAAGAATTATATGATACTTATCCATATTTTGGAAAGATAGTTAGTTGTGTAGGAGTCTATTAAAATGTGAGATAGATGATATTCATGATGAGTATCTTATACAAGAAGGTTATCACATCAAATGGGAACATTTATGCATTCCAGTTGGCTCTCTATGAGACAATATAAAAAGATAATTACACAGTGGTGGTTTGGATGGACATTTTGGTAAGATGAAGACAATAGCTTTATAGGAGGAAAAATATTTTTTCACAAAGATAAAGAGATATGTGACAAGGTATGTTTCAAAGTGCAAAATATGTCAAGTGTCTAAATGACATGTACAAAATATTGGAATTTACATGCCATTACAAGTTCCAAGGGGACCATAGACAAATTTGAGTATGGATTTTATGTTGGGATTTCCAAACACACAGAGAGGTAATGATTCAATTTTTTTATTGTAGATAGATTTTCTAAAATGTTTCACTTCATTGCACGTAAGAAAACCAATGATATCACTAGAGGTACAGAATTAGTTTTTATGGATAGTGTGAGATTGCATGGTGTTCCAGAAATAATTACTTCAGATAGGAACATGAAAATTTTAAGTCATTTTTGGAGGACATTGTGTAAGAAGATGTATACTAGGCTGAAATTTAGTAGTGCATATCGTCCACAAAAAAATGGATAGACAAAAGTTGTGAATAAGAGCTTGGAAAATTTATTGAGATGCATAGTGGGAGAGAAGCCAAAGCAATGGGACTTGGATTTATGACAAGTTGAGTTTGCATTTAATAGTTTAGTGAGTATATAAACAATAAATTCACCTTTTCAAATTGTTTATGGGAGAAATCCTTTGGGTATTTTAGATTTGTTATAATTTCCAATTGTAGATCAAATTAGAGATGATGTCGAATCATTTGAAGAGCATATGCCACAATTGTTAGGAGTAAGAAAAAAGTTGTAGGAAAGTAATGAGAAATATAAAGTAGTAGTAGATGTTAGAAGAAGAGTCAATGTATTTTAAGAAAGAGTTGGTAATGTTTTACTTGAGGAAAGAGAGGTTTCGAAAAGGCACATACAATAAGGTAAAGTACTGGAAAATTGAACCATGTAGAATTGTGATGAAAATCAATGATAACACATATGAGGTGAGTTTACCACATAATTTTCACACACACACACACACACACACACACACACACACACACACACACACACACACACACTTAATGTTTCATATTTATATGAATTCCATGGATAAGATGGTGAAGATGATGAAGATGAAGAGTTAAATTGGGAGTAACAAGTAAAGAAGAAGAAGAAACAAAAAATAGTGCAGATTTTGGATATGAAGAAAGTGACCACAAGGCAAGGGAATCATCACAAGTATTTGGTGTAGTGGAAAGGATTGCAGCAAGAAGATAATACTTTGATTAAAAAATGGGAGCTAAAAAGTATTGACAAGGAAAAATGGTTGCAGTAAAATCAAGGTAACTCATAGGAGCTGAGTTGTTTTCAACTAGAGGAGAACGATGTAGAAAAAATAAGCCAACTTTTTGGAGGCCATAAATTTTGACTCGTAACTCCATTTGAGCTCTTACACACACCAAAATGACCATATAAACAAGTTTTATTATTACCTAAGCCAATCTATTTACTAATATTTGATTTTGATATTTTTCAAAGGCCAAACATGATCATCTGAGGGTCCAAAATTAATGTTTAATGATTTTTTTGAGAATTTTTTATTTGTAGAAATTTCATATTTTTAGAACTGGAAGCTAACTTCAGTTTAATTTCATTCCATAGGCTAATTTGAGTATTCAGGTTATTTCAATAAAATTTTAGAGCCACGTGCACTTGCATGTGAAACATACTATAAATAGTGGCTGATAAGAATAGACATTTTTTTAATTTTAATTTTTTTTTTTAAATTTTGCATGTAGACTCTAATTTCCAAGTTTAATATTATTAAGTATCGTTTGATTTTGTAATTATTTCAAGAAATCAATACAAATCAATTGAGATTTTTTTCAAGATCTTGGTCTATTGGTAATTTTCTTGTTCTTGTTAGTTTTTGGGTTCATTATAATTTTCATAAGAATTTTACTACTTTTGTTCCCCCTCAGAATGCTCAGCTTGAAGATCAAGTGGTCAGTCTCATTGAAGGGGTTATATCCCTAAATGATAATGATTCCATATTATCGCCCCTTTAGATGATGAAATCAGATCTATTATATTTTTTCACAAGGGGACAAAACCCTAGGTCTTGATGGTCTTCCCCCATTCCTTTCTTAGGTTTTCTAGGACATTATTGAGTCCTATGTTTGCCTGGGAGTCTCAAATTTTTTCAATGTTGGCACTATGCTGCAAGATTTCAATAACACCTTTCTCATCCTCATTCTAAAGAAACAAGGGGCCATTCATCTAATGGATTTTAGGCCCATTAGTTTATGCTCCACCTTCTACAAAATTTATATGAAAATCTTATCTTTGATTTGATGGACAAAATGATTATAGAACATTAAAGAGATTTCATCTTTGATATATAGATATCGGATGGCATTATTGTATCACACAAAACCATCCATTCAGTGGTCAAATACTATAGACAAGTAATGTTCCTCAAAGTGGACATCAACAAGGCCTATGAAAGGGTCTCCTAGCAATTTATCGACAAAATTTTTACTAGGTTCAACTTTAATAAGTCTGTCAGGAATTTGATCTCTTCTTGCATTTATACTCCCATGTTTTTGGTTATTATTAATGGTATCCCTAGGGGTTTTTTCTGGCAGAAATAGGGATAAGACAAGGAGATACCCCTTCCCCATATATCTTCATCATCATGGGTGAATCTTTGAGCAGGATCAAAGACAAGGCCATAAATACTAACATCATCAGAGAAATCATAGTGGCCCCTAACACTAGATTGGTCACTCATCAATAATTTGTAGATGACATGCTGATGATGGGGGAAGGTTGATTATTGAAGCCAAGTGTTTTAGAAAAATCCTAGAAATCTATAAAACTATCTCCGATCAGAGTGTAAACTTCTTTAAAATCTCAGTGTTTTACATTAACACTTCAGTAGCCTTGCGAGAAAAGATATCTAGGATTCTAGGATGCATTATCATAAACCTTCCCTCTTCATATCTTAGCATTCCTTTATTTCATGGCCTTGAAATCTATGTTTTGGAACCCCCTTATTGATAGGATGCAATGAAAGTTACCTAGGTGGAGAGGGAACCTCCTTTCAGAAGCTAGAAAACTGTAACTTTTGAAGAGCTCCCTAAAAATCATCCTAGTTTATTTCATGTTCTTATTTTTCATCCACAAGAAAGTGGTTGACTAGATTGAACAAATTAAAAAAAAAAAATCTTTAGAGAGGATCAAATGACATATTCAAATTTCCCCTTATTTCCTTGACTAAGGCTTTTCTTTTGACCTCAAGAGGAGGTTTGAGGCTGGGAAAGGTGAGATCCATGAACCAAGCACTCCAAGAAAAATAAGGATAGAAGATAATTAAATAAGAAAACTTTTGGACTAAAATTATTAGGGCCAAATATTTAAATTTTGGGAAAGGTCATTTCTTTCTCACTAATGAGGTTCTAGGTAATGGTTGGTGTGTGTTGAGAGAAAGAAAGGATAACCTTAAAAAATATCTTAAATAAAACATAGGTAAAGGAACTAAATTTGAATTCTGGTAGGATTCCTAGATTCAATCCCCTTTGGCCTCTTCCCTTTAAGACTTGGAGATGATGAATTTCTTTAGGGATAACATTGGTCATAAGGTTTGTGATTATTGGAGGTTTTTAAAAGGCAAAAAAAGATGGAAATATTTGGATAAAGAAGATGCAAACTAGCACCAAAATATCCTTCTCCAAGAATCAAATTTAACACTCCATAACATTCACATTAGCATCTTCTTGAAAGAGGATGACATTATCTAGAAATATGACCCCATCAGTCTCTACTCATTCAAATCTGGCTATCTTTCTTTTTGGGATTTGGAGGAGTTTGAGGATAATTGGAATATCCTATGGATTAAAAATCTCATCCCTAAAATCAATGTCTTCTTTTGGTTGGCTGGATAGAACAAGATCCTCATGGTAGACAATATAATGAGGAGGGGAATCCCTACTCCTAATCAGTGTGTACTCTACAAAAAGGAGGTGGAATCTACTAAGCATCTTTTCCTCCCCTATCTTTTCTCCTCTAATTATTTCTCTTTCTTCAGCCTTTCAAACTTCTCCTAAGTCACCCCAGGAAGCATCAGGGATCTGATCACCAAGTGGAATCCACCTTGGCATTCTCCCCATTGAAATTATGGTGAGACTTGGCCCTCCCCCATATTTTTTAGGGAATTTGGTTATCTCTAAACTCAATCATATTTGATAACCACAAGCCCTCTCCCTCCTCAAACTTCAAAAGAATCATGGCATTTGTGAAAGATAACTGGATGTCCTTTGCTTCCTCTTTTTATAATCATCATTCCCCACTTTACTCCCAGATTCTCGGTCACCTGAATCTTGTTCTCCCAAGTACCTCCTATAAACAGGGTGTAGATAGATCTATGTTCAAGTGGTTTCATATCCCACATGATTGGCCTAAACGAAATTTTTATGGTGATGTGAAAGGCAACCCGAGTCCAATGGGAGCAGAAGGTATCATCAAGGATTCTTACAAGAAACTTAGGGATACCTATGTAGGTGCCTTTGGGACCTAAATGAATCATGTTGTAGAAGCCCAAGTAGCTCTTTGGGGTATCAACCTCACTATCAAGTTGGGCATGGAGTTTCTTCAAATCAAGGGTGATTCCATGAACATCATAAATTACCTAAAAGGTCTAACTCACTCTTTGTGTAACATTGTAGCATTATAAATGATGCTAAGAACTTGATGTCTTACTTCAAATGGGTGTTGGTAGTGCACTTGTATAGGGAAGGGAATAAAATCACTAATAAGATGGTTAAAATTAGGGTACATTCTAGCTCCTTCTTTAGCTGGCATGGTACTAAGTTCCCCACTGATGTCATCTCCTTAATTGATTTAGAAAGAGAATAACTTGCACAAAGAAATGATGACCCCTTTAATGATGAATCTAATCAATTTTAAGGGAATAAATGGCAAAAATTACAATGACATCATTATTTAGTTCTCTCTTATGATTTTACATGCTCATCCCAACTTGACATTCCACAACATTAATCTAATTGGCCCCAATTTCAACATGCATCATATTTCCTAGGGCTTGTATTAGGAAGCTTGTAGTAGAAGCTTATAGAAACAAACCATGGGTGGTGATCACAATCAGTTTCAACCCATATCCTATGAGGATGTTAAATTAGATGAGTATGTTTGGCATAAAATGTTCAAAGGCAGCTTGGAAACCTTCATCGAGTGATTGGTCGGCCATGATATGGGATTATACAAGGACTTCACTAGGGGATGGAAAGAAAAGGAATTTCGTATGCATGGAATAAGAATCTTGTTAAGAGAATGTCTTATTGGGGACATTATTGGCATGTAATCTTCTAGTGTCAAAGTGTTTAAGGACAAGAAGAGAAAGGAAGAGATCATTAACATCTTCTTCAACAATGAAAATAAAAAACCCAAAGCAAGGTCTCAAAAAGGGCTCATGAGGATTGAATTGATGAGGAAGTGGCCCGACGTTTGTTTACAAATCATGCGGTATATTACTTTAGAAGTTAAAAATATGGTGTTATTCTCCCACCACTTCCTCTTACATGATCATTTCAAAGGGCACACAATAAGTCTCCCATTTTTTCTACTGAAATCATTAGAAGCCATAGTGATGAACTTCAAAGGAAACCCTTCAGCCAATATCATCCATCAAGGCCTGATTCTTCTTTTGGTTAAGAGAGGGGAACCTCTATTTTCCAAAATCATCTCAAAGGTGATCAATATTACCATCAATCAAGAGGATTTGGACAAGGATAAGGACTTCTTTACCGAGTCTAATGCCAAAAAAGATGGTAAGGAATAGTTTGAGGGAGACATAGGTGAGTCCTCCCAGGGGGAATCCAAGTTGAGAGGCATCAATAGGGGCACCCCTGTCCATGTGTCCCCTATCTCCAATAGGGTCTTGGGGATTCCAAATCCCAAGAACAAGGAAGTTATTGAAAATTCAATGGACAAGCTATTTACTAAGATTATAATGTAGAAACTACTCTGCAATGAGATCGTGGAGGAATTTGATAATCTCAAAGGGATGTTGGGTCTTGGACTGCTAGATACATAGGTTGGAAACTATCCTATTGGTATTAAATATCTCACCCCATAGGTCAACAATATCACTCAGAGTGAAGAGGTGAAAGATACGAGGGAGCTTGAGCAAGAGAAAGGAGCCAAGGTTTCCATCTTGAAATGCAAGAGGAAGGGTGATGAAAAGCAACAATTTGTGAGCAACCACACTAGAGGGAAAGTAAACATCAAAGGATAAAGCTCAGTGGCTAAGAAAGTGGTCATTTATTCTAAATCTAAATAACTAGTTTTCTCTCTACCTTCTTTTGCTTTACTGAGAATTTAGTTGAAGTTTAATGTCTTTTTGGTAGGTAAGTTTTTTCTATCAAGTTTCTTTATTACCTTTCTCTATTTTACTAATTATTCACGTCTATTTCTCGATATCTTTTATACAGGAATGGGTCCCCTTAATCTAATTTTAACCAATCTAATAAAAAAATATAAAAAATGAACAAAAAATAAATAAATAACACATCTCTAATATATATTATACATACATACATATTTATAACCATTATAGTTTAAAATCAACAAGTACACTTCATTACAACCAAACATAATAATTTGTTCTCAATTTTCATTTAAGAGATTTCATAATCCATATATTATTCAAATTCTTAAATCCATAACATAATCTATATAGTGTACCAAACCCAATTTTCCTAATATAGGATGTACCCAACAAATTTTCTTAATAGTATTAAAACAACAATAAGATCTCCAAAAAAAAAAACTCATTTTAACATATGAATCATCTCTGTGAAGTGCGCGATGGATCATACAACATACATGTGTAACATACCATCCAAGAGAGATGGTGTCACCATACTTATTTGAATGTCTTATAAACCACACTAAAAATCAAAGTAGAATTAAGATTTTATTTTAAAGAAAGAAAAAACATATACACACAGACGCAAAGAATCTATAATTTTAGTTCGAGCGGCTCTAGAATATTTTATAATATTGCTAACGGTAGGAATGGGTTTAAGGTTTGTGATTCTTCATTTTCAATGGTTTTTCAAATATTTTAGTGTGGTGTGTCTACGAGTTTTTGTCTTCTCAATGATAAAGGGACATATGTTTCAATGATTTACCAATTTGACTAAAAATGTTTACGGGATTAGGGTGAAACACTATTTTCTTATCTATCACTTTTTCCCCATTTTAACAATAATTTTATATTCTATGTGCTCTTATAATTTTAGTTCAAGCGGCTCTACAATAGTTTATAATATTTCTAATTGTAGGAATGGGTTTAAAGTTCGTAATTTTTCATTTTCAAGGGTTTTCCAAATATTTTAGTGTGGTGTGTTTACAAGTTTTTGTCTTTTCCATGATAAAGGGATATATGTTTCAATGATTTACCAATTATACTAAAAATGTTTGGGGGATGAGGGTGAAACATTATTTTTTTATCTATTTTTTTTTCCCATTTTATTAATAATTTTATATTTCATATATTCTTATTATCAAAATTTAGTCATATTTATATATATTTCATCATTATATTTATCGCTTTTTATTTAGATGATTTTATTGTAACTTCATTAATTATTGGATAGTCTTTTAAATGTATTTTAACTGCTCCTTATTTTCAGTTAGTTTGGAGGAAGAAGAAAGGAACCTCTGATCAACACTTTCTATAGCATAATCATGACATCTTTTATTGATTATTGTTTTCTTCATCCCCTCCTCCTCTACTTAGATATCCTCCCCCAGATATTTTAATCTCCATGCAAAGTGAAGTTGATTTTGTAGTGCCACCTACTCTTTCTAGCCCATTGGTTTCCTTAACTTCCCCATCTTGTTCTCCACAAGTAATGTTCAAATCTCCTATGGACATAACTAGCAAGAGGAAAGGATGAAGAAAGGAAATACAAACACTGAGATCCGATGTAGAAGAGTTGGTGAAAGAATGGAACCAATGGACTATGGAAGGTATTCTCTCCCACCAGGGAAGGAGACTGACCCCATCAATTGGCTAATATGTTGTTGTTACTTCATGGGTGTCTTTTTGGATAGCCCTTTTAGATTGGTTTTGCTGAAGACACCTTCTTGTTTTTTGACTCCTCATCGATGAACTTTCGCATATGCTTCATTGATATTTGGCACTTTACATTCTTTTAGTTGATTCCTCATAATTGCTTCTAATATTATCTTTCTTTTTAATTGTGAAACTTTTTGTTTAAAGTATTTTAATCTATTTATTTTTTAAATTACTTGACTGATGTTGGTTTATGATGTATCGAGTTGAGCGATTCTATAAAAATCCTCTCTTTTATCTATATATTAAAAAAAAAACATATTCCATGTATTCATAGTTTTATATACATCTATATGATTGACACATTCAGTCATAATTTTATATACATCTATATGATTCACATATTTAGTCATATTGTCTCATCTCCAAATTATTAAAGCTAATTTAATTTTCATCTTAACATAACTTTCGATACAATGTAATCTTAAGGCATTATTGTCATTATAATTGGACTACTCTTTTATATATATATATAAATATATAATATAAGACAATTGATTTCGTTTCAAAAAAACAAATAAAATTTAATAAATTAATGAAATGTAATATTTTTTTTTCAATATTATGTTTTTATTCAATTTTGATAATTTTTAAATGTCATTTTAAAAAATTGAATTATTTGCTTACCATTTTATTTAGTAGGGAGATAATGTGATGACAAGTTTTTGATATTTTATTAATACATAATTGTTTTAATTTTTAAAATAAAAAATTATCAAATGACATATATGCAAATAATTAAATCATCAAATAAAATTTAAAATAATAATAATAATATATATTCAATACCATAATTTTTTAACATTAATCACAACAATACTTAAAATACATATAGTTTTTATAATATTATTACATATATTTTATATAGTCTTGTCTTTCCTTTGACAATAATAAATTTGAAGACATGATGATTATGGTGTGTCGTGCATTATAGCTTGTGTTGTGATTTGTACTGGTCATGATTTGGTATTTTTTTTTAATAAGGATAAACATTTTTGAGTCAGCTATGAATCAAGGATTAGCTTTTGATTGGAGCTAATAACTAATCTAGAGTGTAATCAGGAGGCCCAAATCTCCTTAAACACAAATACAACTAACCACAACATACCATCAATGGTGTGACCTAAAAAACCAAGCCAAATTTTCATAAAACCAAAAAAATAGAGGAACTGCATGAAGAAATCGCCGAAGGACAAAGCAAATGTATCCATAAATATAATAACCCAAAAAGATCCAAGAAGGAGGGTGCACGAATAGAAAAAGAAGTGGAAACAAGACAAACAAAGGCAACCAACTAGGCTTACCCTAGCTGACCAAGAAAACAATAGAGTAGAATGAAAAATCGAAGGTATAAGACTCATTAGTAAGTGTAATGATGACTCATCCATATGTTGTTGCTAATCTCCTATCACAATAGGAAATAAAGTCATCCATGGTCCTCTATGCACCATCACTCACAAAGGTCTCCACATCTGCTCTCAACAGCTTAGTGTCCGTTCTTCACCCTCTCTTTTTAGGTGTGGCTCCCAGATTAGCATGAAACTTCAAAAAAATCAGCTTTGTAGGTGTGGGAGCTTCCTCAATCAGTTGAGAAGAGATGAATGAAGGCGCAGGGGACTCCACCTCCCTAGAAGCAACCTCCAAAGGGATCACCCGATCATGAGCTAACAAATGGCGAGGATGGAAAAACATGTCATGGTTACACCATCTAAAATCATGATCCGGCTCCCCATCTGTCCTTTTCGATCCCTGAATGTTGATACAAGCAAAGACCCCTTGAGGCCTTGAAGAACATTTTGCTATCTGATGCTCAGGGAGGTTGCAATGGAAGCAACAAAAGAAAAGACCTCTGTAATTGATAAACTGGATCCATTTTCCCCGACGAGAAAGAATGGTTAGTGAATGAAAAATCGATTTGGTGAGGTCTATAAGAGCACACATTTTGACAAATCTACAAACCCAAAAGGAAACATCCACCTTCACAGAAAAACCCATTTTATCTGCCAGTTTTCTGATGTTCTCGTCCTTATCAAAAATACGTGGAAGATTGTAGAGTCTGAGCCACATAGAGGCCGCTAGAATTTTTTCCTTAAGCGGGTGGAAAAAGGGAGACCTCAAGGAAAAACGAACCTGAATTCCTAAAGAAACAAGGACCATTATCTCGGACGAAATTTTTGTTCGAAGGGCTAAGATACCCAAGCATGAAGAAACCCGAACCAAGCATTGAGAAAGTCGGAGAAGCAATGCCATTCCCGTTTTTGGAGGCCCAAGTAATTAGTTCAGAAGTGGAAATGTAGCACCCCACACACTTCCCAATCAGGGATTTACACCCAATCTCTTCCTCCATTTCCAAAAACGTCTCCTCTGGGAGATCCAGAATAAAGGGTTCCATAGAAAACACAAGAGAAGAATCTACAAGTTTAAACGCTCTAGCAGGGGGATGAAAACACATCTCAGAAGCATCCATAAGTGTAGGAGAACCAACATCCGATCCAAAAGGGATCTAGGAATTGAAAAAGTCACTGCAGACCTGAAAAGTATTGGATCCATTCTTACATCCGGCATATATCCACCGCTGTTTGGAATTAGCTAGTGATCCGTTCAAATCGGGAGGTGAAGCATTCAGCTCTTGCAATAAAGAATCCCTAACTGGGACCAATAAATATTTAACACCCTTGATAGCCGTTGAAGAACCATTGTCCCCTGAAGCAAGAACAACTTCACCATCCGGCTGAGTCTCTAACTTCGTCGCAGCCGATTTATTAATTCCAGAAACAAGGGAGGAAGGCGGAAATGAAGAAGCAACCTTACAGGTAGCTTAAAATGTTTGGTGGTAGGTACAAATTTCCATTGGTTATATTGTCTCCTTAATGTAGTTAATGCAGTTCGACAATTTTGGAATAGTTTTTTTACTGATGAACTTGAATTGGCATTTTTTTGGTAATGTAATTTGAAATATTGTATTTATTTTTATTTACTTTGGAATTTTTATGTTTTGGAATAAATGGAATTTTGTACTTGCATTTATGTGGTCTTGTATTTAATTATTTTATTAATTTTATTTGGTTTATATGCCATTAAAATTATATTTGAATTATATGGACGTATTGTATATGACATTGTTTGTTATATATCATTGTTTTTTTGTATAATGTTATATATTTTTTATTTCTTATTTCTTCATTTATTTTGCTTTACACAAAAAATAATTTATAATTGCAAAAAAAATCATTTATAAAATATACATTTGTAGAATATTAAAGTGATATAATTGTAATGTCTTAAAATATCACAACCCTTTGGTAATCATGGAGATGAAGATGGAACTATGAGTCATTTTATTCATGTAGTTTTTTAAAATTTTTCACTTGAAATGAGCTCATCTATACACCAACAGTGCTATTTAAGTTTCTAGAAAATAAAATAGGATGGATATCTCAAGGTTAAAAACAAAGAGGGAATATCTAGTGTAAACCACCCACCCAAAAAAAAAAAAAAACACACAACTATAAAATAAATTGGATCTCATAGTCATTCTGATGTGTTCATAAAGTCCTTGCTCCCATTTTTCTCTTCCAATTAACGAATATCTCTCCTTAGGGTCTGCCGTTTTCTTTTTATCTATGTCCGAGCATAAATTTCCCTCTTACTTTATTTGTTGTTTTATTTCATTAACTCAAACCAACATGTAATTGTTTTAAAGACGTAAGATATATAAAATCATGTAAATCATTGATTAATTTATATTATTTAAATTATAAAAAATAATACACTAATGTGAATTGAAATAGAGTGATAGATATTACATTTAGTTTAAAAAGAAAAGGTTAGATGAATAATATGTTTATTTATTTTTATATCTCTCACATTCATAAAATTTATTATTTAATATAGAATGCTTAATATGTGTCTCATTAATTAATTAGATCGTAAATATGAGTTGAAAACTACGTAAATTTTATTGGTAATTTTTTTGACATAATTTTTTTGGGAATAAAAATTGTCAATGATTTCTGGTAATGTTCTTGTACATAGCGGGGTTTTAATATCTTTGGGACACTTTTACCTCCACATTTAATGTGATTCTCTATGTTTTTGACTTCTATGATATTTTGTTTAAGTGCATGTATTGGGTCTCTCCCATGAAAAACCTTGATTGTGCTTATAACAAGAAGATACTCTTAAGAAGGGATAATTATTTCAAGTAGATAGACCCCAACCAATCACTATAGAATTGATAATCATTTAATACATTCCAATAATATAAATAATCCTCAAATCATGTATTTGTCTCATTTATTTGAATGTGAAACATCTTGAACAATTTAGAATGCAATGCAATCGTTTAAACTTTGATACTTGGCACCTTACAAATTTCAATTTGTGTGTTCAGATTGATCCCTATGGATTACTCTAGGAGTTCTCCTTAAAGGGTTATAAGTGTTTATCTTTTATATAATGTCCCAAGAAAGTGGTAGATATTTTACCTATGTTCTTCAAGTATTCCAAATGATGACTAAGCATAAAATAAATATTAGGGTGATTTACAGATGTAAATGACTCTTAATTGATTATCACTATGACTCACCCATTAAAGGTGTGTAGGTAAAATTAATAGAGACATAAAATTATTATAACTAGACCTTGAGGGATCCTCCAAACTATTAGAGAAAATAGACCATTGTGGTAACATAAAGTATTAGAGTTTATTAGTATTGTATTTAAGGTATAAAACTTGGATCACAAACATGGAGAGACAATATATAGGATTATAAAAAGTTATTATACATAATCAACTTTTATTAAATAAATTTATGTAATAGATAGAGGTGTCTAAGGCAATAGATTGGTAGATATATATAGGGAAAGTATACTCAAGTGTCAAATTTATGTGAAATATCCAAGCATATAAAAGTATGTTAAAGTTTATATTTCTAAAACATCAAACACTAAATTTATATGTCTACAAATCACCTTATTTAGTCTAATGTTACAAATTCTAAATTTAAAAAGTTAATAGAAGTGAATTATGAACCTAAAATATTTGTGCTTGGTGCTGATAGATATTACCATAGTCATAAAAATTTGGTCATAAATAATTTATTAATCAAATTGTTCTCCACGTTCAATTTAATTGACTTGAGCACTCCATCTAGAACTATGTCACCACTTCACTCTATCCTAAGTACCTATTCAAACCTATTCCTTTCTAAGATTTTATCTTATACCTACATAAATATTCTAAATTATTAAAACCCCTCTAAGCATCTATAAAGACATCCCAAATACAAAAATTTATATGTTTCCTTTTAAGATAAGATTGACTAGTATAGGTCAATAGTGGTAGTAAGTTTTGATCCCTATGGGTTAATCCTAACCTTCACCCTAGTAATGATCACTTTTTAAAATTTAGAACCTCCGTTACAAGTTTTTCCATATTTTTAGGATAGTTAACTTGAGTTTTTCCCATTCTGGGTTTTTATAAAGGAACATCTATGTCATCTATTCTATCACTTCTAAATTTCAATATTGAGGCACACTTACACTATTCACTGAGAAAAGCTTCCCTATTCATTCCAAATATAATTGTAATTATTTGAAACACTTCTTATCCAAGTGAGTGAGGAGTATATTTTATCCATGTCAAGAAAATCATTATCAAATTATATAATCCATCTCTATATGCATTAATGTATCAAAAAGAACAAAATTCATAAAATACTATAAGTGGGAGAAATACATGAGATTAATTCCCTGCTTTAGAAAATTGCATATGTATATAATGATCAATCATCTACAATGTTTATTTGTGTCATTGCATCCCATTACACTCCCCTATTTTATATTTGAAAGTTTTCAACTATTACAGAGCCTAGTAGGGTTTCAAATTTGAATAATTCATTTGCAAGTCATTCATGTGCATCTGAAGGTCAAATTTCACACATAGGCATATTTCCATCAATTAAAAACAATCATTACTTGATTTTTTATAGATGATGGAATAAAATAGTAGAGAAAAATATTACAATCAATCTTGTCCTCTTTCTTATGATCCTAACACTGATATTTGTTACATTTCATGTTTTAGTTTTCACATTCACATCCTATTCTATTGATCAGTCTTAGTCACCTTTCAAATTGACACAAACATATCACATATAATAAATAGTTAAGTCTGATGTATTTTACCTAGTTAGTCTTCTTTCAATCAATCATTCTTTGTTAGTTTTAATAGTTTTATTTCACTATGTTTATCACAAATTGATTTGAAACATTTGGTTTCTTTCAAATCATTTCTGAATTAATACATAAATTATTTCCAAATTCTAATAAAACATATTGGTTAACCAACATTTTATTCAAGCATTACTTAAATAAAAATGTCCTATGGTTTAGATCAATTCTTGAACATTTGACACTAAAATAATCTTCTTTCGACCTCAAATTTAATAGCTTAAAATTAAATCATTTTATTTTGGCCTCAGGTCTGATATCTAACATTAAAAGTGCTTATTTTAACATTGGATTTTAGGTCAATTTACTATCATCTATACACAAAATTTCCTCATGTTTCTATCAATTCATTTTTTAAAAATTATTTGCAGCATATTTTTGTGTTATTTTTATATGTTATCTAAAAATAGTATTTTACATATTCATTTAAGGTGAAGTGACATGTTATGTAGGGTCCACATTGATCACATTCTAATCTCTTTGACAACTACTAAAATGGATAAATTTAATGAAGATAATTTTTCCTCTTATTTAAATGAATAAATTTCTCATAAATATTTTGAATAAGATAATCACAATCAAAAATCTAATCAAAATGTGTGTAATGTACAAGATAATCATAAAAGATTTAATAGGATCCATACTGATGCAATCAATGGATGGGACCATGCACAAGTCTAAAATTTATCCATATTTTGAGGACTCTTTCGAATGTGATAAGATATAATGCAAGTAACTGAATTCATTTTAGCCTCTAATTTCCCTACATAACAATAACATCATTTTTGCATTACAAACCCTATCATAGTGTTAGTACTTTAATTATTGATAATTTTATTACATCTACCCCTTTGGGTTTGGGAGCAACAAAATGCTTAGAATAAATTTATATGTGCATGCCTAACCAAATGAATCATATGTTACAATTGACAATTATTAATTATACATCACCTACTTTACCTACTACATAATCACTTTTGAAAATTATTTCAGTTTTACATGCTAAGGTGTTGCATTTAGAGCAAGGTATAGAAAAAACTAGCCAAATGATAGTACTAGTCCCTAGAATCACTCATAAGGGCATGCTAGTGTTTTAGTATATGATATAGACATTATATTAATAAATTAAGTGCATACTCATTCACCGATATTTATTCATGTTTTCCATTTGTGTATGTGCATTTATCAATGTTTTACCATTCATAGAGTTTAGCAATACATCATAAACAAGGATACATTCAATCGCAAGGAAGATGCAATACATTCAAGTAAGATCTAAACACAAATATATTACAATTGATAAAATTCTAATGAATAAAGGAATACCATGGATTGATATATATATATTAAATTATCATTCAATCTTATCTATTACAAGAATATAGTCTATATAAAGTTTTGAAGAGACTACGACTCTTCATTTTCATGACCTTTCATCTGTAAGATCTAAGAGATAATTAAACTTCCATATGTTTCACTATCTTTCATGTATCAATATATTATAATAAATACAAATTATCATACACTTGTCACCTACTTATATTAGAAAATTATGTGTGCGACTTATACTTCCCATCTTTCCGCTAACACTAATCCCCAGATTTACAAGATTTGCTTCATAAACCATTAACATCTAAAATAAAAGCATATCCTTTCACTAATGTATTTTTAGTTCCTAAACTTCCATTTTATGAATGTACATGAAATATAGAATAAAATATTTAATATTTTCATGCCACATTCACACGAATTCAGGTTGGAGTCAAAATACACAATATCTTATTTTATGTAATAATATGTTTCAATGAACATAATACACACACACTTATGCCATAATTGGGTTTGTTAAATGCAAATGCATGGAGGATATACACACTTAACCATATTAGGTATTTTTTTAAACTATGTTTTCAATCTGGTAGCATAATGCCTCCTCCAAATCAATGAAATATGAAAAATATATAGTACTAGTTTCCAACAAAAATCTCTAGTACAGGAATCCCAAAACAAAATCTATTTTTCCATTTAAGTTGGGAATGGTCTGACCCAATGACTTACTCAAGTGTATTTTGGCATGTCAAATTCAATATGGGATAAAATGGTAGGAAAGAAACAATAACCATGTTTTACCTCTACCTCGGACCTAATCGGGTTTGTTGGAACATAATTTTTATTATTAAAATGAACTTCTAGTATTTTTATCTGTGCAAGATTTGTAAATGAGAGAAAACATTTTAAATGGTTGAAATACTTAATTAACTCTCAAATAGAAATTAGGACTATCACCAAACGTCAAAATATTAATGACCTAATCAAGTTTTCAATCCTGATAGGAAAGGCAATTACATTATCTATTTATAATTATGCAGTTAGGAATTCAACTATGGATACAACTACATGTTTAATTAACACTCTACATAGTTCTTCTTCATCTTCACACTCCTACAAACAAGTTTTATATCCATTCACATTCACTACAATTCTAATTAGGTCATGGATTTTGATTACCTTTGAAACTGCTCACCAAAGACATAACCAAGCTAGTCAGGGTTGATGTTATGATTTACACTATGATTCATTTCATGCTCCATTAAACCAACCAAAAAAATAAAAACTCTACATAGCACAATGACTATGTTTCAAGATTGTTTTAGTTCTTGTCGGATTTCAAAATTTGCACATCATTTTTTTTATACAAGTAATCATTTTTAGACTAGAGATTTTAACAAGTATAAGACATAAACAAGAAGTATAGATCTCCCTCAAAACAATCACCAATGGATACTACTATCCTTACTAACATCCCCTGAAGGGACAATAGCCAACAACACCAACATCACTAGCAAATACAACTGTATGAATATCTCCAATGACCACCACTTGTCTAACATGCCCTTTGATATTTGAAACTATATGGGGATAGAAACAATCAAGCCTCTTAACCACTCTACCCACATCTCATTGGCACACC
Source organism: Torreya grandis (assembly GCA_037957365.1). Lineage (NCBI taxonomy): Eukaryota > Viridiplantae > Streptophyta > Pinopsida > Cupressales > Taxaceae > Torreya > Torreya grandis. Next base: position 1,008,253 of record JARHVA010005217.1, on the reverse strand, counting down.
AATAAAATATTTACTTGTCTTCCACCATGACCTATGCATAAAACCAACTCTAATTACAATTGTCTTGTAATAAAAAAATATATGTAAACCTAATTTGTAATGGATGTATGAATATTCCTAGATGTAAAAAGTGGATTTAGTAAATTTTAGTTAATCAATGAAACCCAATTAGCATTTTTATTTCCAAACATGACTTACCAAAGAACAAATTAGTTAGCAAATCTCAATTACTATTGTTAAGTCTCATGTGAAGTGTAACCAATACCTAATCAAGTCTAAAGTTTTGATTAGCATTAAAAGATCATAAATATTTTGGATAAGATCAAATTAGCATAAGGAAGGTTGATTATTACTATGTGATAAGAAAATTCATTCTAATAACCAAATAGGGAAACATAAGTTTGATTTCCAACTATGAAGGTCATGCAAATTTCATGAAGGACAATTTCAAAAATATAAACCTAATTTCAATTGAAAGATACCAGGACCAAATCAGAGTTTGGATTTCATAAAATTATATAAATGAGATAATCCTTCCTTCCAAATGATTATAAATATATTCACTCATAATAACTTGGTCCCTTTATTGTTGGTTGAGATAATATTGCTTGAAACCTTGGATGGCCCTGCATCAGATACTCAAGGTTTAAAAATGTGAGCAACCACTCTTTCATCCAAAAATCATAATGAAGATCCATCTCCCCTTTACAACACACAAAATAATTTAGCTAATTACCTTTTTTTATTCAACATTTCTAGCTCTCTCTTTCTCATTTCAATTGCATCCTCTTTATCTTAGCTCTACTCTTTCTTTTCTTCTTTATGGGATTTGACCCACCATAGACCATCCTCCTCTGCCAAAGTTTTGATCATATTTCTCCCCACTCACTTATAGGTGTAAACCCATATTCGTCTATCCACATCCATAAATATGTTGTTTCTTGCATCTTACTCTCCCTTATGGGTTTTAACCCAAGATTGACTCACCACCTCCCCCCAAAGCCTTCTTATCTTAGCTTCTACATTATCCTTCCTAATGTTAGATTTTTCCTAATTTCACTCTTCAATATCTATATTTCCTTTCTCATGGTTTCCATATCTTCTTTCATCATCAATCTAATTACAATAGACTCAACAAACATTTAGGCAACTTAATGATAACTAGTAGCCTCTAGCACCACCTTAATGATAGTCTTTACCAATTCATCTTTCGATATCTGCATGTATATGTTAGGAAACTTACATATATCTACTACAGCATCCTCTTATTTTCCACATGCTATGTTTTTCATACAAATAAATAGCTCTTTTAGATAGCATGTGAACTTAAGTGGTTCACTCACTTCACCTGCAATATCATGCTCTTCAAGAATTATTGGGTTGATATCAAACTTTGCTTCCCCAAATCATCTTTAATCACCACAATGTAAGCTTTATTCTCATCAATAATGGGATTCTAAAGGACTTAACCATTATGCCTAATCCCTAGAACAATATCTAGTTCTTTCTATGATGCATAAAAAATAGGCCAACCTTTTGGAGGCCATAAATTTTGACCTATAACTATGTTTGAGCTCTTCCATGTGCCAAAACAACCATATCGAAAAGGTTGTTGTTGTTCTAGGCTGTTCTACCATCCTATAAATGTTTTAAATATTTTCGAAGGCCGTACATGATCATTTGAGGCTCTGAAATTATGATTTAATTATTTTTTGAGTTTTTTCTATTTTTAAAAATTATATATTTTTAGAACCGGACATCAAATTTAATTTAATTTCATTATATGGTATAATTATAGTGTTTAGAATATTTTGAGATATTTTTGGAATATTTTGGGAGTTTCTAAAAATAAATGTTTTTTTTAGATTTTTTTTTTTTTTTTTTTGAATTTTGCGTGTAAACTCCAATTATGAGTTAAGGCTTATATAATCATGGTTTGAGTTTTGTAATTATTTCAAGCAATCAATATGAATAAATTTTGATTATTTTTTCAAGATCTTGGCCTATTGGTAATTTTATTATTCTTGTTAATTTTCTAGTTCATTATTTGGTATTAGAGAAAATTCAAATCTTTTAAGAGTAAAGGATGGCAAGAGGGCGAGGAGGTGTTGCACATATGAAGCAGACTATATAAGAGCTATAGAGGCAGGTTAAATAATTAAAAAATGTTATCACCAATCAACAAAGAAGACAATGTAGTGATGAGGAAGACACAAATCATGATGAATAAATTTAGTAAGAAGAAGAAAAATAAGAGTAGCCATCATCGATGAAAGACAAGATGGCTAGAGCTTTAGATAAAAGAATTGAAAGAATCAAGGTTGATGTTCCATATTATAGAAGCAATTTAAAACTAGAGGAGTTGATATATTAGATGAATATCATGGATAAATTCTTAGAGTGGAAGAATATGAGAGAAGACAAGAAGGTAAAGTTTGAATGCATGAAATTGAAAGGTCATACAATGATTTAGTGGGATTACCTACAGAAAGATAGACAAAGAAAAGATAAAGAGAAGATTAATTCATGGAAGAAGATGGAGATGAAGCTGAGGGAGAAATTTCTTCATGTGGATTATGCACAAACCCTATATAGAAGATTTCAAAATTTAAGGCAAAAAGATCATAGTATACAAGATTATATAGATGAATTTTACAATCTTTTCATGCACGTGGATCATGATGAAATAAAAGAGAAGATGGATATAAGGTATGTAAATGGTTTTAAATTTTATATTCAAGATGAATTAAGCATGCATAGAATACTTAACATAGAAGAGGCTTATAAATTAGCTTTGAAGGTAGAAGAAAAACAAAATAGATAGAATTTTAAAAAGATATCTACTGGTCCATGAAGAGGCACATCGTATTCAATAAGGAGATGAGGTGGGTTTAATACCACAAGAGGTAGCTTTAATGCCAATAAAGGTGAGAAAAAAGGCAAGATGATAATAGGCAAGGGTTTCAATACCAACAAAGAGGAAGAGGATTTTAGAGAGGATGAGGTTACAGTGGTGCTAGAGGATAGTTTTCAAATAAACATGGATCTTATATTTGTTATAGATGTGGAAAAGAAGGGCATATATTATTTGAGTATCCAAACTATCAAGATCAAGAAAGGAGGAAAGAAGATCACACAAGATTAAATCTAGTTGAGGATGAAATAGAATAGCAGAATACTAAAGTTGTACTAGCTGACATTGGAGAGAATCTCATGATGAGAATAACCATGATCGCTCCAAGGAAAGATCAAGTACAGAATAAAGAAGGTGGTGATGCATGGCTGTGATCAAATATTTTTTGAACAAGATTTACTTTAGGTGGAAAGGTATGCAAAGTAATTATAGATGGTGGTAGTTGTAAAAATATGGTTTCTAAAGAAATGATTGAGAAACTAAATATACAATGTGAAGAGTATCCTAATATTTATCGGATTTCATGGTTTAAGAAAGGGAATGAAGTTACAATAGATAAAAGGTGCTTAATTAAGTTTTATATAGGAAAGAGTTATCATAATGAAATATGGTGTGATGGTATTTCAATGGATGCATGTCATGTGTTATTGGGGAGACCATGACAATTTGATAGGAAAGTAGTACATGATGGAGCAAAGAACACATACACCTTTTGGAAAGGTGGTACAAAGATAGTTTTGTTACCTCTTAAAGAGGAAGAGAAGACGTAAAACATGTTCTCTACTAAAAAATTTATCCAAGATATGAAGGTAGCAGGTTATTATGTGTTAGTATTAAACAATGAAGAAACAAAAATGGTGAAAATACCAACAAAAGTAGTGGATATATATATATATATATATATATATATATATATATATATATATATATATATATATATATATATATATATATATATATTATGCCTGATGATTTACCAAATGGTTTACCATCAAAGAGACATATACAACATCACATTGATTTGATTCCAAGATCAACTCTACCCAATCAAGCAGCTTATAGGATGAGTCCAATATAACATGTAGAATTAAATATTTTTTTTTATTGAATTACTAAGGAAGAAAGTGATAAGGGACAGTACGAGTCCATGTGCAATGCCAACTTTGCTAACTTGAAAGAAAGATGGAGGATGGAGAATGTGTGTGGATAGTAGAGTAATTAACAAAATTATAATAAAGAATATGTTTTTATACCTTGTTTAGAGGATATGATGGATTTTCTTGTAAGAGAAAAATATTTTACCAAGATTAATCTTAGGAGTGGTTATTATTAGATTTGACTTTGTGATGAAGTTCAGTGGAAAAATACATTCAACATTAGGGGTAGCTTATATGAGTGGATGGTGATGCCATTCGGATTATCTAATGCACCTAGTACATTTATGAGGGTGATGAATATAGTGCTACAAAAATATAATGGTAAGTTTGTGGTTCTTTATTTTGATGATATTTTAATATTTATTAAGACTAAAGAAGAACACTTACAACACTTGAGAATGGTAATATATTTTTTAAGAAAGGATAAGTTGTATGCAAATTTAAAGAAGTGCAGGTTTATGCAGAACAATATTATATTTTTGAGATTTTTAGTTTCAACAAGTGGTGTAAAAATGGATGAAGAAAAGATAAAGGAAATTGTTGAGTGACCTATTCCAAAAAGTATTACAAAGGTAAGAAGTTTCCATGGTTTAGCAACTTTTACATGAAATTTATTAAAAACTTTATTAGTATTGTGACACCAATAATAGATTGCATGATAGGTAAAAATTTTGCATGGACTACATTAGCCACAAAAAGCTTTGAAATTTTGAAGAAGAGGATTACAGAAAGGCCAATTTTAGCAATACTAGATTTTAATAAAGTGTTTGAGGTTGATTGTGATGCTTCATTTGTGGGAATTGGTGCTATGTTGAATGAAGAAAGAAAGCCAATAACAATTCAGTAGGAAATTTAATGAGGTAAGATCAAAGTATTCTACTCATGATGTTGAGCTTTATGTAATTATAAATGCATTAAGATATTGGAGGCATTATCTGGTGCCTAAGGAGTTTATACTATTTATAGATCATGAATCTTTGAAGTATGTGTATACACAAAAGAATTTGAATAGTAGGCACGTATAGTGGGTTTCTTTCTTGATTGGGTATGCTATTATGTTGAAGCATAAATCAAGGAAGTAGAATATAGTAGCTAATGTGTTGAGGATGAGAGTAACATTATTAACTACTATGGTTAGTGAAGTGGTTGGATTTGAAGTTATGAAAAAATTATATGATATTGATCCATATTTTGGCAAGATAGTTGAACAGTGCAAGAATCCATTAATAAGTGGGATAGATATTATTCACAATGAGTATCTTATACAGGGAGGTTATCTCTTCAAAGGGAAATAGTTATGCATTCCATTTGGGTCTATATGAGACAATATAATAATGAATTACATAGTGGTGGTTTGCCTCGACATTTTGGTAAGACAAAGACAATAACTTTGGTGAAGGAAAAGTATTTTTGGCCAAAGATGAATAGAGTTGTGACAAGGTATGCTTCAAGGTGGATAATATATCAGGTCACTAAAGGACATGCACAAAATACTAGTCTATGCATGCCATTACTGGTTCCAAAAGGACCATGAACAAATTTGAGTATGGATTTTGTGTTGGGATTGCCAAACACCCAAAGAGGTAAGGATTCAATTTTTTCATTGTAGATATATATTTTAAAATGGTTCATTTCATTTCATGTAAGAAAACCAATGATGTCACTAGAGTTACAGAATTATTTTTTATGGATACTGTGAGATTGCATGGTATTCTAAAAACTATTACTTCAAATAGGGACATGAAATTTCTAAGTCATTTTGGAGGACTTTGAGGAAGAATATGGGTACTAAGATACAATTCCTTAGTACATATCACCCAAAAATAGAAGAATAGATAGAATTTGTGAATAGGAGCTTGGGAAATTTATTGAGATGCATTGTGGGAGAGAAGCCAAAGCAATGGGACTTGGCTTTATCACAAGCTAAACTTGCATATAATAGTTTAGTGAATAGATCAACAAAAAAGTCACCTTTTCAAATTATTTATGGGATAAATCCTATAGGTATTTTGGATTTGGTACAATTATCAATTTCAGATAGAATTAGTGATGATGCAGAAGTGTTTGCAGAGCATATACAATACTTGCAAAGAGTAAGAAGAAAGTTGCATGAAAGTAATGAGAAATATAAAGCAATAGGAGATGTCAGAAGAAGATCCAAGGTATTTGAAGGAGAACTAGTAATGGTTTACTTGAAAAAATAGATATTTCCAAAAGGCACATATAATAAATTGAAGTACAAGAAAATTGGGCCATGCATAATTGTGAAGAAATTAAATGATAACGCATATGAGGTGAGTTTACCATATAATTTTGATATATCACTAGTATTTTATGTTATAGATTTATATGAATTCTATGGAAAAAATGTTGAAGATGATGAAGATGAAGAATTAAATTGGAAGCAACAGGTTCCAAAGAAGAAAAAAATAGTGCAAGTTTTGGATATGAAGACAATGAGCACAAGGCAAGGGAATTATAATAGGTATTTGGAGCAATAAGAAGGATTGCAGTAAGAAGATAAAACTTACATTATAGATTGGGAGCTAAATGAGATTGATAAATACAAATGGCAACCGCATAATCATTCCAAATTGTAAGAGCTGAGTTGTTTTCGACCAAAAGAGAATGATATAGAAAAACTATGCCAACCTTCTGGAGGCCATAACTTTTGACCCATAACTCTGTTTGAGATCTTCCATGTGCCAAATTGACCATATCAATTTTTTTTTCTATTTTAGGATGTTTTATTGTCTTAAATTTTTTTTTTGATATTTTTTGGAGGCTGTACGTGATCATCTGAGGGTCTAAAATTATGATTTAATTATTTTTTTAGGTTTTTTCTATTTTTAAAACTGCACATCAAGTTCAATTTCATCTCATAGTCTAATTATAGTGTTTAGGATATTTTGGTAGATTTTTTGGATATTTCATGAGTTTTTAAAAACATGCATTTTTTTTATATTTTAGTTTTTTTCAAATTTTGCATGTAAACTCTAATTTATGAGTTGAGGATTATTTAAGCATGGTTTGGGTTTGCAATTATTTCAATCAATCAATATGAATCAATTTTATTTTTATTTTAAGATTTTGGCTTATTGGTAATTTTCTTGTTCTTGTTAGTTTTCAGGTTCATTATCTTGTGACAACTTACTTATCTTTTTGAATATCCTTCATTTAACCTTGTGAGAGTATTTTATCTCACATCTAAGTTTTTAAAATGAGATTTCACATGTGTACCATATTGATAAAAAAATATTTTCCCCATATTTTATCACTCTCTCATGTCTCCATAATGACTTGAAGACAATACTCCATTTTTGGTATATCATTACCAACCAAATATTTAATCACTATTGCCATATAATCTTCATGTTTGGAATATTCACTCTACCTCTAATACAAATTAAAATGCTAGACTGCACCATATTTGATACTTTTCTTCTCCATTTTATCCATTACTGGACCTGCACATTGAAAATACATATTGAAGGAATCAAGGGTTCCCACAAACATGTCATCAACAACTTCATCATGCTTCAAGTACATGTTGTCAGACATTTATTAATTTCTTCCATGCTTCTCATGGATTTATTCTCAAAATGGACTTTACAAATACCCACATCATAAACCTTCATGGTTGTATTCACCTCCTTCTCATATTTTGTTTCACCTCCTTCACATGGATTATATTCAACCATACTCTCATTTTGTACATTTGTTTGCACAAAAACCACTCCCATTATTTCCTGCATGGAAAAGTTAAAATACTCATGGTTGCTCTCTACTTACAAATCATCATCACTATATTCTTAATTCATCTATGTGGTTTTATTTATGAAAGCTCGTATCATTCCTTAGTTGTTGTCAACCCTTCTTCCATCCAAAAGAGAAATGAAAAACACATTTCCATCGCTAACTATGGACATTTCTATACTTTCCCACTCATGAGAACCACTAACTCTCATCCATCATGACATAATGGGTCTCCTTATTCTATCCAAAAAATATCACTTTCACATCCTCTTGCATGAGGATGTCTTAATCTATGAGATGCTCACAACTCTCATCTACCTAGTTTTTAAAAAAAAATGAGATTATGGTTCCTTACAAGGAAGCCTAACCTTCTTGTTATATTTTGAAACATTCTTCTCTTATTCACACTTAACCTTCTACTTAGTACATCTAAAATTAGTATTTGGCTACACACATGACAACTTCCCATTCTTATTTCCTCTCTTAGAAATATTATTCTTCTCATCTCTCTCAAGACTCATCACATGATTCTTATTCAACCATTCCGGCTATAATTTTGGGTTTACAAAATGACTCAAAAACTTCGAAATGATATGTTCCCACCAATTACCTTACCTTAAATTTTCTTTAGTCTCGTCTCTTTGATATAATTTTAATACTTGGTTTTACAACTAGATAATCTCCCAAATGCAGTCTTTACCCTCACGGGGTCTACAAATTTCTCATCAGCAAAGTGTATTTCTAGCTAAACTATCTAATTCATGAATTATTTTCAGGGTCTATAAAAATAAACAATTATCATTAAGATCTTTACATATTTCATTCACCATGATCTATGTCATTCTCTTTTCCCTTATAGAATTATTTCCTCCACTTCTTTGGCCTCTCTCTAAATCATCCAACCTTAGTTTTAGGGTGAACAACCACACCATTATCTCTTATTCATCATATTCACTATAGATGCAATAACATCACTTTATGTAGTCATTTCCATAATATCTAGTTTTTGATAGAATCTTTTGAACATCTTTCTCAAGTCATCCACTTCTCATGCTCTTCTCTTATGTTCCATATCTCACCACAATCAGTGGGCTTCTCTTCCACATCCTGCAATGAACTCCAAATAGAACCTCTCATAAACCCTCTCAACTTATATGACTTTTCAGAGCCTTCAAACAAATTTATGACATATTTTATTTCAAAACTTGAAACATACTCGAACAAAATTCCCTTTCATATCCTGCAACAAACTAATACAAAAGTTTTACGCATACAACCTAATTTTATTTTATTTTGCTCTGATACCACTTAGTGCAATCACAAGACATGAAATCTATTTAAAGACAACCATTAATACCTATGTTATAAGGGATTACCATTTCATAGACACACATTCAAACAAATTAAGCCCCTACTCAAAATACACATCATATTATTTTATTTAATATCATGTTTCAATAAATAGGATTCACACAAAAATCCATGCCACAATCGACATTATTAAATGAAAATTCATGGAGAAGATATACATTTTACCATATCTGGTTCTCTACAGATTTTTTCAATCTGATAGCATAACTCGTCCAAGGCACTGAAATATGAAAAATATATGATACTCATTTCTAATCACAATCTTTAATAGAGGAATGCCCGAACAAATTGCATTCATCCATTTGAATCAGGAATGGACCGTTGACTTCCCCAAGTGGATTTTTGCATTTCGAATTCCTCTTTGACCAAAATGTGAAGAAAGAAAACAAAAACCAAGTTTTGACCTCAACCTCATACCTAATTACCTCTGTTGGAACATAGTTTACCATATTACAACACATTTTTAGTCTTTCAGACCTATGTGGGCTTTGCAAGGGAGAACGAACAATCTTAATCTTTGAAAGTCTTAATTGAGCCTCGACTGTTGATTATCACTACCAAAACAAATTAAGATATTCCCGACATAGAATCAAGTTTTCAATCCTGATCGCCAAGGAAATTACGTTGTCTCTTCATCTTACCCAGTTGGGCATTCAACTACAGATACAATTATGTGTTTTATTAATAATCTGCACGGTTCTGTTCGGGCTTTTCACTCTTAAAAAAAATGTTATCTCCATTCAAATTCCCCACAGTTCTGATCCGTTCATGGATTTAGATTACCATTGAAATTGTTCACCAAAGACATATCCGAGGTATTCAGGGTTGAAGTTATGATTTAAAATGTGATTAGTTCCATTCTCCATTCGACCAACACGATAAATAAAACCCCGCATAGCACAACGTCCATGTTGAAAGTTTAGTATAGTTCTGGTCGGGTTTTAGAACCTGCACACCAGTATAATATGTACTTGTATTCTAGCACGACCTAATTGGAAAACCAACTACGATTAAAATTGTCTCGTAAACTAAGAGTTTATGCATACCTAGTCGATAGTGGAGGTCCGATTAGCACTAGATGTAAAAAATTTATTCTCCAAGTTCTAATCAGTGAATCAAAACCAGTTAACATAGAGATGCCAAAAAAAAACACACACCAAAGGCTAAGCTGGTCACCAAATCTCAATTACCATTGACGAGTCTCGTGAATTGTAACCAAGACCCAACCGCGTCAGAAGTTTTGATTGGCATTAGAACATTATAAAGAATTCAACCAAGACCGAATTTGACATAGTGAAGGTCGATTAGAACTATGTTTTGAGAACCTTCATGATAAAGACCAAATCAAGAAATTTAATCCCAATTACAATTGTTAAGATTATGCAAATTTCATGAAGACCAAATCAAGAAATACAAACCCAATTCCAACTGAAAGCTACCAAGACTAAATCAGATTTTGGTTTGTTAGAATTTCGAACAACAACAGAAACATTCCCACCAAATGCTTATAAACATATTCTCTCTCAATAAGTTGGTCATTTTGTTTTTATTTGATATAAGATTGTTTGAAACCTTGGATGGTCTTGCATCACTTACATATGTTACAAGATGAAATATATTATTCAAGATCTTATTAACATTAATGTCATTGAACTAGGCATTCCTTAAAAAAAATGATTCTAAAAAGAATGAAAATGTTAATTTGAACAATTTCAATGAGTGGTTTTTAAACCATCATACAAACAAGGAAAATTGAGTAGTGCATCATACCTATCATGCATATCTAATTCCCAAGTCATCTGATCATCCATTAGATGGAATTATTAGTACTTATTTGTTAAAACATCACAATCACATCGTATGATCACCATTGATGATAGTGAGATAGTGGATGATGATTATAATTTTCATGTTTTATGTATATGAGTATATCTTGATCAAAAACCCATTCATAGTGTAATATTTGATAATAGATAAAGTTAGAATGTATGCATAGTTAAATTAATTCATTCATTGGGTTACACATATCATGACATACAATAAACATCTAAAAGTTTTAAGACATTTAATGGCAAGCAACAAATTAATTTGAGACATATTATGTTGCCTCTTTAGGTAGGACTTACTATATTATTTACTCTTTTCTAGTTATACGATCTAGTCATGTACATAAGATGATACTAGGATTCCCTTGGTTACAAAAATTTTGTGCGATAAATTATAATGTGTATATATGCTTAAAGCACATTTATTGCAACCAAGTGGCAATATTTTTAAGAATCAAATATGAGTATTGTCAACAATCTATAGTACCTCCTCCCCATACAACTCCATAGTTCATTGATACATCTATTCAAACACAAATCAAATTTACAATTGTTTCACCTATGAAAAATCTTTCTATTCAACATATTCAAGAAAAAATGCAAAAGTCTAAAAAGAAACCAATGCAAAAACCAAGCATATCAGAAAAATCTGTCAAGTTCACAAAAAGCACAATCGCATGTAACATTTTATATGTTGGTGATATATATATATATATATATATATATATATATATATATATATATATATATATGTATATGTATATATATATATATATATATATATATATATATATGTATATATATATATATATATATATATATATATATATATATATACATATATATATATATATATATATATATATATATGTATATATATATATATGTATATATATATATATATATATGTATATATATATATATATAGCATAATATTATATTAGTTTTATTTAGATTTAAAATCAATCTACACCTCTTAGAGTTAGTCCTCTCACACAATATTACAGGAGTAGTGATATAAATTGTTTCATGATAGGATATAATATATATTTTTATTCTTATTCATGTAAAATTAACATTTTTTGCCCACAAATGTTGATCCTTATACTACTTAGTAAAAAAAAATTGTGACTCTCTTATAGATGGGATTATTGGTTAGCATGTCATAATTTCAAATTTTCTACATAAACTCAAAAACATTTAAATAATTTGAAAAAAATTGATTGTACATATCTTTTCGATCTTATTTATGATGCTATTCTTCCACTTCTTTAATATGTGATCAATTTGATCATATCTTCTATCCCTTGGCTCTTCTTTATCACTTTATATATTCGACTAGTCTAAGAGAATGAGCTATGTTACCATCATTTTCCATTTATCTTGATAGTTTCATAGTTTGAATTGAGTGAATTACATCTTTCCAAAAAAAAATAGCATCAGTCATTATGGTGAAGAAGTGATTGTTAATACTGTCCTGAGATGGTTGAATAACGATCATATACCTTTTTAATCAATCAAGTAAGAAATAGAGCACATTTAATCTTAATACCACCAATTTATAGATATTTCACTCAGTTATAGTTCACACAATAATACTTATTCATGAAAAATATTTGTTTTGTGTGTTACATTACTTATACATGCATGTTACATACATTAACAAGTGTAAATTTGATGAACTAAAGATGTATAAACATTAATATGCATATCTATTATATCTCTCACATGCCTTACAACCACAATTCACATATACATTGGGATATGTACATAGTTTTGGGGCATAATTGCATGGATATTTATCATAATGTGGTTAAGTAATGTCAATAACATGATCGCATTTTGTAAATTACAACTTGATAATTATTGATTCATAATGTGATCACATTAACACATAGTGTGATCACATTATTTAAAACAAATTACTCACATGATCATGTTAATAACATGATCACAGTTACTGTGTCTAATAAAAAAATTAAAAAGCAGATCTAAACGTAAAATTTCCACATTTTGCATTCAAGTTCTTTATTCTCCTCACTCTCCTCCACTCCACAATCGTGTTTTACCTTAGTGAGGCCAAATCTTGTAAGAATTCATTCCACAAAGCTCAACACATTTACTAATTGATGATGTTACCATGTAGAATAGGTAAGTACTAAAAATCTACACCTATTAACCATAAATTTTAGTATTTTTTATTATTTTCATTATTTAATTGGTAATTTATTTATCTTAAATACCATGTATACTAGCCCTCCTATTCCTAAGCCTAACCCTCTTCCTGACCCTCTTATTCCTCAACATATTACTATTCCTAACTCTCTACCTAACCCTCCAAATAACCCTCCACCTAACCCTCCTGCAGTTCCATAAAATCCCTCAGGCATTCATGAGAGTCTATCTGACTATATTGTGGAAAATAATAATTAAATTGAAGAAATGACAAGAAGAATAATCAATCTCATTTCCACAAACACCCACTGCACCTATCTAGCCAATTTTCTAGAGACATCATTAGGTCAAATTGACTCTATAGTGAATCAAATTGATAGATGGGCTTCATATCAAGATAGTTATAAGGCTTATTATGCTAACAAATTATTAACACATGAGGTCAATAATAAAGAAACATTAGAATCCTCTATTTTTGCCTTATTCATTTACTCAACCACTAATGCACCGTTTCCAATAACTATTAAATGTTTCCCTATCCATCACTATCAACATAATTTAATCACAACTAATTTTTGGGATCAATGGTGGATAGTGTTTGATTATCCATTATGTAACAACCATGAATTCTCATTGTATATTTTTAGAAAAATATACTATGATTTTCTCCTCAATGAGATTCTGAACTATTCAAATTATAGTGAGTTTCAAGGCCGAGGGAAAGGCTCTATGCAAGATTGACCAGGTGCACATTATACATCTAATCAACATGCAAGAATCAGTATCCAAAAGCCACTTCAATCTAAGATCACCTTTTTAGTTCAAGATTTCATTGATATCGACACTTTGTATACACTTAGTTTACCCATTGATACACTCATTCAATATAAGAGTAGGCTCTCAAAGAATGATGCTAAAGATACACCACCTAGTGTGCATACCTGATCACACCCTTTTAATCTTATGGATCTATATACACTAGACTTTATCATTATGATGGCATTGTTGGTTCACAAGGCTTCAATAATATACTTATGAGTGATGATTTTTTGGCATTCACATTTAGTGTGCATACATCAGCCACTATATAGATGCAAATATTTTTTTTATAAATTTCATGTTAAATTTAAGCTATATTTACAAGTTTAATTTATCTAAAAATTAACTTTAGTATAAATTAAATAATATATATTTAAATTTTTATGTTCCAAAAGGAAATGGTTCCTTAATCATCATAATTCACATTTACACGATTTCATTTAATGCAAAAAATATTTACATATATGGATCCAACTATTAGCCTATCCACTGTATCTTTTGCTTATGTTAGGATGAAACCATTTACTTATACAAAGGTAAAATTTTGAGTTAATCTTTGATCTATGCATATTTAGTCTATTTCTATTTTCCTTGTAAGTTTAAGTTAAATTTATTTATCTAGGATCTCAAAATTCAAATACAGTGCTATTAAATACACTCTTGGTTTAATAAAGGAGAAAAACATGCCATATATATCTTTGATATTTTATAGAAAAGTTAGCGAGACCTTGTTTACATTAAGCTGATGGCTCGAGTAAACACTCTTCCATCATTACGAGTCAAGATAGACATAGGTGCTGTCAAAGGTATCTATTAAATTCTAATTTTAAATTGTAAAACTAGACTTGTTTTAATAATTTGACTACTTACATGGGGAAAAGATAACTTATGTGAATGTATTGTGTATGAAGGGTTACCCCATGTCATCTGATAGTCCTAGTCAAATTATTAGTAGGGTAACTTCTCATGTTTCTTACCTATTTTAGATGCCTAGTCATATAGCTAATCCTGTCACTGATTCATTTGACCATCAAAAGTAGATTAAGTAGGACCACGAGATTGTAGTAAGTGGATATAAAATGATTTTTTATTATATTTTAAAATTAATTTCTTAAGAAGTGGTTGAATGTATTTTATGATAATTATGTAATGATAATTCTATTTGAATAGGTTTAGTTTCAAGTGAGCTATGAGTATATGAACTGCAATTAGACCTTGGAGTAATTCAAGGCAATCAAGGGATATCCATCTACCAGCAGGGCATATCAAGGAGAGTCTTCTTTGAAGAAGGCAAAGAGAGGGAAACTATTTGATGATTAGGATGTCTTACATGATAGGTGATTTTTTGTATGCCTATATGGCAAGATATGCATTTTTAGCATTATATATGCATATATGAAATTCACCTCGCATTAGATTCTATATTGGTAGATAATATAATTTTTTATATGCCTCTCACCAAAATCTATGTATTATTTACACTGTACATGTGCCTATATGATTTTCTTAGATTTTTCATGTGAATTATGTTAATCTATCTAATTTATATTTAATTTTAATTTAAAATGTTATCGTATAGTGTTGTTTTCATCTTTCAAACTATTATCTTTCAAATCTCATATTTAATGTTTTACACAGATGAGGATTAATAACTTATTTTTTGTAATTCTATAAATCTCTACTATCCCATTTTTTTTTTAAATTAAAATTTTTATTTGATGGTGTGTAATGGAAATAATTGATGACACTCTTATTTATTTTGCATTTGTCATCACCCATTTACAACGTTTGAATTGATCATTAGAAAAATTTGATTTCACTTAAGGCCCATACCCAATCATGTCCATAATCACTTAATGCAGAGAGATAAAATCATTCATAAATCCCTATAAATTTATCACTTAGATACATGTACCTAGAAACCTGATCTTTCACCTTCACTAGTTCCAACGCCTTTTGGGCTAGATTTTCATAAAACTAGGCCTACTACTTGTATGCCCTCTATTATTTTTGTTCCTTTATATTTTACCTCACTTCTCAAGTAATCTATATCAATACATATTTTTCACTCAACTCTTTAACTATCCTCCAATCTATCCCTTTTGTCATTCACTCTCCACCCTCTCTTGTTATACATTCCCTAGGCTTGGCTATGCCTAGATGCTTTCCTCTTCTTTAATAATTTAAAATACACTTCCTATAGATATTATATCCACCTATTAAACCTTAATTTAACCCTGTCAATATAATTTCAAAGGCCCCCTCACTCCTTTACACTTTATTGCAATTTTTCACTTCAAGGGCTGTTTGGCCTAATATGCCTAATATAAGTTCCTAAGACTAGTTTCTAACCCTTTAACACATCACCCTTTAAGCACCTTTAACACCTCACTCCTTACATAATTTAACTCCCCATTTAGGTCCCTATACCCAAGTCAATTCCCATTAATAGCTATATTAGTTTTTAGGCTTGTCCCTTAAGGGTTTTAGGCCTCCTACAACTCATCTTTGATAATATATTCTATCACAAATTAATTGTATCCTCCAAATCACCTTAAACACTAAAAATATAGTTTCATGAAAAGGTGGGTGAGAAAAGTGAGAGAGATATATATTTTCATGGGAGTGTGTGGTCTAGGAGAGCAGGGGAGGGTGGCGGGGTGAAGGCAGGGTATTATGAAGTTAGTAGAGTAGGTAAGGGGTTCAGGAAAGAGGGATATATTGATCAAGAATATGGAAAACTATGTTGTCCTTGAGGACAAGGATATGACAGTGGATCATATTGTAAATATTTATGAAGATCAATATGAGACATGTTATCTACTAGAATAACCTACTTATCATTGTGTTTTAAATGGATTTGAATAAACTTTGATTTTTGAAAGTGTCATTGAAGCTTAGAGATAACATCCCATACCAAGTTATTGGTATGTAGAATATTTAGTGGTTGGAGGCAAACAAAGGGGTATTTTCACCCTCAAGTAAAGATGGTTTGAGAAATAAAGGTCATGGAGATACATTTTACTAAAGTCATATGTAAATATTTTTATTAAGTTTTTGGAGTTCATGAGGGTCCTTGGTAAGTGTTGAGTATTGTATGGATGTGTTATATCCCTTTAGAATGCTCAAGATAAGATTTTAAGGTATATTTTTATCTAAACATTGATATTCTCCATACATTCCTATTTAGGGGAAAAAATTAAATGCTTTAATATTTTTGGCTTGTAGATTATTATATTAGATTAGGTGTGTCAGAGGATTCAATTGAGTAGGTGTATTGTTATATAAGACTTAGAGAGAAGACAAGAACTAGGAACTATGCATTAGGTCTATGAGCCTAGATAATATTAACAAGTTTCAAAGAGACAAGGAAGATGAAGATATTAAAATTGTATAATTAAAGTATGGTGTTTGTGTGAGAGGAGTGAATGATATAGTAGGTGAAGGGTGTGGGATAAGAGAGAGGAATACTATATGCATGGAAGAGGCTTCTTAAGGTTGATACATGATCACACACCCAAGGCATCATAAAATTCAAAAAAATTATAGATAATTACAAATATAAAATTTACTATGATACCCAAATATTCCCTACATCATAAAAAAGAAACAATTAATTTCCATTCAACCATACAAAGATTAACAATAAGTGCAAATAGAAAATATTAGTTCAAAATAAAGTGTTACTATGAAAATACCTCAAATTGAATAAAAATAGAACTTATAACATGCACGTGGGGTTTTATAACATCCAATACTAGGTTTTTGGCCTTCCATCATGCCTAATAGACAATCCCACCATGCATTTTAGCCTCAAGAATGCTCTTCCCAATATGGCTAAATGTAGTTTTAAATCCTAAGTTCAAACATGCATAAATCCAAACCTATAAGTCATTTAAAAAACCATAAAATCCCTCCCCTACCTATTTAATCCCTCTAAACAAACCCCATATATCTATGGTTTAATATTTAAGAGTATTTTTTGTCACAAGTTGTAGTGACAAGTCCTAAAATGTAACTTTCTGGCATTGAATAGTTAACTTCTTGAACTCCAACTACCATATTAACCTTTAAGACCTCTAGTTGATAATTTATTAATATGATAAAATATATATAGTAAAATTACATGTGTTCACACTACCAAAAGATTTAAATACACCTTAAAGTATATTTTCACTATCATTTAGGAGCACAAAAACATTGACAACAAATGTTGTCAAAGTTGAAGATGTGGTTGAAAAACTTTGATTGTGATATTTTTTAACCAAAAATTGTAACATAAAACATATCTAAGGGGGTTTATAATGTCAAATACTATGTTATTGACCTCCCATTATGATATATTGACAAACCTACCACCAATTTTGGCCTCAATAATGCCCTTCCTAATAAAAGAAAAATGCACTTTTTAGCCTATGTTTAAACATGGGTAAAATGAAATATATAAATCATTTATATGAACCATAAAATTCCTCCCTAAATATTAAATCTCTCTAGTCACACTTTTGATCACTCACATGGAATCTTTGAGAGCAATCTATTGGATAAGTTACGGTGATGGGTCCTAAAATGGAACTTTTTGGCATTGAATAGGCAACTTCTTGAGATCTAACTAACCTTTATACTTTTGGGACATCATGTTGATAATATATCACTTTTATAACATATATAAGAGATATATAGGTGATACCACAACCATGACATTAAAATCCGTCCATAAGTGATTTTTCATTACCATCAAGGATCGCAGAAACACTAATAATAAATGTTATCAAAGTTGAAGTTGTGGTTATAGAACTTAGATTTTGATGCTTCATAATAAAAACTAAAATTACCAATATGTCTGGAGGGTAATATAACATGTATGAATAAGTTATTTTCTTCTTTTCATTCTCAATTGATAAACCCACCATCAATTCTGGCCTCAAGAATGCCCTTTTGAGTACAAGAAAATTGTAATCTTTTTACCTAAGTTCAAACACGCATAAAATGGAACTTGTAAGTCATTAAAATGAATTTTTAAATCCATACCAAGCCCCTTTAATCCATATAATATCACACTATAAACTCAAGTGGAAAATTTGATAAAAATCCATGGCATAAGTTTCAGTGACAGGTCCTAAAATGCAATGTTTTGGCATTGAATAGGCAATGTCTTGAGCTCCAACTATCATTTATATGTTTGGGACCTCTAGTTAAGAATATATCAATTTTATCACATTTATTTAGGAAAATTATAGGTTTTACCAATTCCATGATGTTCAAATCCACCTGAAAGTGTATTTTCATTACCATTCAGGAACACATAAACACTTTCAATAAATGTTGTCAATGTTGAAGTTTTGTTTGTATAACTCTAATTTTGATTCTTTCTATAGGAAAACTAGCATTGAAAAATTATATTATTATGAGAATAATGTATAATAAAATATTTTTGTTCAAAATTATGATTGATTGACAAACTAACCACCCATTTTGGCCTCAGGAATGCCCTTCCCAATATAAGACAAATGTTATTTTTAGCCTAAATTAAAACATGCATAAAATAAAACATTTAAGTCATTTCCATAAATCATAAAATACCTCCCTTGACTCTTTAATCCCTCTAGTCTCCCCCTATATCACTCAGGTGGAACATTTGATATCAATCTATGGCACAAGTTGTAGTGATTGGTCCTAAAATGCATCTTTTTGGCATTGAATAGGCAACTTCTTGACTCCAACTGCCATTTCCACCTTTGGTACATCTAGTTGATATTATATCAGTTTAAACACATATAAATAGACAAATTACACTTTTTCACATTGTCAAAAAAATTAAATCCACTAGGAAGTACATTTTCACTATTGTTCAGGAGCGCAAAAACACTAATAATAAATATTGTCAAAGTTGAAGATGTGGTTACAGAACTTTGATTTTGATGCTTCCTCACAAAAAATTGGAACTTATAGCACCATATGTGTGGAAAATAATGTATAATACCATGTTTTTAGCCTCCCATCATGCTAGATCAACAAATACACCACCCATTCTGGCCTCAAGAATGCCCTTCTGAATACAATAAAAATGTATTTTTTTAACCTAAATTCAAACATGCATAAAACAAAAAATTTAAATCATTTGAATAAACCATCAAATTCTTCCCATGCCTATTTAATCCCTCTAATCTCACTATCTAATTCATATGCTTTAACCTTCAAGAGAAATCTATGACACAAGTTATAGTGACATGTCCTAAAATGTAAATTTTTGGCATTGAATGGGAAATTTCTTCAGATCTAATGACCATTTCTACTTGTGGAAACTCCAGTTGTGAATATATCACTTTGATCATGTCTAGATAGGAAAATTGCATGTCCTCTCACCATAATGACATTTAAATTAACTTAGAAGTGCAATTTTATTACCATTTAGCAGTGTCAAAATACTAAGTACTTAAAAATTTAGCATCTCTTAGCTTGAAGAATTTAGAATTCTTTCTTGATAGTGCTAACTACAAGAAGGTGGAAGCTTATTTGGCACCACTAACCTAAAATAAATTGTTAGTAAGTAATTAAAAAATAAATTCATATGTACTACATAGAAAATAAAAAATATTTGATAAAATTGATTACATCTACATTTAAAAATTTAACATACTTACGTATTTCAATCAACGGAACCACTAAGATCTACTCTAGCCTTGATAGTATAAAGATGAGATTCATGGTGTGACTCCTAAACTTTAGATTATTTCCTATTTAATTCATTCCCATGATATTTTAGTAACTGAATATTCATTGCAAGAATCAAATCTAAATAATGCATTATCCTCCTGTGCATTTCAAACTCTTCAAATAACCATTGATATTATTTTTTATAGGATATCATTGAAACCAAGTTCAAATGAATAACACTGAACCAGTGAGATAATAAATGTTTTCTCCATATATAATTGGGAAAATAATTTTTTTATTTCTCTCTACACAATGACATAATTAGTAATATGTACCCTCTTCATTGTTCTCATCTCTAATACCTAGAAAATCATGTTCTGTATCACAAAAAACACTTTTTACTAACACTATGAAGATATCTAATGAGAATAAATTATACATAATGAAAAATAATCTAATTAGTTGCACTAGATAAAATACATGGTCAAATTCATCTGATAATGTCATATCTATAAGTTACAATGCTTTTTGAACTTAATATGTGTTGATTGGAATTAGAGGTTTGGAACTCAAGTCTTCCGCACACTCTTATGACTTAAAATTATTCGAAACATAGTCGATGCATGCAAACCAAAAACATACCAAGTGTCTCCTATGAACAGTCCATGAACATGCATTTGAGATAAACAAATGAGTGGATCTCACTTAAACTCATTAGAGTCATATAATCCTCATATTTTTCCAAGTGTTCTTCCTCCATTAACCAAAAATGTCTATGAATAGTAGAATTTTGTTGAGAACCCTGACACATATTCTCATCATAGCATTCAAACATAGTTTTTGTATCTATAAAATCAAAACCTATTCAAATTTCAACCCCTCACTTTTAATGAGTCTTTTTTCATGTGATCCAGCACCATCATTCTCCCCTTTTCCATGGATAGCCTTGATGAAACTCCAAACGTGTTCTACACTAGTGGTAATGTGCATCTTTATCAACGAATAAAACATCTGTGTATTTTTGAATTGCAATGTGCAATTGTCTAACCAAATGTAATTTTGATTTTAAATAGTGTTCCTCTAAATCAACTCTTCATATAACTTCTAAAAATAACCTTGCACATACTCTAAACAATATGATTGGTCATCTTGAGATAGAAATAGTACTCCCTTAATATTTTTTTATTGTTTCTCTATATTATCAGGTACATGCATGAATGATAAATGCATGAATATGATAACTTGTGATGAGTTTTAATACTATTATTAAACTTTAATTTGTGGTTTGAATGTGTACTTTTTATCAAAATTAACCCCTTAAACAATTTAACCAAGTGGGAATGTATCCTTTTTTATCTTAAGATGTTCACCCAACCATATATCCTTGTGTGTGTGCCTTGCATCTCATAAATAATTTTCTCCCTAAATTTGACAAAATATTTAGAAATAACTATCTTTTTGTAAAAAACTCACACCTTTTAGATTTTTTTTATCATATTTTACTTGATAAGTCACTAATTTATATTTGCTTTAACCAAATAATTTCCATCCAATTGCACTTGTACTCTCCTCATGGATATAATTTTTTAATTTTGGCAATACACCAAAAATGCTACAATTTCCATCTACTAACCAAATGTAATTTTGATTTTAAATAGTGTTCCTCTAAATCAACTCTTCATATAACTTTTAAAAATAACCTTGCACATACTCTAAACAATGTGATTGGTCATCATTGAGATAGAAATAATACTCCCTTAATATTTTTTGTTACTTCTCTATACTATCAGGTACATGCATGAATGATATATGCATGAATATGATAACTTGTGATGAGTTTTAATACTATTATTAAACTTTAATTTGTTGTTCGAATGTGTACTTTTTAGCAAAATTAACCCCTTAAACAATTTAACCAAGTGGGAATGTATCCTTTTTTATCTTAAGATGTTCACCCAACCATATAGCCTTATGTGTGTGCCTTGCATACTCATAAATAATTTTCTCCCTAAATTCGACAAAATATTTAGAAATAACTATCTTTTTGTAACAAACTCACACCTTTTAGATTTTTTTTATCATATTTTACTTGATAAGTCACTAAATTATATTTGCTTTAACCAAAGAATTTCCATCCAATTACACTTGTACTCTCCTCATGGATATAATTTTTTAATTTTGGCAATACACCAAAAATGCTACAATTTCCATCTACTAACCAAATGTAATTTTGATTTTAAATAGTGTTCCTCTAAATCAACTCTTCATATAACTTCTAAAAATAACCTTGCACATACTCTAAACAATGTGATTAGTCATCGTTGAGATAGAAATAGTACTCCCTTAATATTTTTTTATTGCTTCTCTATACTATCAGGTACATGCATGAATGATATATGCATGAATATGATAACTTGTGATGAGTTTTAATACTATTAGTAAACTTTAATTTGTGGTTTGAATGTGTACTTTTTAGCAAAATTAACCCCTTAAACAATTTAACCAAGTGGAAATATATCCTTTTTTATCTTAAGATTTTCACCCAACCATATAGCCTTATGTGTGTGCCTTGCATACTCATAAATAATTTTCTCCCTAAATTCAACAAAATATTTAGAAATAGCTATCTTTTTGTAACAAACTCACACATTTTAGTTTTTTTATTTTTTATCATATTTTACTTGATAAGTCACTAATTTATATTTGCTTTAACCAAATAATTTCCATCCAATTGCACTTGTACTCTCTTCATGGATATAATTTTTTAATTTTGGAAATACACCAAAAATGCTACAATTTCCATCTAAACACATTTTCTATAAAATAATTATCCATCCAATCTTTTGCAAAAAATAGTTGGAATAAATTCCCTTGCTAATTTTAGTGGAAATTCAATGCCACACTCCTGTAAAATGTTTTTAGTATGAAAACTATGACTAATATCATGAAAAACATCATATTTTATTGAAAATTAGACATGTTGCCTACAACAAAAAGTGGTGTGTGTGTGTGATTTATTTTTATATAAAAAGGTTAGCCATCTCAAAACATTTTTGATAAATATAAATTTGAGGATGCTTTTCTAAAAATTAAGATTATAACTATGTTTGAATCATTTACAATAAATATTTTAGATGTAGTTCATGATTATGATAAGAAACTCTTCTTTTAACTACATCTCTTGCATTGCAAAAAAAAATTGTATTCTTTCCAAAATTGAGCAAGTAACTCTTTGAGAGAACCAGATATAGCCTTATCCTTTTGTGGAAGTCTACTATAGAATTCCCAAAGCTCATTGGTATTAGGACATTAAGACTTTCACATATTTTAATTACTTTCATTAATTTTTTTCTACTTATATCAAGTACTTGCCTTATTTTTGAAAGCATTTATTTTTTCCCTATTTGGCAACTTACTACACAAGTTGTAGGTATATGTTGGGTAGCATTAAAATCATGGGTGATTTTTGGCCTACAATATGATATTCATCGTGTAGATTTTTAATAATTTCATTGTTTTTCATGAACCATGTTACATGTTTTCAGTCATAATGTGTAAATTATAGTTCTCATTTTAATCAATTTTCTCAATGAACCAAACAATTGACATCTTTGATTATCATAATCCAAATTATGAAAAAAACTATCCCATATTTGTTGAGTTAGTCTTCCTGAATGGTGATCATATATTTTGTTATGCATTTGTTATAAAATATTTTCATGGACATTAATTAAGTACTTGTGTTTTTTATTCACAATTCTTAGAGGTGTTATCAATGGTGGAACTTGCTGAGAGGGAATTTAAAAATAATTATTACTTTTATTGTTTAGAGGTGGTATGAAATTTAATTTATTGTTTATTTCTTCATTATATGTTTCTAAGAAATTTTAATTATTATTAATTTCATTATTATTTGTTTCCATTAAGTTTTCTTCATTCATGGGGGTAAAGCGTCATACATAGATTCATCATCAACAAAATAGAAAACATGGAAATTTGAATGTTAAACTTCCAACATTATCTAATTAATTATTATCAATTTCATAACTATTCATTTCATTATGGTCAATTTCATCATTATTCTATTCATTGCGGTCAATTTCATCATTATTCAATTCAGTATGGTCAATTTAAGCATTGTTTAATTCATTATCGTCAATTATATCATAATCTATGGAATTTGGTTCATAAGGATTAGGGATCTTAACTTATATTAAACAAAGTTTTTTCATTCATATCTTATGTTTCTCTCTCAAATCTTTTAATTCCTATGATGTTATGTTCTTCAACTTATTCTTGTTCCTCAAATGTGATCCATCATCCATCAAGAATAATTGATATATCTTCAAAGGTGGGGTTTAAATAAGTACATAGGTCCCATAGGTCCCATAAAATTACACAAAGAATGTTTGTGGGGACATAATTCTCAATTTAGGTTAAAAATAGACATTTAAAAGTGAGTTTGGTCTATATAAAGAACAAGGTGGTCGCATTATACAACAATGTCATCACATTATATAACATGATCATATTATTGAATAGAACAATCACATTATTATTAATATAGATTAGGTGTTACGGATTAGGGAAGTAACATATGGGGTTCAAAGATTATAGATTGAGGCATTACGGCATAGGGTTTAAGGATCATGTATTAGGGAAATAGGGAATATGGCTTAAAATTTATGATTTAGGGTTTATGGATTAGTAAATAGGGAATAAGGTTTATGTTTAAGGGTGTATACAAAGTAGGTATGATCACATTATTCCATGTGAACCTAATTCTTACTACAAAGGATGTTAATTGGGACTAAATCAATTGACAAACAGAGAACATATGGTTTACAATTTAGAGTATAGAGTTTAGGGTTTAGGGATAAGGGTTTAATGTAAATATATTTAGGGTGTACAAGGTTCCAATGTGTTTTTAGACTCAATTAACCCCCACATCATCATAGAGTGAGTCAATTAGTCAATTGGGACAATGAGTAATGTGATTTGGGCCAAATTAAGTAATGTATACCTAGTTATTACTCTAAATTATGTTAATTAGTGAAAAAATAGCTGATTTAGGTTTTAAAATATATTCTATAGGGTGTATGGTTTATGGATTTGAGTTTAAGACCTATAGGTTCTAGGGGTTATGGTACACAGGGTCCAATGACAAAGATAATTGAAGAAAATTTGAATTACTTGGACCTATTTATGACTATAGATTGTGTTTCTGTGTTCTTATTATACCCCATGTCATTGTATATATTAAGTAAATTAGTCAAATGGGGCAATCAATCATGTGATTTGAGTGAAACTAAGACCTATGAACTTAATTCTTAGTCTAAATGATGTTAATTTGGTTTAAAATCATTGGTTCAGTGTTTAAAGAGTTTATATTTATGGTTTAGAGTTTAGTGATTAGGAAAATTAGGTATTAGGGTATAGTTTTTAGTGTATATAAGGTACAATCATGAAGGAAATTGGGGGAAACTTGATCTCGTTAAACCTAGATATGTGAGTAAAGAATGTGATTTTAGGATCAATTAACCCTCACATCATCACAGATTGAGCCAATTAGTTAATTATGGTAATGAGTGATGTGATTTTAACCAAGTTGATCCATGTATACATAATTCTAAATATAAATGATGTTCATTGGGGATAAAGTGATTCATTTAGTTTTTTGGGTCTACAATTTAAAGGGTTTGAGGTTTATGGACTAAGGTTTAAGGTAAATGGTACATGGTTTAGGGTTTAAGATTTTATATGTAGGATCCAATCACTAATGTAATTGAATAAAATTTGAGTTGCTTGAACCTATTTATGATATTTGCCTTCATGTTTGTATTTATGATAAAAGTAGGGTCAATTAAGCCATACATGTTGTATACATTATACAATAGATGGAGCCATAAATTTGGTTTAGGGGCTCAACTTTGCCCAAATCACAATGCTAATTACACAAATTGACTAATTGGATAAATTGATGATAGAATCAAACTTAATTTTTCCCCAAATCATAACTTGCTCTTGAAGGGGTTCAAATTGGCCTCAAATGCCTCCCCTAATTATATGAATCGACTCTTAGGTTAATTATATATGACATGACATTAGGGTTAATTTCATTCCATGTCACGTCATACATAATTTAAAATAGGTTCATGTGGCTCATTTTGACCCTAATTACCTCCATAATTGAATTAATCTACATTTGCATTCATTTGCTAATGATGTTCAAGTTTATTGAGCTCAAAAACACATTTTATACATGTAAAACTTAAATAAATATTTTTTTCTTCAAACACCCTTATTACATTGGAGTCGACTAACCCCCAAATCACATTTTGTAGTTACATAATTAGGTTGATGGGGCTGAAAATTGCCCTAATTTACTTCAGATGCACATCTAGATTAGTACACTAAAGGCTAAGTTTTGGCCATAGGTTTTAAAAATACATTTTATGACATCTCATGATAAAATCAATTACATTATAAAATGTATAATGAGTTACAACTTAAAACTAAGTAATTATAAGTAGCAAAGTCAACATATTAAAATGCCCATACAATTTTTGAAGTATAATGTGTTACCATGACACCTTAATTCATTATCCAAGGTTAGGCAACTTTATCATTCACATGAAGGAACACCATTATTAGGGAGCTCAACAACATATATTAACATATATAAAATTTAAGGTCAAGATAAAATTTATATTTTTGGGTGTTATAAAGATATAACATGATTGTGTTATTAATGTGATCACACTAATTAAATTTGAATTCAAACCCAAAGAATTTTGGCTTGGGAATGGGTTGAATTCTCGACCCAAAGGCTTAGACTTATCAATATATAGTCAAGTCTAAGAATTTTGATTAAAAAACAACAAAATTTAACATCGATCACTAAATAAACTATGAATTTCAATGGTAAAATATAAAAATATGATTTTTTTAAATTTTAGATTAATTTAATGTTTCAAACTATGTTGATTTCTAACTTTACCTTTTTGAGGCCACTACATGCCTATACATGTTCATGTAAATTATTTTTTGTTGATCCAAGTGCAAAATCGGTAATATGGTAAAAAAATAGGTTTAATTCTACACACATTTAAAATTAAAATAATTTTTGTTTTTTCTGAGGTAGTTAAGGGGCTAGATGACCATCTATCTTTTTTTTCTTATCTTTTAGGATATATTTACTTGAAAATTTTATAAAAAATATATATTCATTGAAAAAATATAAAGCAATATAGGTCATTAACTAGAATATATTATCTAAATATGCACCAAAGGGTTGTAAACTTTATTCAACATTGCCCAAAAAATGGCAGGCCACACGATCATTTATCTAATCTATTTTCTTAAAATAATAGGAGTTCCTCTTCAAATTTTAGATGTTTAACCTAGTTATACTTAACCATTCATTTAAAAAATAGTTTCTTGGAAACTAGATTCTAAATTCTACATTTCATGTTTTTATGCCATCTTCAAATTTAGAGTGTAGATATTTCAAATTATCTACAAAAGTTCAAATTTCTGAAATTTTAGGATAATCATATCCATGGGTAGGTCCTTTTTAGTCCCTCATCTTTGTGCACTTATCCATTAGGAGGGATTTTCTTATGCATAGTTTTATCATTTTTGGTTCATAATTTAAATTGACACATGTTCAATAGTTGTATATTCCCTTCCCTTTATTTTAATTTCACATCTATGGTTACCCAATTTTTATGATTCTTGCTGTAAAATTAAAAAAAGCTACACAAAAATTTAAATATGTCAAAAATACAAAAACATTCAAAATACTCTAAAAATACAAAATCAGGACCTGAGAATGATTATAAATTTATTATATATAATTATCATATGTTATTTATCTCATGATTATAAGATAACATACTATTTTATTATCACACTTACATTTAATAGGTAATTATGAGTGTTATGAAGGACATAGAAACTTCACATGGATTATGATGTTGGAGTTGCCTCTACCTAATGACCATGCTATAATGAGTTCATATTACCCACAATTTATATTATTTAAAGGTGTTTTAATTATATAGATCCTATATTGTTGAGTTACATACTACTTACAAATGTCTTGCTAACATCTGTATCTTACATTATGTATATGGATATGTTATTTTCCAGGGTATGATCCTTTTTTGTTATTGGTAAAATCAGGTTTTTTAAAGGGGCCCCACATTTTTTAAATCGAGATAAATATAAAACACTCATATCCAAATGAAAAACCTCTTCTAACAAAAACTGACATACGATGCAAATAGGCTATAAATTAGATAGACACCTAAATCAGGACAAAATCAAAGCCTAAAAAAATTGTCCCTCCAAGGAAATTCTCTTTTCATGATCAAAGGGTCATATTCAAATTTTCTAGGTCCTTAAATCAACCTTTCCTCTTGTTGTTAACCATTGTCTAATTTACCCTATCCCCTATATCAGGAAAAATGGGTATAGATACTTTAGACAAATCTAATGATTGGGATTTTTTTGAAGAAACCTAAATAACAAAATATTTAGTTCACTTAAAATTATTCATTTATTTAATCATTATTCCTTTTAACATGGATCCCTCCTCCTTTATTTTATATTACATATACATGGTGTAGACTATATTTCTAGTTATATGTTGCATTGATGCTATTAATTTTACGTAGTAGTTAAGACTTTTGTTTGTGTATTGTGTAAGGCATGTACCCTTTGTATCTAATTTATTAACCATATATATGATATATTGTTTGGTATGTATGACATTTGAACATTCTCATTACTTATGTCCCTTGGCCCTTTATTTTGTGTGACATTTAAACATGTCCCTTGTTTATGACATTAGTCATCTCTTTCATTGTGTCCCTTAGCCTTATGTGTAGAATATTTGTTTATGAACCCATTGAACATGTCCTTTATATCTAGACCTTGGCCTTATTTATATCCATTAGAATTTTTGTCTTTGTGTGTTTTTGAGCTTGAGAATTTTGATGAGTGATATCATTCATATCATGCACTACATATTGTGTACATTTTATTTTAAATTTTCTACTATGAACTTCATTGATACATTTATATAGGCCTTACCTTATATGTTATAGTATGATTCATTAGTGCATATATATAGATGATATATTGTGATTATGTAGCACCTTAGCCTTTTACACTTGGCAAACTCAGACATTGGTCATTCCTCTTATTTCTACACTCTCCTTACTTTCGTAAACCTCACACATGCTCTATATTATGCCCCTTGGTTTATCTCTTAGTTTGACTAGTCTTATATTGATGACCTAGGTCTTATATCTTACCTAGAATACATAAAATGCACTTATCTTCCATCTCTACATGTTCTAAACATGTACCTAATTTCCTAATCACTAGACACTAACATCTGGGATAGAAGGTAACATTGATGTTATGATTATGTCCCTACATAAGTTTCAAGTTCCCTAAAGTCATCCAATTTGCAAATGAAATGTATCTTGGTGGTTAGCCTAAGAATTTTAATGTGAGTTATTACTCCAAAAGAATTTATATAATTACAATATCAACCCTCATTCATTCCTCATCTATGAATACCTAAAGAAAAACCATAGAGCATTCAATTGACCAATTCTTCCCTATTTATTCCTATTTATAAACAATTCATTAGGACTACACATCTATAGGTCTAAAGTACTAAAGTAACATCCCAATTTATTAACTCTCCAAGTTACAAGCCAATTCATTATTATAATTGATTTACACATTACATGATTCACACACAAAATAACACATAGGGGAGAAATACATTAGTATGAAGCCCTCTTCAAATTATTGACTATGTATACAATATTTTTTAATGATAATCTAATTAGGTTCATCTCAACATCGTGTGCCCTCTAACCCATTTTTCCCCAAGGTCACATTGAATATGGAAAGCTAGGAATTTTACCATTTCACAAAGAGTGACTATCCATGACATAGATATGAAAACACTTGAGTGATGATGAAGCAAAAAAAAAAGCATCCATGTGTTTAAATTATATTTCATTATTTATTCTATATAGAACACTATCATTGGAGTTAGACATTGGCATCCATGCAACCATGTAGGTCTAACACAACTATCCAAATAGCAAGAGGCACAATATCCAAAATATGAAAACTATTTTTAAACTATCTTCCCACATACTTGTAGTGTTTTCCAGATACATAACTACATTAGCATCAAAACAAGATAAGTACTTCTATTATTTTTCATTTCTATATCTAGCATAATTCTACTTTCCATGTTTAGACTATCTCAGCATAATAAATTTTTGATATGTTTATATCTAAGTTTAACATTTAATTTAAATAATATAGATCTAATTATTACCCTTATTGAATTTCATTTCTATATTATTAACCCTAAGCATAAAATGAAATAAAGACACCCACAAACATTTCATTTTATGGTTAAAATTTTGGTGAACCTAATATTTGAGTACCAAACCCTAGGATAAAATAGGGTTTTTTTATTATTTTACTTTGTTCTAAATTTTAAATATTTCATTTATTAAGTAATGGAAAATGTTAGTGCAAAAATACTTTTCCAAATGGAATATTAGGAAGCACTGATTACTCATCTCAATAATAACAAGGGCTTAATAGATGCAAATATGTATGTTATAAGAGATGAAATAATAAAACTAGATAAATACAAGGTTGCCTCACCTAGTAATTATGAATCCTTAGAAGGTATTATAACTTATCCCATACTTATCAATTCACCTAAATCTAATGGTAACACATATTATGTTTTTAAGCCTTTGTTTTGTGAAACTATGACTGATACATCTATTATGGACTTACTAGTTGTTTCAACACAAATACTAGCTTCAATACCTATTATTACTCAAAACATGTTTTCATCCCATTTTATGACTACTCAAATTGTTAATATAGCTACAATCAGGCCTATAATTTAATCATTCCTTAAAGGTATAAAAACCATTGAGGACAAAATTAAAAACATTAAACAAAAATTTTAAAACTCCCCCCATGCTATAGATTCATAAGATGTGGTTTATAACCCTTGTGACATGAAATCTCTTTTCAACCTTTACCAATTAGATTTATTGTAACTAAGTTCAAATTTTATGATGGAAAGGTTGATTTTGAACAACATATTTGAACCTTCTATGTGGCATACCTTGATTATACTTCCAATGAAATAATTTTGATCATATTATTACCAAGAAGTCTCAAGAACTATAATTTGAGGTTCTCCTATCATCTACATTTCCAATCCATAAAATCATTAAAACCTCTTGCAAACCATTTTTATCACACATTTCCATTAAAATTTCCAAATAGGTTTCCTATGCTCAAATTACCAAAATCAAACAAGGAACCAATTAATTTATCTAGAGATATAAGACAATCATGTGGTAGACAAATAAGTAAAAGATATATTCAAGAAAAGTTTTCTTTCTCCTTTACATGTGTCCATTATCCTTAATAATTTTCAATATCTTGATGACTTATGCCATGTTTTACAAGATAGTGAAATGAATATTATATCTTCTAATAAGCTCACTTATGTAGAAAACACACTAGTTACATCTACATCTAGTATAATTTTTTTAATAAAATGAAGATATAAGTTAAAACCTCCTGATCCTAAAAAATAAATAAACACCATGGTTAACACAGTTTCACAACAACCCAATCATCTTATCTTATCTAATACACCCCAGAGATAATTTACACATTTACCTAAGTCTCCATCTTCATCACTCTCGTGGTTACTAGAATGTCAACTTATATCTTTCCCTCATCCTCTTGAGGTTGATATGAGTTAAACTTTACCTAAAGGCTATGATGTGACTTCCTATTCTGATTATCATCAAGCACCAAGACATTCTACAAGTAAATATTTTACCTTGAAGCATAATTTCCAAGATCTTATCAATGACCAAAATATTTCATTCAAGGATCTTTCAAAAGAATTAGGGTAATAACCTTACAATAACCACAAACAAAAAATATTTAGCAATCCTTTGTAATACCATTCTAAGAAGCAACCAAAAGTCCAAATGGAATATAATGCACATCCTCTTTGATCACATTATAAACACCCAATAGATGAGATTATTATTAATTACATGTGACATATACCTCTGATGGCTAAAATACCTTATATTTCCTTTGATGACAGTGAAATTAAGGATGATGATTCTGATCTTCATTCCCTATTCATTCAATCATACCTTGATAAACACCCAATAAATAGTGTTATGATTGATAAGGGTAAAAGTTAGAATGTTTACACCATGACATTACTTACACACTTGGTTTATAATAATCATGATTTACATCCCTTTAATAAACCAAATAGAGCATTCAATGGGACCTCCCATAAGTTTTATGGTCAAATTGACATTCCTTTACAGTTTTGTCCTACACATGTGGTTACTACATTTTTAGTTATTCTTTTCATATGCATATTTAATATGTTAATTGGAAGACCTCAAATACACAGTCTTCAAGAAGACCTTCTATAGTGTATGGGTGTGTTAAATACATTCATGCAAATCTGGTAATTATAGATTTTGGAATTCCATACAAGCACCCTCTTAAATAGAATAAACTTATACCTAAACAACTAGCTATCAAGCCTACTAAGGGTAATCCCCCATAAAAGTTTAAGCATGATACAATCCCACTTACTAGGTAGTTGGTATTTCAAAGAGAATTACATAAAAGACATATAATAGATTCTATAGAATCCAACTCTTCTACTACATACCATGTTTAAACATCTATAACACCTACACATGTTCCCCTTATTACTACCCCAAGAAAAAATAAGCACTCAATGATGTGTTCTAAAAACCCCTAATTTGATTACTCCTATTATTACTTCATGACCACATAGAACCATCGATACCACAGTGACTAATATTACACATATATATTGTTCTTTATCACATACATGGGGTATAATGCAAAATTTACAATGTGGAGATATCCATGACCATTAGTTGTATGGAATAATGGGACGATATTTCCTATCTCCAAAAATAATAAAAAAATCAAAACGATCCAAAAATCTGAAAACACTTTTGGCACTTGGATGTTTCATTGGCTCCTAAGCATCCATGTATTACTTCTATATTGATGGACCAAATACTTAGTTACTCTTACATAAAAATATGTGTCACACTTCTACTTGAGTGTGATACAAACATGCATAGACACATGATACATTCCTATTTTCAATGTTGGGCTTTCTCTCTACTCATGTCATATGAACATTTGAGACATTTGCATATTTGATCTTGATACATAGAGGTGAAATTATTCGATGATCATTATAACTACCATGTTTGAGATTACATATGTACATACACATGCATATTATTCATGATTATATGTTACATAGGTTACTTCATATGTTATATAATTGACATACTTTTTCTAACACATTGGATCCATGGGAAACTGTGACATGTTTATGTTGGTTTATTATGATTCACTTTATGCACTTCCTTGAGCTTTTTGTCTTCCTTGTTCAAGAATTTGAAAGTACTTATTTGCTTATGACCCCCATGCCTATGTATGATTTCATTGACATTTTAATATGTCATTACTTATTGTATGGACATTTGAATATGTCATTCTTGATTTCATTGGCATTTGAATAAATCATGTCCCTTTGATTGTGCAAAATTTTAACATGCCTCTTATTCCCAATCTCCTTGAACAATTATATTTTGGCTTTATTTTGAGTGCTCTTCTATGTCTACTTATTTTTTTGGTGAGATTTTAATACTATTATCTAAACATTACCATTATCTTTATCATGCATCATAGGTCTACATATGATCACTTTGGTTCTATGCACTTCAATGATACATTCACTGCAACATGTTCCTTCTATATGCTACATGGCTACATCCACAAATTTTATAGTTGTCTTAGTGTTTTGAGGTGAGGTGATTCCCAGTTCCTATCTTTACCTCACTTCAATAGGGGTGGGGGATATTAGTGGGGACATTCTTGGGAATCATGTTCTCCACACTTGGCATGGTTCTCAGATTCAGTGGGGGCATGCTTTGGAAGCACATCTTGCATACTCATGAGTATTTAGTACTTATATATTATTGTTGATTCAATGGCTGCATGTCATATGGACATGGCTTTCC
This sequence comes from Torreya grandis, assembly GCA_037957365.1. Lineage (NCBI taxonomy): Eukaryota > Viridiplantae > Streptophyta > Pinopsida > Cupressales > Taxaceae > Torreya > Torreya grandis. The sequence continues at coordinate 973,389 of JARHVA010005217.1, read as the reverse complement.
CACATTCACACTTTTATTATTAAATGGGAACATGCTTTGGAAGCTATTGGTGTAGGTATTTATTTTCCTTTATTTTGTTGATTGGGATTTGCCTACACCTATAAGATTATCTTGTTTAAGTGTGCATGTCATAAGGAGTTACATTAACTATCTTATTTTAGTTATTCAGTGTTATTCCTTTAACCTATTGAATATTGACCATATATTTTGGGTTTGTGGATTTCCACTATACTAGGGGGAGTTACACATTTACTTACCTATTTGTACTTCTAGCATTATTGAGCTATTGATGGAGGAATTAATTTATGCATTCCACTTTTGTGTGTGCAGCTTTTGGATCTCATATACTACTTAGGGTTTTAATCATTAATGGTTGATTATAAATCTTAAATGACTCTAATATGGTAAAAAATCCTTGCTAATTGTGTTTTCTACCATTTTATATCCTTAGTGATTTTCTTACATGTACACATCATTATTTCTTGTTCTTCATGTTTGTCATTTTTTTGGTTTGTGTGAATTTTATCAATATGCATTAAAATCCATGTCAAAAGGTATTACATTAGAAATAAAATTATAAATTATTTATGGGATTTTGGTGTTCTCTAATGGGCCTATGTTAGTCTTTGGATTTATTCACTATATTTGTATAGATCTAAGGGTTTCTAGTTTGATGAGTTTTAGTTTTTCCAAGAGCTCAATGGCCTTTTCATTACTGATAGGGTAGATCCTCAATAATCAAAGACATCATGTCTCATCCATTATTTATGATGTCCAAAATTTACCTATTTTCTTTGATCTTAGCCACTTGAACCTGTATACCCTCAACACACATTCACCTCAATGTGTTGATTAATTTTCTATTACGATGGCATAGTCACCAAGGTTTAATTTTTGTGTCATTTGAGGAGGTGAACTATTGTGTTGAACTATCTTTTGTAGTTTGATAATATGACTCTATTTTTTATTGAGATCTCTGGTCCTAACATAATCTCTTAGATTATTCTCTCTTTCCTACATCTCTCCTAATTTCTCTATGGATACCTCCAATGCTATAGTTCTCCAATCACCACACATGACCTACATAATGTCTTTTTGGACATACGACAACTACTAAGAGGTTTTAGACCTAGTTCAATACATTCACCACTTGGATCAATGCATCACATACCTAGTTTGACACCATTCCTAACCTAATCATCCCTACTCAATCTTCTCCAAGCACCTAGCATTGTGGTATTTTGCTAAAACTGATTCTCATTTAATTCATGGTTTTTCACTACTCAAAAGTAATTTTCTTAATTCTATTCACGGTATTTTAATTTTATGGAGTAAGAAAGTTAATTTTTAAAAAATTGAATCACAATTTAAAAAATTATTACTCATTTTAATGTTTTATATTGACTTTGAATATTGTAGCATAATAATTTATGAAGGTAGTTTTTTTCACAAAAGGAGGGGGGTCTTGGTTGTTTTTAATGTGGTATAAGTTTTTTTTTTTTTTTTTAATAATTAATTATATTTGGGGCCTTATTATTTTTATATAAAAAATATTATTGGGATTGATGATTATTAGATTATTTTTTATTAAAAATAATATATTGTATTTTAGAGACATAGAGATTTGTATTTATTTGATCATACCTATTTCACTTATCGAAGATGGAAAGTGAAGCCAAATTTGGTAGGTATTGAAATACCCTCAAAAGTAAACCAACTTCTTCTCCTTCTCTCTTTATCTTAATTCTTGGACCATTTTTCATAGTTAGACACTCTTGGAAGTATTATTGGTAGATCATGGCATCCCTCCTGTATATCCTAATTATGCACTAATCACTCAAGATGCATTCTCCCTTGTGTTCAACATCTATACAAGCACAATTTTTCTTGAAACATCATGGTATGGTTGATGTTATTTTTTTTATAGGTTATTATGTCGTGATATGTTTTTATTACTCTTATGTATTCTCTTTTTTTTTTGCATTCAGTTGATTCCTACACTTACAGATCATTTGGATCTATTCTTAGCCATGTCTCACATCCCATTAATGAGTGTGAAATATTTTATCATCATTGTAGAGTTTTTTTTGCAATATTTCACTTACTTGGTGTATTCTCTTAGTCATGACAACTCCATTCGAGAGACTTCAAATGAGGAGAGTTGATTTTCCAATAGTGGTTCTTCTTGAGAAGAATAACTATGATTCTTGGTATGCCTACTATTGGAAAGTTGTTAATGATGTCATGGTGATAACTTTCAGGTGTCTTGATGAGTGGATGAATTTATTTTATAGCCTAAGTGGTAATCACAAAGTGTGTAATGTGCTTATCATAGTGTGCTTAAAAGATTCTTGGTTAATATTATGTTTTGGTATGGCTAGAGATGTTCAAGGATAAGTATGGAAAATTGAGAATGTGAAAGGGGTCCTATAAGAGGTTTCATATGATTTGATTTCTTGTGTACATAAGTGTATTTCATCTGGTTAATCATTGTTTTAATTAAGACATTTTAGGTCTAGTGGTAGAAAGTGTGAGTAGGCAGTTTGTTGATGTCACCATTGCCATGTGTGGATGAATAAGGGGGATTTGGTCATATGATTATGATCAAATTAGTCCCTATTTTCTATGTGATAATTATCAAGTCATGTCATGAATCACATTCAAATACATGTGGATGAAAATTTAGGCTCTCAGGCATTTTTTATAGTGTTTTCTATGTTTAAATAGAGATGAGTAATCATGTTGATGATGTCATAATTTGAAAACATGGATATTTCAAGAGGAAATGGTCACAATGGTTTGTACATTATTTTTCCTAGTTATTATGTACTAAATAATAGGTCATGCACCTAAGATAAAAAAATGATATGCAAATGCAAAGTTGGGTACCCAAGTAGTTTGACATTGCTTTCCCATATTTAGCAAAATTTGCATAAAGTAAGAAAGAGTTGACTAATTATATTTTTGATGGAATATATCACACATGTGGATGTGTTATAATAAGATGTTGACATGGGTTTGTTTAGTTTTGTGCCTAGTTAATTTGTGCTAAATTTCAGATCATGTGATAAAATGCATCAAAAGATATACATGTACAAAGTCAGCCTTCCAAGAAATTCTTGACATTGTTATCTCTATTTTATAAAAATATGAGTGATAATATTAATGTAACAATATCTCACACATGTGAATTTTTCAATATTTTTTTGATACATGGTTGGACTCTTCTATGTGAGGAGATCATATGGCCCAAATTTAAGAACATGTGAGTAAGTGAGGTAAAATTTATTGAGGTTCAAAGTTGGATTCATAAATAGATTACAATGGTTCCCATAATTATTAAATTTTTCATAAATAAAATTTCAAACATCATCAATGGAGAGATTTTCTCTAAGATGTCAGAAAGAACAAATGGTGCCATGTGTTCAATGTTTATTGTTATGCAGAGATAAAGATCGAGCTTGTTCTAAGGATCAATGGTGAGAGGATGATCATATAGATAGAGATAAATAGTGTGAATTAAATTTAAGAGGTCAAAGTTATATTTTTATAGCATTATGATAATCTCAAAGAGATTGATGGAGTGCATGAGGTCAAAGTTGCTAGATTGTATGAGATGAGATGAACTGGTCAAAGTTTAACATTTGGGCATTACCACACTATGCATTAAAGTTTTAAAAAGATTGATGGTGCAAATTTAATTTGAATAAATAAGGAAATGAGATTTTAATATGATGTTTTAAGTTAAACTGTGATCATATCGATTTAAATATTTGAATTTATTAAAGGAAAGATCAATGTCTAGTTTTTAGGCCATAATGTTTGATCTATGTAGAATATGACCATGGTATACAAAGATAATTTGTAGAGGAATCTAAGGTTCATATATTAATATAAATTTTAATTTTTGAAATTTATTACAACAAATGTTATGAATCTCCAAAGTTTATTATGTGTTTAACTATGTTCTGCAAGTAACCCGAGAAGAATATTTGAGCTCATTCTGATGGTATTTCAATGTCTCATGATGAATTAGATATTTTAGAGTGTTTTAAAATCCATGAACATGATCCATGGTAATTATTAAGGTTTGAAAAAACATATTTAATATGAACAAAAGTTTACAAGTTGACTATGTATTCGTTCATGGTGACTATGTGCACATAATGTTATTTGAGTGAATTATGCTTAAGAAAAAGGGTAATATGATGATGATTGGCACTTAAGGAGGAACTATAGATCATTTTTAATGGTTCCATAGATTTTTAAATTTTTCCTATGTTTCTTAGTTTACTCAAAGAAGTGTCAAAGAGCTGAATGGGTCTCTATAGGACCTAAAAGTGACTTAGGCCTATTTGAAAGAGGATTGTGCTGAAGTGTGAGTGAGATGCCTTAAGTGTGAAGGCATGTGTTGTGGATGAAAAGGAAATATTATTGAATTAATAATTAATAAATTCTCTATATATAATGAAACCAAATGTGTTGGTTCTAGACTTTTGAGGGACTTTTTGGAGAAGACTTGTGCAAGGTATATGTGATAGTTATAAAGTGAAGGAGAGATAGAGTACCCAATTAATGAATTGATGAGTAGAGTATGTTTATGACAATTTGTATGATTTTTAGGTGATATTTATGATATAATAAAATTTATCTTAAATTTTTAAGATATGCAATGAGGTCTAATCTTGCATATGAGGACAATTTGAGTGAAGAAAGAGAGAGATTGTGGCATGCCTATTTGAGAGCCCTGTATGAGATAGAGAGAGAGAGTTTATGAATGGGTTAGATAAATAGAGATCCATCATAAAGTTTTGAAGCAATCAATTCTAAGGTGTAGGTGTTCACTTTAAAGGAGGGTCTAAAGGACTTGATATTCCTTAGGGGTAGTTTCTCTTTGTGAAATAGGGTTTCACTAAAGACCTATTGTTAGGAGGATTTGATCAAGGTTATCTAGTCTAAAGGAGTTAACCAATATCTTGTTTTTAATTTCTTATAGGATAGTAGTCCATATTTTGAAGGCTTGAGAGTGGGTTTTAATCCCTATAAGGGTTTCCCATAGGAACCATGTGTTATGGGTTTGATCTTGTATATGCACTAAATGAATGATCTTTTTTGTTAATGTTGCTTGATCAAGTTGATATATGTTAATTGTTTAATAGTTTTAAAGGATTGAAATTGAAATATAAATATTTAGGCTCGTTGATTCACCCATCTCTCAATGATTTTACCTCTAACAATTGGTATAAGAGTAGGTCCTTTGGTAAATGCTTAAAAACTTGAGGTGATCTAAGGTATATTATGGGTAATCATCAAGGAGGTTTCTCTACTAAGCAAGCACCAATGTTCAATGGATCTAATTATGATTTTTTGAGTGAAATAATGAGGACATACATTATATCCTTGGGATTTGATGTATGGAAATATTTTATGTATGGTTATGTTGTTCCTACTACTCCTCCATCTAGTGCTATAGACAAGAAATTGTTTGAGAACAATTCCAAGTCAATTAATGCTATCACTTGTGGTCTTTTAGAGACTGAATACACCAAGTTAATCCATTGTAAATATTCTAAAGAGATATGGGAAAAATATAGATCATTTATGAAGGATATTTAAAGGTCAAGCTTGCTAAGTTTCAAACTTACAAAAAGAAATTTGAAAGTCTCAATATCAATGAAGACGATTCTATTGCATCCTTTCTATAGAGATTTGATGAGATTATGAACATTATAAGAAGTCATGGAGAGAACCTTGACTAGGATACTATAGTTCAAAATATATTAAGGTTTATATCCCTCAAGTTTGATCCAAAATTATTTGTCATAGAAGAAAGTCATGATCTTACTTAGTTGAAGATGGATCAACAACATGACTCTCTTACTGCTTATGAGATGAATAAGAATGATGACATACCACCAAATAAGGAATTAACATTCAAGATAGAGATGAAGCCATAGAAGAAGTTCTAAATTAAACCCAAAGAGGATGATATTTATGATATAGATGAGGATAAACTAATTGCTTTGATTTCAATGAAATTAAGAACAAGTTTGAGCTAGTATAAAAGTAAACTACCCCTCAAATACTTCAATTATGATGAGATATGACATTTTGATAATAATTTCCCTCATAATTATAATAAGGATGGTGATAAAGATCATGATCAAGGTCATGATGATTGAAAGAGATCATTTAGGTCTGATAAAAGAAAAAAGGGATTTAGAAGGTCTAATAATAAGTACTTTAAGGACAAGAAGAGTCTCTACACCAAATAAGATTGCATCTCATCAAATGAGATTGATGTCAGTGGATCAAAGTACAATCATGAATATGATGATCATGTTGAGGATAAATATCTATATATAGATGAGGAATGTAGTTTCTCACATCTAAAGGAATCTCCCTGAAGTCATTCAGATGATGATGAAGATGAGGTGGACTATGAGACTAAATTAATGAATGCACTTGAATAACTAAACATGGAGAAGAATATTAACAAGAAGATAAAGTCACAACTTAAGGACTATGAGGAGTAATTTAGAGTGTTTGAGGCAAGATTGGTTGAAGACTCTAGAGAGAATGAAGATGTTACCATGTTTCTTAATTCTAAGTTGGAATCAATGTCTACAAGTCTAAGATTCAAATATGAATAATGCTCAAGGTATGCTTCTGAGATTGTGTCTTTGAAATATGAGTTAGTGAAGTCCATAATCAAGGTAAAATTATTTGTCAAGTTTCATAAAATTTCTAATGATCTAGATGATCTCCTAAAGAGTCAAAAGTTAGCTAGTGACATATCTAGATTGGGTTTTAATGAAGAGCCCAAAGTTGATTCTCATGTTAACATGAATGTCAATGAGAGAAAGTTGGTTTAGAATTCAAATACAAATCATCAAAAAAGGAATGAATGTGTTGGAATAATGAAGACAAATCATATAAGAAAATTAAAATCCTTGTGGTATGCAAATTTCAATGGTTATTATTATACTTATAATCAGTTCAGGCACAAAGTTAGAGAATGTAGAAGAACTGTTAAAAATGAGTTTACATGGGACTATGATGGGGGTCATTAGTCAAAAGGAGTGAGCAAGGTTAAGTGATTAAACTATCTTAATGAAGGACACCTTACTAACCATTTTCCAAATAAGGAAAGGCATGGAAAGTCTTCTTAAAAAAGAGCAGTTTGTTTTAATTATCATGACATTGGACACATTGATAGTTATTATTCAAACAAGGTAAGATAATCTGAGTTTCCATCAAGGATTATTATTTGATACAATTGTGAAGAGAGAGGTCACATTGCTATATTATTCAATCAAAGGCCATTAAGTCAAAATAGATTCAATCAAGCTCCCAGAGTATAATGAAGAAGGAAAGTTAACTCATGGAAACTAAAGCTAGGTAAGTATTATTCATGATGGATCTGGTAGTCTAAGTAATCTATTTGTCATGGTTTATAATTATATAGAAGGAGAAGAGTGCCAAGGGCTCTCATTGTCTACTCATGTTGAGAATGAAGAGACTAAGCTCAAGGAGAAGACCAAGGTACTGGTTGAGGCTAGATCTGAGATGTGTATGGATCCAAGTGAGCATCTTGTTGTTTCTAGGCATGTATCATGTAAATAACATCAATTATCTATGTATAGTGATGAGGTTCCAAGTTGTGAGGTTAATTTTTTGAATGAAAAGGTATGCTAAGATTCCATAATTACTCCATGTGTTATCAATTATATCTTAAAAGAAAAGGAGGAAGAAGAAAAAAGAAAGAAATGTTATAGCTACAAGAGGATTTTAGTGGTTACTAAGGAGATGTGGGCCAATTTTGGATTCATTTTATTTTATAGAATTTTGGGGCAAAATATGTCCTTATCTATGCTTCCTAAGAGACTCCTTTCAATGGAGAATCAAGTGTTGTTATGGTGATGTTATAGTTATATATGTTTAGTCTATAGGGTCAAATTAAAGGTTTTCAAGTGCAAATAGAGGATTTGTGATTTTTCAAGATGATATTTTTGTATATAAAGGTCTACTGACCTTATTCTAGCATGCTCTAGGTGGTTTTGTGGTTTGAAGGTATGTTGAAGTCAAATTGGAGATTTTTGTTTGCTCTCGGCTTTCCTATTTTGTCCTTAAGAGAATGATGATCTTAAAATGGGTTATAGGTTGTATGGGTTACCAAATATGTAGATTCTCAAATCTTGGTATAGAATTATCATATGAGTTTTTATAGGTGTGAATGAAATTTTAGAGGTGTGAATTGACTAGAAGGAGGTTTATTGACCTTGTTTATTTTGAGCTTGTAGTGTTTTGGGCTATGATAAAAGCTTGGTTTGAATTATGAGTTGAGGTATGAGGATTTTTAATAGGCTGAATGCAATAAATAGGTTGTCAAATCATGATTCACATATATTTTAAGGTTTTTGGTTTTCAAAATTTTCATGTTTTTGTCAACATGATAGCCTAATTGACAATTTGGTTTATGAAGTAAGTATGTTCCAAAGATTGACATAGGTGTTAAAAATTAGTGTGATTTATGGATCATATGATATTTCCATAGATATAAATTTTTAGGTCTTGATGGTATGTCTACTGAAAGTTGTGGGTTCTTCAAGTTCTAGGTAGGGATACAAGGAGACTAGATAGGTGTAGTAAGAAGAAGAGTGATTTTTGTTTAGTTTCTCAAAAATAGAAAGGCATGAGTTTTTAAAATTAAGTTCTCAAGTTATTTTTAGTGTATGTTTCCTATTTGGTGAGTGGCATGAAGTTTTGTTGGTGATCCTTGAGGTGACTTGAGAGAGAAGGCTAGTAAACCTGCATAATGGTTTTCTATGGTGTATGGAAATCTGAAGATACTCAAGTGATGCAACGGCTAATAAATCTTGGGGGGGAGTCCATATTAGGTATTTATTGGTGAGTTATATAATATATAAATACTTTTTTGTATTCTTCATTAGTTGTAGTGCTTGGTTGAAGAGAGTGTTGACATGGAACAAGAAGGATATTATCAAGGCAAGAAGAGGTAGGCTCAAGGTAAAGGGGAGTTTTTATCAACTTTATAAGATGGTCCTTTCATTCTGATATAGTTTTAGGTCCTTAGGATTAGTTTGTGCCCACTTTTTCATTATGTAAAATGGGGAGAAAGTTCATATTGTGAGAGTGCTTGAAGAGAGAGAAGGAAGGTGAGTTGTATGATGTATGTTGACATAAATGACAAAGGGGGAGATTATTGGATAATTATAAATGATGTCATGGTGATGTCTTGGAGGTGTCCTAGTGAGTGGATGAAGTACTTTGATAGCCTAAATGATAATGACAAAGTGGGTAATGTGTTTGTCCTAGTGTGCTTAAAGGATGCTTGATTAATACTCTATTATATCATGGCTAGAGATGTTTAGGGATGAGTATGGAGTATGATCATGTGAAAGCAGTAATATAATAGGTTTTATATTATTTGAGTTCTTAAGTGCATAAGTGTATTGTATCTAGTTGATCATTGTTTTCATCTAGACATTTTGGATGTAGTGGCAAAACATCTAAGGAGGTAGTTTGTTGACATTGCCATTGCCACATGAGGATGAGTCAGGGGGGTTGGTCATATGGTTGTGATCATATTAGTCCTTAGTTTCTATGTGTTATGTCTCAATTCATGTGATGAAGTGCAGTCAAATATATGTGGGTGCAAAGTTAAGATCTCAGGCATTTTTGATAGTGTTCTCTATGTTCAAATAAATCTGAATAAGTATGTTGATGATGTTACCATTTAAACATATGGATGTTTTAGGAGGAAGTTTTTAGATGGGTGTGTTCATTATTGTCCCTAGTTATTATGTGCTAAATATTAGGTCATGCACCTAAGTGTGATAAAATATATGTCATTGTAAAGTTGGAATCCAAAGCAGTTTGAAATTGTTTTCCAATACTTAGCCAAATTTTCAATAGGAAAGAAAGATCTAAGTGAGAAATTTGGTGATGGAATATCTCACATGTGTGAATTTTTTACAATAATATTATCATATGGTTTTGTTTATTTTTGTTCCTAGTTGATTTGTGCTAAATTTAAGATCATGCATTGCAGCACGTCAAAACATATGCATGTGCAAAGTTGGCCTTCCAAGAAATTCTTGACACTATTGGATCTATGGTATAAAAATTTGATTAAGAATATTAATGGTGTTATATCTCACACATAAAAAGGTTTAAGGATCATTTTGACACATGGTTGAATTTGACTATGTGAGGAGATCATATGGTCCAACTTTGAGAACATGGGAGTAAGCGAGGTAAAAATTATTGAGGTTTAAAGTTGGCTTCTTAGACGGATTGTAGTGGTTCTAATACTTAGTCAATTTTTAAAAAGGTATAGTTTTAACATCATTAATGAAGCACGTTGCTCCAAAATGTTAGGAAGTAGTGAGATGGTGCCAAATGTTCAATGTTTAAGGTTGTGTAGAGATAAAGATTGAGCTTCTTAAAAGGATCAATGGTGAGTGCTTGATTATACCTATAGAGATCAATGGTTCACATTAAAGTCAAGAGGTCAAAATCTACCATTGTTAAATCTAGGACAATATCAAAGATATTGATGGAGTACATATGGTTTGCATTAAATTCAAGAGTTCAAAATCTACCATTGTTAAATCTAAGACAATATCAAAGAGATTGATGGAGTACATGAGGTCAAAATTTCCATATTACATGAGATGAGGTCACTTAGTCAAAGTTTAACATTTGGGCATTAGCACACTATACATTAAAGTTAAAATAAGATTGACAGTGCGCATTTAATTTGAAGAAGTAATTTCACGAGATGTAAACATGATGTTCAAAGTTTAACTATGACCATTTGGATTTAAAAATTTGAATTTAACAAAAGAAAGACTAGTGTCTGGTTTTTGGGCCATAACTTTTGATCTATTTAATATTGGACCATGTTATACAAATTAAATTTGTTTAATAATTTAAAGCATATATTAATATAAATTTAAATATTTTAAAGTGTGTACAGTCAAAGTTATGAAGCTCCAATGTTGACTACATGTTTGAATGTGTTATGTAAATAACCCAAGAAGGATATTTGAGATCATTCTAATGGTATTTCAATGTCTCATGATGAATTATCTATTTGAGAGTGTTGTAGACTCATTGAGGATGATATATGTGAATTATGAAGGTTTGGAAAATTTTATGTATTTTGAAAAAAAAATTACAAGTTGACTATGTATTCATTCATGATGACTATGTGCACAAAATGTTGTTTGAGTGAATTGTGCTTAAGTAGAAGGGCACTATGATGGTTATTGGAACTTAAGGAAGACCTATAGATCATGTGGAATGGGTCCATGCATTTCTAAAGTATTATTATGTTTCTTAGTTTTCTCTGAGAAGTGTCAAAGAGGTGAATGGGTCTTCATAGGACCTAAAAGTGACTTAGGCCTATTTGAAAGAGGATTGTGCTTAAGTGTGACCCATGCGAGATGCCTTAAGTGTGAAGTTATTTATTTTGAACAATAAGGAAATATTATGAACTTGATAATTCATGAATTATCTATATATAGTGAAACCAAATGTGTTGGTTTCTAGACTTTTGAGGATACTTTTTAGATAAGACTTATATAAGGTGTATGTGAGAGTTGTGGAGTGAAGGAGAGGTAGAGTGCCCAATTGATGAATTAAAGAGTAGATTGGATTTATGACTATTTAAATGAACTTTAGGTAATATTTATGATGTAATAAAACTTCTCCTATAGTTTTAGGATATGTAAATAGGTTTTAGTATTCATATGAGAATAGTTTGAGTCAAAAAAAAGAGATTATGGCATGCCTATGTGAGAGGTCTGTATAAGATAGAGAAAAAGTTTGTGTAGGAATTAGATAAAAATAAATACATCACAAATTTTTGAAGAGATATATTCTAAGGTACAGGTTTTCACTTCAAAGGAGGTCTAAAGGACTTGATATTCCATAGGGGTAATTACTCTTTGTGATACAGGGTTTCCCTAAAGTCCTATGGTCAGGAGGATTTGATCAAGGTTTTTTGGTCTAATGTAGTTGACCAGTCTCTTGTTTATAATTTATTATAGGACATTAGTCCATGTGTTTTAGGTTTGAGAGTGGATTTTATTCCCCATGAGGGTTTCCTACAGGAACTATGTGTTATGTTTTTGATCTTGTGTATGCATTGAGTGAATCAATTAAGTTGATATATGTTGATTATTTAATAATTTGAAAGGAATGGATTTGAAATAGATATATCTAGGCACATTGATTCACCCCCAGTGATTGTATCTATAACACCCTACATGGAACATTTTATCACAAGCAAGAATCGTATCCCATTCTTTACTGGATAGAGTTTTGCTCGCATTGATCATGTTTGGTTCAATAAGTGAGATAATAATTGTGACAAGGTTTTTGGTACCATATTTTTACATGTTTCTATGGATCTTAATTTCCATATGGATCATATATCATGTCCCTACACTACTTGGAGAATCTAAAATCTCTTTTTAGATATCCTACTGAGATTTACATCACACCTTATCCTCTTCTTCCTATTTTCTCTTCAGAAACTCTCATAATATCTTTAGAGATATGTGTACTCCTAAATCTCGTTGTTTCAATTTGAATCTATTTAAAGTAATTTTGACTCAGATTATATGCAATGATTTTAAATTGCAACATGTTCTTGGTTGTAGATTAGTCAGCAACAAAACACTCAAATTAAACTCAAACAAAGACAAGATGTGTATATACACCTAGGTACATGTTCCTTTCATTTAAACTATAAATTTAATTAGTAGATTAAAGGTAAGAAAATGTAGATGATATTATGTGATTTTGTAGCATCTCAATGTTGTAGTCTTGGAAAACTCAAATCTTAGTTGTTCCACTTAGTCATACATTATCTTTACTTTTGTAGGCCTCGGGTAATCACTTAAAATTTGTATTTCAATGCTAAGAGCATTGCTTGAGATAACCTATTCTTATCTAATCCCTAAACCTATCCTAGATAATTTATCACACTTTTTTATCAATTGTATAGACCACATACATGTACATTTAACTTAAACACAATCCTAGAACTATATTCCTACATCCCAACCAAATGTGCCCAGTAGCCTACTAGCTGGACACTAGTACCACATTAAGGAAAATATAGCCTCATAGTGCTAGTGTCCCTTACCCTAACTCTCCTAAATAGATATATTTTTAAATTTTTTCCCCTCTTAAGATTGGCATCAACACATTTTATTATCATCACAAGATACAAATCACTATGAATATAAGACAATTAGATCTATATCCACTAGATGGAAAATAGATTCAAAAAACCTATTAAAATGAGAAAAAAGTTGAGAAAAATCAAGGTTATTAATCCATATTCTACTTTAATCCTACATACTACCATCTACAACTGCTCTAAGCCCAGATTTCAAATATTTTCAATCTCAAGCACACTCAATGCATTCAAGACCACTATAATTCTATAATCACTTGCAATTTCACCAAGCACTAGGTGGGAAAACTAAATCATGCTTGATACTTTCTTAGAGTATTGGTATGTAAGAAACACTATTCATTGTGGGGTGTTGAGGATGTCCAACCTATCCTACTAATAAACACACATTTTCAAATCATGTCATACTTACAAAGAATAATAGGGTTTACATATTGAATTAGATATTCTTGGCATAATAAAAAGTTTTAGATTTGATTCGCACAAGAATAAAACAGAGAAATATAGGTGAAGGTTCTCCCATAAAATAGGAATAGTCCTACAAAGAGGACACTAGTGACTTAGTTAGGACACTAGAACCATATGACACTACTATCCAAGTGGGGTGCTACTGTCCAATGAATAATATAGCCTAGGGACCTTGTTGTTGACACTCAGACTTGTCAATAACCCAATTTTCAATAGTTAAATCTTATGTGATAGTTTTTTACCACATAAGTCTCTATTTGCACATATTTATTAATATTTTTAAAATTTAAAAATAATTACAATTCTATAACAAATTAGTGGTTATTTATTGCATATTATTTCACTAATTTAGATGATTTATCACTTTAATCTAACTTAATATTTCCATAGCTAAAACCCAAAAAGGTTAAAACATTTGGCGAACCTAGTTTACTATGAATATTACTTGAAAGACTAATTTTCATTATCCAAGTTTTTGTGTAATAAATTAGGGTTATAAAATTATTTTTTTATAATTTTTGGCATAACCTATCTTATTAAATCAATATCGCGTTGGTGTTTCATTTATTTAAATATAATTTAAATATTTTTCAAACTAACCTTAATTCTAAACCCTAAACCTAGATAACCCTAGGGTTTACATTTATAGAACTTAGATTTTAGATCCATATATCTTCTAATTTATATTTCATATAATCATGATCATAATTATAGAATAAATTAATCACTCTTTTTATAACATTTAATGCTTTCATTTGTTTGCTTATTCCATTTAATCCAGAATGAACTCAAAAAAGACATAAACGCATGTATAGATGATGATTTAATCAATTACAATATATGCCATATTTCATAGCATGATATCTTTCTCTTATGTGGAATTCCATTAACAATCAACCCCATACACACATCAAGGATTTATAACATAAGCCAACAACTACATATTTCAAGTTTCAATGTCATATCTTATGCACAGGAAAGAATCTTCTTTTGCTCCTTATCTCCATGAGGGTGATACCTATTTTCCTTCTAACTAGGTCCATGTTATCATCCCTCCACAATATGAAGCATCCTTTACCAATACCATTATTCCCCATACTCAACCTATTCATACCTCTTCCCTATAGGGTGTTTTCCTACATGTTCAATTAGAAATAGCTAGGGTTTAAATTTTTGACACTCTATGTGATCAAATTATGAGTATGATCAAGATAATTTCATGTTTGGGAATTTAGAATCAATTATTACATGAAAATATTACAACATTATAAAATTAATTTACAATACAAAGGCCTCAAGGTCAAAATAATGTAAATCATGTATATGCATATTTACCTATTCAATTTGTGGAAAATAATGTTACATATCCAAATCATGAATCACAAAAAAGTACATGTATAACTAGTGATTCAAAAATATTTAAAAGGTAAATTAAGATTTCAAGTGAGGTACTAATGGAAATGATTTAAGCTAAGTTGATCAACCTACCTCCTCTACACCCAATTATGAGATCTAGATATTTTGGTGCATATCATAGAATACATGGGCACCATAGAGATTCATGTTTAGCATTGAAAAGGAAAATATAATAGATAATGGATACATATAACTCACAAAGTGACACATCATCCACATAACATACAATTACACATTTACAAAGTCAAAAATAGTACAAAAATGGTTACCAAAGCATAACTCAAAACAAATAAATGTTTAAAGAGCATAAGCAAAGCCAAAAATAGCACAAAAAGCATAGGTAAAGAAAGCAAACCCACCTTTCCAAAATGAGGGTCAAATTTAAAAATTGTATGATGTTGGTCATAAATATATATAATAGTTTGATTATCATGGTCAAGGTTTGGAAAAGAGGCCCAAGGCATCACTACTCCTATTGTAGTAATTAATAATATTAGTCAACAATGTTTTGGGTTTATTGAACATCCTAAGGCAAATCATCTATAGATATAATTTAACGAGGAAAAACATCCAAATACATAGGACATGTTACAAAAAGATTAATAACTTAAGTTGTAAATTAAAAATCATGCTAAGCCAACAAGCATTCTCAAAAAAGGAGTTATAGAAAAAGAGCCTCCATACCACCATATGTCTACAATAAGCACAATTTAAAACGGAAAAATCATAATCAATATTCCAAAGCACAATTTAGAAACGTTAACTCCA